>JAEQBH010007079.1:0-98298 GCA_016808115.1 Tetrastigma voinierianum
TCTTCTTCGGCTAAAAGGTAAAGAAGCGAGGCTATCTTTGGGGGCCTTGAGCCCGCAATCACTAAGAAAACCAGCAAGCTAACAAATACCTAACCATTGAACACGGGTTGAGAAGGACATACATTGAAGTGCTACCAGCTTCCCTTTATGAAGGGATCACGGAGAAGCGAAGGCCAGGTGCTCGAAGGTATGACACACCATCTTAGACACGAGACCACATAGAGGGTGAAAACTTGAGGGGACCACGCTGAGCTAGGAGGGTGATAACGTCGGCAAAGATGGCCCCCATATGAAGGGCCAGGCCTTGCTAGATCCCACGATTAAAACATGCTGGTAGTAGGATCTTAGATAGAATGACCCCCCATGGTATTTAATCAGGTTCACTTTCCCCTTGCCCTTGTCCAAGGGAAGAGGAGGCACCTCGGGGGCATCTCGAAGTTCAACTCACGTGGCTTTGTGGGAGACACTTGCTTGATTCGTCAGAAGCCAGCAATAGGTGTGATGAGACCATGGAGGAGAGTGAGCTCAGACCCATGATGAAAGTAAATAATGAAAATAAAATTCGCCCGACCCAACCCTAACGCCGTCATTATCGCGAGACAAAACAAAGACCTTGGTGGACCCGAAATCTGACGGAGAAAAGACTATCCCAAGAAAGACACCAGAAAAAGACTCTGCACAAAAAGGCTCAGGTAGATGACTAAGAGAGAAAGAAGTCCGAACTTCGCTAAAAGCGAAGAAAAGGTCCGGAGTAGAGGCACCTGAGGCGGATGTCTGCGAAAGCGAAAGGGGCGAAGAGTGGGAGAAATGGCGAAGCGAAGAGTCATCATTATCATAAGACAAATGGCGATAAGCCACAACAATCCATTGGTGAACGCATTGGAATTGCATCGAAGCCAGACCGCATTCTGACCCTTGCCCACGTCTGCCGTTACCTGAGAATTTGAAATGACGATAGGTTAAATAAGGCTCATAGGCCCACCTGCCAGGCCCAAGAAAGAGGCCAGCCCAACGAAACACTGAGGCCCATCCGCTAAACCCCAAAGGAGAGACATGCCCATTGGAGCATTTAGGCCTTTCTGCGCCAACATTCAAGCCTTTAGTGCTTGGCAGGAATGAGGCCTGACGGTGGCCCAGGGCGATTATGAAGGGTCTCACATAGATACAAAATAGAATAGTCCTAATAATATATTGTTCACAAATCCAATAAGAAATATCACCAACAAGGAAAGAAGACAATAATAGGTCATCATCAAATCGGATCCCCCCAGGATCCCGATAGGAAGGAAGATTATTCAGAATAAAAATTTGCTTCTTTCTATATCCTTTACCAAATCCGTCTGATAATAATAAAAAATATCTCATCAATGAAGACAATCCTAATCACCATCCAAGCTGGTTGAACATCACTATAAATACAAGGTCACCCCATAGGTGAAGGTGCGCTGATACTAGGAGTCTAAGCGGTCTCTCACTTTTCTCTCGAAAGAAATTGACTTGGCGTCGGGCTGACGCGAGGCGGCCTGCGCCGTCCCGCTTCTTCTTGTTTCTTGCAGAGGAGAGACACCTTCAAAACCAATGACGAGACCCGGCGTGCAATCCTATTCTGTTGAACTGATCCAACATCCCTCGGCCAACCATGATGATCAGTCGTGACCAGCTACACGCTCAGAAGCCAGGTTAGGTTGAAAAAGGCATCATCACTTTCTATAATCTAAATGTTCCTTATACATACAAGCAATGGTATTCGGAATTTTACTCTAATCTTATTTGTGAGTGCAATTCATTCATTGCCAGAAGGAATGAGATTTTAATTTACACTCTCTATGCCAGCAGTAATAAATTTATATAAACTTTAAAAATAAAATCATAAACTCATTTCACTCACAAAAATAAAAACTCGAACAAAAATATATATATTCTAAACATCCATTATCACATACCGAATATTTATCGGTGAATAAGATTGTTTTGGTTACTTATTATTATCATCGATATTACATAATATCATCATCTTCTTAATTAATCCATTTTCTTTATCTTTTACTTCTTCTTTTTATTTTTATTTTCTAGGAAAAAGCTGAAACTCATTAAAGGCTCTAAATTTCTTTAATATACTTGGAAAATAAAGAAAAGGGAAGAATAAAGAGGCCAACTTAACTGAGTTGGGTCCCAATAAAACTCACTTTCTATTGGACTTTAAACGGCTAAGTTCCCAAATAAACCCATATTCTATTTGGCTTTAATTTAAACGGCTAAATTTAAGTGGGCCTGTAGTTAAAGCGAGAAGAACCCCTAGCCAGGAACCTATAAATGAGTTTGGTATTAAAAGTAATTCATTAACCTTAAATCTTATTCATTAATTGTGATTTTAAAAAATTAACTTTAAAATCAAATTGTTGTCTGATTTTAAATTTATTTTTAAAACCATAAATGATAAATACGATTTTAAAAACAAAATATTAAAGTTTAATAAATATTTTAAAAAAAGTTATATATATATATATATATATAAAATAACTCTACAAATACGACTTCGGGAAGGGTGACATTTGTGGCCCCAGGTCCTCTCTCTGACTCCATAGTGGTTTTTCTATTTTATTGCCATATTTTATCTAAAAGTGCATATTTTTTAAAAAAATAAAAATATATTTATATCATGGTTCACATTCTGAATTTGGTATCACACTAAATTTATATTGCTATCCTTTTCTAAATTACAATATTAGGTATCTTTGGATAAGTTATAACCAGTAGCAGATAATTAGTGTTGATAGCTGATCTGGATAACTTATAGTTACTAGTTGATTATAGATTACTATTTGGTAAAGTAGTTGATTAGAAGTAACTGATTGAATATTACACGTATATATAAATATAACATAGTATATATAGAAGAGACCCAATTTTTTTTTAAAAGACAAAATGTTACCTTAGGTTCTAATTTTATTTATAGCATTGATTTTTTAAAGAATTTCAAGTGAGTGATTTAATTTATATCTTGTGACTCTGAGATGAAATAGTAAATGATATTTATTACATGGATAAATATTCATATTTAGATGAATGTGAATTTACTAAAAGAATATTTATTTTATTTTATGCATCCGTATAAAATAGTAAAAAAATACACTCTAGTTTCAAGATAATAAATTGTGCCCAATAGGACTTAAACCCGAGACAACCCCTTCTCCATATCCCTTTGCCTATTTAAAAATGGTAAGCTCTACCTCTTGAGTTAGACATATTGAGTAATAAATAGTTTTTAGTAACCTCATGCTTAGCTCATGTTGCTTAAAGCGTAACGTTTCTAAAGCGAGGGCATAGGGAGGATCGTGGATCAGAGTCCACAGTAGCTTATAGTTTCCTACTTTGCAACTAAAATATTTAATTGTAGAAAAAATGATTTTTTTAATATAATTCGGTGAAGATCATGTAAAATTTACATTTTATAGTCTAACAAGTAATGAGAGTCAATTTTTTTATAGCTAAGCACTTTGAATTTATAATGTAGCTGTCCCATTGGGGCACAGAGAATTAGGATCCTTCTCCTTCACTATGCCTACTTTTTTAAATGTTGAATATTCTACCCACATGAGCTAGGCATGATGAGGCGATAATAAGAGTTATTAACTTCTTTAAAATAATTAAAAATATTATTTTTCTTGATTTTCAAGACAATTGGAAAGGTCTGGTTACCACAAAGTAGATTGTAGCCAAAAAATTTGATTCTTCTCCCTTTGAATCTCCCTTTCCGCCCTTATACCATTGGGGAGTGGGGTGGAAATGTCCTGCGCACAATATTTAAATAGGACATTTATTGGCTCTTCTCCCTTCGTTATACACTCATTATCATGTGTCTCCTACCATAAATTTCCTCATAACGCATACATGCTCATGTGATCCGTTACACCTTCTTCGCTCGCTTTTTTCTCTTATGCCCGATGTGGTTTATCTTCTCGTGTGTCCAAGCTCACCCCTTCGGTTACTGAGATTGCCAGGAGTTGGGGTTCTTTGTCGTCTTCTGCTGTTTGAGCTTGGGTTTGCTATCCTCCATGCTCGAGGTGTCTTCAATCGAGCACACGATCTCTATGTAATGCTTACAAAATGCTTGTGGGTTTATAACATGTTTATGGTATAAAATAAGTTAAATGTATTTTAAGGTATGTTATTAAGAACAAAAAAAATGATAAACCCCGAAATTATAAAACAATTAAGAGTTAAATTGGTAAAATGTCAAAATGAGGACCTAAGGGTTATAAATGAAGTAGTGTATATGCCAAAATGGAAAATTTGATGAGAATGAAAGACAAGAAAGGACCAAAATGCCAAAAAAGGAAAATGAATAAAAATGTGAGAAGTCAAGACATAGCCTTATGAAGGATGTGAATTGAATGGTGTTTGGTCTTAGAATGAGAGTTTTCATTTGGGTAAAAGAAGAGAAGGACATGGTTTAGAGAGGAGCCAAGTTGGTGTGATTCTCTCCATCTTGAGTTTCCATTTAATCAAACAAAATAAAGCTAGAGAGTCAAGCTAATTGAGAGAAATCAAAGAGATTTAAGGTATGAACTAACCTAACTTCCTAAATGTTGTGTTTGGTTTGATGAAAACGAATCAGAATAGAAGTGTTTTAAATGGTTGTAGATCAGTTTTGAAGTTGTTTTAGGTTGAGATTTCCCGAAGTGTTTTTGGGTTGGATTTGTTTTGAAGAATTTTTGTATAAAATGTTTGGGGTTTTAGGGAGATACTATCAAAATTTTCAAAACCACCATAACAGTTTTATATAACTTGGTCATCACTAATCCAAATTAAGTTATTCAAATTTTTGGATAAACTAGACTTCTAGAACAAATCTATTTAGAATATGAATATCAAGAATTTGGATCCCATTGGACCTAGAAATTCGTCAAAGTGAGGCTTTGTTTTCAGGCAAATTATGGTTCAGTTTGATACAGTTTTGGTATTTAGGCCATAAGTTGAGTTTCACTCATCTAAATTGAGTGATTCAAATTTCTGGGTAAACTAGACTTCTAGGAGAACAAATATCCTTGAAATAAGTGTATTCAAATTTAGACCCCATTGGACCCAAAATTTGTCAAAGTGAGGCTCTATTTTTGGGCAAATTTTGATTCAGTTTGGTACAGTTTTAGTGTTTTAGAATAGTTTTGGTATTTAGGCCATAAGTTGAGTTTCACTCATCAAATTGAGTGATTCAAATTTTGGATAAACTAGAGTTCTAGAGAACAAATCTCTTTTAAATAAGTATATTCAAATTTGGACATTGGACCTAAAAATTAGCCAAGTGGCTCTGTGCACCAGGCAGAATTCTGATTCCATTTTGAAATTAATAGAGTAGTCCGATTGTTTGAACATATCTCGAGTTTTAATGTTCGAATTGAATGATTCTAATTTCTGAATAAAATATATTTATAGAGGAACAATGGACTTGAAGAAGTTGGAGTAAATATGGCTCGTCGTTTCCTAGAAAATTTTACTTTAAGGAAGTTGAGTAAAAACAATAACTAGAAACCTAAATAAATTGACTAATATTGTTCTCTAATTGTGATGGATTAGGGGTTGGTAATGAGGAAGCCTGAAGCCCCAGAACAGGATTTGAGGATAAGGCGGAGAAGCGACAACCTTTTTGGGTTTGTTCTCTATACCTCTCTTCTTATTTCAAGTTTTGTGATTGTTGGTTGAAATGATTTTCAAGAAAACCGCAAATGTGATTTGTTTTAAGCGATTTGGGAAAATTAATTTCAAATGCATTGCCATAAAAATTGCATGAGTATCAAAATGTATTATTTGGGTATAAATGTATATACAATATTGTAAATTACTATGACTGAGTTTTAATACCTTTAATAGAATGTTATTCGTCATATTCGAGTTAAGGATAGATTAATATACCAATAATGGTCAAACTAGCAGTACTGTGAACGAAATGAAATATAGTGACATACTGATCCGTAACCCAGCAGGACAGTATCGGTAGTGTACAGACAATGATTTTCAAATAACCGATCGGCTCGGCCAGGCAAATGCTTGTGTTATAAAATGTTTTTTCTCTTAGGTCTACGACCCGGTGAGACTATATCGATGATTCCGTTATCCTAGGCATCGAAAAATGGTTAAATTAGTTTTAGAGCAAGTATAAGTAAATGTGTGAAATGCATGATTTGAGTTTTTGAATGAAATATTGTATGAAATTGTATAAAGTGATCAAATGATTTGCAAATGAAAGTATCTGAAATAAAGCGCATATATAATGTATATTGCATGGATTATTGAAATCATGCAAAACATTATTTTGAAGAAAACTACATATTTGTGTTTAATTGAAATGAAGAGAATTGCATAGAATCACCATACGAAAATGTTTAGCGCATTGTTTTATTATTGTTCGAGTTCTTGAGGTGACTAGGGACAAAGTGCAAAGATTGTAGAGTTAGTCATCATCGAGATTGTGGGAGTATAAATAAACGCTCCGTCTCATGCATACATTTCATCTCATGACATTATTTGATCATTTTGTAATGAAACAAGAAATGTATAGAAGTTTCATGGGAAAACATATTGATTTATTTATTTGAGATGAACTCTGATAATGCTTTGTAAATGATAATATTGAAAGGGCATACATGTCATATTGGATAAGTGTTGAATTATTCCGGCGGTGAAACTCACTGGCGAAATAGTTATAAGACTTGTTTATTTATCACACAGTGTTAATGTATATGGTAAAGCAGTTAGCGTCCGGATGGTTTATCGGCTGGGTCGGGTGCGGGGCGCGCCATTATCAAGGCTGAGATGGTTAAGGTTGTAGCATGCCCATCCTCCCACTGGCCGTTTGTGTCACTCACATGATGCCACGTGATCGGGGTTCAAATCACCCACATGAACGCCAGGTCACCATACGAATGCCACGTGTGCCGTAGCTTATCCCATTCCACTAACCCCCCCAAAGATCGCTTCAAGCCATCGCGGGCTGGAATGACGCTAAAATCCTCGTCATTGCGGCATTGTAAAAATCCATTGTTGCACTCTGGAGGTATTCGATAATCCGACGGAGTTCATACTTCCAAAGAAGAGTTACGGGTACTGCGCCCTCATTGTCAATTCTAACTCCCAAGTTGCTTCCTCTATACCATGGTGTTGCCAAAGTTCCTTTACCAGAAGGACTTGTTTGTTTCGCAATTGTTTCACTTCACGAACTAGAATGACTTTTGGTTCTTCATCATAAGTGAAGTCTAATTGCACTTTTATATCTTGTACTGGCAAGATGTGCGACTCATCAAAATGGTATCTCCGAAGCATTGAGACAAGGAACTCATTATGTAGTTCGCCAACTTCAGGGAGTGGCCAAACGATGTTTAACGTCCAATTCTTTCTTAAAATCTCATATGTCCGATAAACCTTGACTCGCTTTCCTTTCTTCCAAATCTGAGAATCTTCCTCCACTGATACTTCGCAACCTTATCTCCAACTTCAGACTCTATGTCTTTTCTTTTCATATCTGAGATACGACTTTTTGTCTATCACCAGCGCCTTAACCTTTACTAAATGACCCAAACTTTTCTTCTCTATCTCTTCACTATGTCCGCATCTCACTAATTACTTTATGCCTGCTCGTGTTTGTCCAAAGATAAGGGTTCTACATTTCCGCCATACAAAGCTTCCATAAGGGTCATACTAATACTGACTCGATAACTCCGTTGCTTATAAGCACCCCATATGGGAATATACCTATCCCAACTTCCGGGAAAATCTAGCGCACAACCCCGAAGTATGTCCTCTAACACTTGAATCACTCTTTCAGATTGTCCATCTGTTTGTGGGTAGAAGGTTGTATTAAAATTCAGTTGAGTACCTAAGGCTGACTGTAATTCTTTCCAAAACCTTGACGTAAACCGTGGATCGTGGTTCGACACTATTGATAGTAGAATCTCATGCAACCGAACAATCTCGCTCATATATAGCTCTGCTAACCGATCCATGGAATAGTCAAGTCGGACTAGTAAGAAGTGAGCAAACTTTGTAAGTCTGTCGACAATTACCCAAACTAAATCATGTTTCCTTTAGGTGAGGGGAAAATCGGACACAAAATCCATAGTAATGTAGCCCCACTTCCATTGTGGCATTGAATGGATTTACCGCACGGCAGATTGATGTTCAAATTTTTACTTGCTAACAAGTCGATACATTCGATACACACTTTGTTATATCCTTTTTCATCCCTGTCACCAATAAGATTGCTTTCAAATCCTCGTACATCTTGTTACCTCCGTGATTCATGGTGAATACGGTATCGTACTTATACATCAACTTCTTTTGGTAAATTCTAGACATCTCTGCATACACATAATCTATTCTCAGAATAGAAACCTCAATCCTCTTCTATAGAATAGTCAATCTTGTCTCCATTTCCGACTAATTGCACTACTCTTGTCGTAATTTGACATCATTTTCTAAGCATCAATCATCCGCTCAAATTAGACATAGCCTTAATTGAGCTAACAAGGCTCCATCAAAATGCAAATCCATACAAGAGCCAGTGGATAAACATAAATAGTTTTTCTACTTAAGGAGTCTGCCACCACATTAGCTTTTCCTGGGTGGTAATCAACTATGCAATCATAGTCTTTGGACAACCCTAGCCACCGATGTTGCCTCAAGTTCAGTTCCTTCTGAGTTAACAGATATTTAAGACTCTAATGATCTGCAAATATTCTACATTTTTCACCATATAAGTAGTGTCGCCATATTTTCACAGCGAACACTACCGCTACCAACTCCAAATCATGTGTGGGATAATTCTGCTCATGCTGTTTCATCTGTCTTGAGGCATATGCAACCACTTTTCCATCTTGCATCAATACACACATCCCAAACCACAATCCTTGAAGCATACTATACATGGCACAGACTCTCTGACCCAAGTAGCCGAGTCAACACTGGTGCTTCAATCGGTATTTTCTTTTATTGATCAAAACTCGACTGACATTTTTCATCCCATTCAAACTTCACCCCTTTCCGGAGTAACTTAGTAAGTGTAGAGGCTATGATAGAGAATCCCTTTACAAATTGTCGGTAATACCCAACTAAACCCAAGAAAATTCTCACCTCTGTTACATTTCGAGGCGGTTTCCAACTTACAATCAAGCTCAATCTTAAAGGTGGTCAACCTAATACCCTATGTAGACACAATATGGCCTAGGAATGACACTTAGCCAAAAATCACACTTACTTAACTTTGCAAACAATTGTTTTTCTCTTAAGGTCTACAACACTATCTTCAAATGTTGTCTATGTTCCTATGCACCTTAGAATACAAACGTATCGTCATCTATGAATACCACTACAAACTGGTCCAAATAAGGGTGGAATACCCTATTCATCAAGTCTATGAATGCGGCCGGTGCATTAGTCAACCTAAATGGCATTACTAAAAACTCATAATGACCATATCGGGTTCTAAAGGCTATTTTCAAAACATCAACATCTTTCATCTGAAGTTGATAATATCTTGATCGCAGGTCTATCTTTGAAAAGACACTCGCTACTTTCAACCGATCGAAAAGATCTTCTATTCTCAACAACGGATATTTATTTTTCATTATTACCTTATTTATTTGCCGATAATCTATGCACATTCGAAGAGTGCCATTTTCTTTCGACAAACAAAACCTACGCACCCTAGTGGCTAAACACTAGGCCTGATGAATCCTCGTCCAATAGCCTGTGAGTCGTAGTCTTCAAATCTTTAGTTCATTGAGCCACTGCAAGGTTCCCTAGAAATAGGATCTTCGTTCCATGTAAAACTTCAATAGTCAAATCTACTTTCTTCAGTAAACCCTGCACTCCTCGTATTCCTTTATCACCGGAATATCTTCCGTGATTTACATTCCTCGAAAATTACATTTGACACTTATCCAGATCGGATACCATGTATACCTCTAACAGGTCAGAACATTTCAGCACTATTTTTTTCTTATCACAATCAACTATAGCCCGATGTTTGGATAACCAATCCATCCCCAAAATCAAATCAAACTCATGAAAATGCAAAGCAATCAGATCAATCGAAAACTCTCTATCATGGATCATTAGGGACAAATTTTATACACTCTGCTGGACTTAACACTTTGCCTCGGGGGAATTGGCAGGTAACATGCATGTCCTATGCTAAAGGCTCTAAAGATGGAAATTTATCACTTAATCGTTTCGCAGATACAAGAATGTGTGTAGTCCGATTTACTAAAGCATACATTTCAATGTTATAGAGAGTGAAATTACCCGCATAACCCCTGGTGCATCCTGATCCTCATAAGCCCTTATAGCATAGGCTCGGGCTGGGAATGTAGCAGTAGGGTGATTTACTATTTCTGATGCAATATTTCTTCCATGTCGCCTCGAATCCACTACACTCTACTCCCTATCACGAGTCGATGTAGGTACATTTGATCCCTCCTCCGCTACTTCCTTAAGGATTTCTAGTTCCATATCATCGCCAACGCTTTAGTAAAGATGGTATGTGCTTCACGTTGGAAACACATCCCAATTATCCGTCTGTTATAAAACCCAGGTAAATTTGAATTTTTCTCGAAAATCGCAAACCAGAATCATCGTAATAGTATAGGCTAAAACTTGGAATTTTCAGATCTCGTGACAAACTAGACCACTCGATAGATTTGTTCTGGCGGAAATCTAGTTATCCAAATGAATTTCAAGTGAATTCTAGACAATAAGATTTTCACTATTTTGGGGCGCATCTGCCCTGGACCCCAAAAACAGGATTTTTTCTCTAAAGTGGAAAAAATAAATTAAGTAAAGTTCATTTTAAATAATTTGAACTTAAATCGACAAAATAAATTTTTTCTACAGAACGAATCCCGCATTAAGCTGCATACTTTACAAGGACGTAGACTTCCGCTTTAAAACTTAAGGATAAGTTAGAAAAGTCAAATTTGGGAGAGGAGGAGCTCATTTCCTGTTGTTGTTCTTACGGTGAGAGAGAAAGAGGAGATGAGGAGAGAAATCCAACCTTCTTTCCTTGATCCACAAGTTCCGCTTCTCTACCTAATTCGTCCGTCAAGAATGAAAGTTCATCTACTGGACAGGGCTATGCGTGAATACCGAAAACATGGGATTTCACTGAGGATTCAATCAAGGAGTTAGAAAAATCAAAGGTTTCGAGTTTAGGAAGTGTCCACGGGACTTCCTAGAGTTTCCTCTATGCTCTAATAGGGGTTTTTCCTACTTTGGTTTATTTTCCGCTCTAAGGGCTGTTTGGTTGTGTTTTTTCCCCCTAAGGGGCTGTTTGGCTATGTTTTTGCCCTAAGGGGTTGTTTGGTTGGGTTTTCTGCCCTAAGGGGCTGTTTGGGTGTGTTTTTGCCCCAAGGGATTGTTTGCCAAAAATTTAATGCGGGAATGTCACTGGTTAATCCCATGAAACGCTCGGGGATTTTAAGAACTGGATTTTCAATTTGAAAAATAGGGAATTTGGACTAATGTCCTTCATGGAAATTGTAGCTGAAATTGTGAAATTGATGTTAGGTTTTTGAATCACCCAAATTGGACCTCTATAGCTCAAGTTATGGTCCATTTTCTGGATCACATAGGTTGCCTTTGCTTTTACCCATACACACCGGCCCGCATTTGAGACCGATTTTTGATTGGAAAAAAGAAAGGAATTTGGACTTATGTTCTTCATGGAAATTATGGCCGCATCTGCAAACTTGATGTAAGCTTTTGAATCACCCAAATTGGACCTTTATAGCTAAAATTATGGTCCATTGCCACAAAGTGTTCATTTTGACCCTACACACCGTCAATGAATTTGGGACTAGTTTTCGATTGGGAAAAGAAGGAATTTGGACTAGAATTTTCATGGAAACTATATCTGCATCTGTAACCGCTGTAGGCTTTTGAATGACCCAAATTGGACCTCTATAACTCAAGTTATGGTCAATTTTCCAGGACTGCCACAAGCAGCCCTGTTTTAACCCTACACATTGTCCAGAATTTGAGACTGGTTTTTGGTTGGGAAACGAAGGGAATTTGGACTCGTGTTCTATATGGAAGTTGTAGATACATCGGTGAACTTGATGTTAGGCTTTTGAATCACCTAAATTGGACCTCTATAGCCCAATTTATGATCCATTTCATTCCTGGGATTGCCACAACTTAGGCTATTATTTGTTTGTGTCCGCATTTTGTGATTGAACTCAATGCTACTACTGGACTAAATTGGACTCCGTTTTCACGCCCCGCTTAGGCATGATTGAGGCTTGTGGATGGCCGGGTTTAGTAGCCCGTTTATGGCTCTTTCTGCTGAGGTCGCTTTGTGGATTGTTTTGTGCATGTGATATATCACACTCGCCTTCAAGGATCAAGAGTGTCATTGCCACTAAGTAAAGGGCTTGTTCGGGAAGTCGGTGATGTGTGTTCTAGCATATTGACATGTGATGGATTTTTATGTGCAAATGGTCATCACATGGCTTGATTATATGTGTGTCATTGCTTGAATATAGAATGACATGTTGTATGTTGATGTTGATATATGCGTGCATGATATATTGACATGAATGAAATGATGTATGGAAGTCAATGCGCGGTGATGTGGATTGGCCCATGACACTCTAGTAAGTGGTGTGGAATTGTGTATCCATGTAGCATTCATTATGCATGTGGCATGATATAGCATGCAATGGTGCATCGCACGTATTTATGCACTGAGCATCGCATGACATGGGCGTGAGTGCATGGTTATAATCAACACCGTGTTCGTGTTTGATCAAGAGGCTCTATACGGGACAACATCCAACAGGGTCGCACGGTTGTATACATGAAAAAGAAAATATGTGACGGGTAATAGAAAGTAGGGATAGATACCCCCTTGGGTGAAAGCCCCATTATTTTTGGTTATACATATGTGTCTAATGATGAAAGCTTGTGAAAGTGTAGGAAGACGAGTGAAGCTTGCGGTGAGACCCCGAAAATTCGCTACCCACAAAAAGGCACATGGTTTTGAATATAAATGATAATTGAGGTATAACATCCAAAAAGCTTTTTGTTTGAAAACAAATTAATTTTGTTGTAAAATGATAATTGGATGTAATCCACAAATGATGGGTTTTATCACACTTTGATACGCATTGCAAGAGCTCCAGAAGGACTCTGCAAGATGAAGCCTATGACTCGAAAAAGGTGCCATGATTGAATCTCATCTCATTTCATGGCATGTAGGATTCCATAGTAGAAATTGCATGTTTTTACTTGGAATGTCAATGTGAATTGTAGCACCCCATTCCCGACCCGACCCGTTTGGCGGGTCTGAACCAAGTTCGGGTTGCTCTAATATCACCCAATCACCTCATCAAAATCATTTATCAAAACACGCTTGTAAAGATTACACCCCGCCGCATAAAATCCTTTCAAATATGCTAGGAAACGCTTTTAAAGGTGTTCCATTACATTTATCCATACAAAAGTACAATTACTATAAAGGAATATCAAGCCTTTTCAAATGATTTACAAAATAGATATTCAAAGTTCAAAATGTTTTTGAAAAATATCAAAGTGCAAAAACGGGATTTGCTCAAATGAGCCCTAAGACCACCTTTTTTGCCTTTATATCACTCATTTAAGTGTAAGGCCATGTTTGGCCTTCCACTCTTAGTCTCATTTCTCATTTTTCTACTATTCGCTTTAAATATCTCATTTCCTTAAGGCCTTGCTCGCTACAAATGCATTTTGGGTTAAGTTCTCCCAAATGGCAATATAGCTCACACTTATTCCTACTTGCACTTAAATCCCATATTTCATACTTAGACATGTAAAACTTGCTTACAATTGACCCTTAGGTCCTTATTTTTCACATTTCCAAATTTCTTCCTTTTTCACTGGGTAAATTTCTGGGTGTAATCAATTCTCATTTGAAGTATATTATATTTGCATTCGTTTCTTGAGCCATATAATCATTTATGCAATATTCATTTAACAATTCTCGGAAAATACCCAAGTTGGCTCAATTTATATCCGTAATATATAATAATTTTTATTATAAAATTCTAGGGTATTTTTTTGGGCATGAATTGTCACACGACTACTGGATGCACTTAAAGTGGAGCCTCATAGAGCTTTCATCATCGGGCGTGGCTTACCCTTTATGGGAAAATATTTTAGGTGAAGGGTATACACTGGTGGACGACACTCATTCGAAGCCGCAATTGTTAAGAAACCCGGATTGTGGCTTTGATAGTTATTTTGTAACATATTGGAACAAATCGCTTTTTATATATATATATATATATATATATAGTATATATATATATATATATATATATATATATATATATATATATATATATATATATATATATATATATATATATATAACCTTATGTATTTTTAGAATGGATAAATGAGCTCTATGGGGCCACTTTACTCATAAATGGACTCAATGTGGCCATTCAGGTTATATCAGTCCCGGATGGGCCGTGGATTATATATTATATGTGCTGAGAATTAGATAGAGCTCCCATACAAAGGAGACTATATTAAATTTTTCCTAAATCATGGATCCGAAAGTAAATGGGACATAATCTATATGATCGTAGTCACCCAATACTACAAGTTTTCTCGTAGTTGCCGCCAATAACTACCCCGGTTTTACAAGGTCACAATTTGGTATCAAAGTAGAGGTATACGATTACCTAGGGCTCGATGGGATTTGATACTAGCACAGCTTCACAGCTTTGTATCAAGGCGTAGGTATGTGATTACCAAGGACTAGATGGGTATGGGTTTAGACCATTGCCTTCATTATGCATTTCATGTTTTGTACTACGTGATTGTGTGTTATATATTGCGTGAATTATATATATGGTAGAATGTACATAGGAAGAGATGAATACTAGGGTTAGAAAACATAACCTTGGGTTTGCTATGTGTTGTGTGAATTATATACATGGTAAAATGTATATGGAAAAAGAGGAACACTAGGGTTAGAAAACATAACCTTGGGTGTGCTATGTGTTGTGTGAATTATATACATGGTAAAATGTATATGGAAAAAGAACACAAGAGTTAGAAAACATTATGTTAGGAGTTCGGAAAAAAAAAAAAAAAAAAAGAACGAGTGGAATAGTTCGGGATGTTGAGGTCAATTAGTGGTTGGCACGTGCACTACTAGTTAGACAAGGAGATTTAAAGTTTATGGAGATCACCTCCCGACGCTTACTGATAAAGCTAGCCGCATTCCAACTAGAGGGCGAATCCTAAGTATGGTGGGATTGGGTCAAAGCCTCAAGGAACTTGGAGGCAATGACATGGGAAGAGTTTTGTGAGCTCTTCATGGGCAAGTATTTCCTAGTGTCTGCTCGACATGCAAAAACTCGAGAGTTCCTAGAATTGAAACAAGGGACGATGATAGTGCTCGAATACATGGCTGCTTCTCATCGAAGCAAATTGCTTACTGGATGACATGGTACACGACATAGCTAAAGTGAGAAAGTTCGAGGATGGTCTGAAATTGTCCATTTGGGGTAAAATTATGGGACTTCTCCTACAAGACTTGGACTTGATGATCAAGACAGCTATGGCCATTGAGAGGGAGGTGGACGACGCATGGAACATCTAGGAGGTGGGTGTTAAAGATAAGTGAAAGATTTGGGCTTAGAGGTTAAAACCTTGGAAGAGCTACTGCATGTGAGTTCTCTCTTAGGAACTAGGGTGAATGTTGATCAAATATGTCGGGGTTGTGAGTTAGAGATCTTAGGGATTCTACTCATCGTGACCTTAGGTCAGCGGACATGTCAATTTGATGTCATCCTCGGGATGGATCGTCGATTTACACGCCGAGTCGCCATTGATCGCGGATTGGTAGAGGATTACTACCTACATACACCTGGATGATGTTTCGTGGTTATGTTTGTGTGGGGATAAGCATCGATGTTTACCCCAGTCGGTAATGATAATTGTATTTATCACGTATTGATGGGGTGGCTGATGCTTCCACTAGAGGGACAAGGTGAGATAGAGCTGATCTACCTCGCGACGGTGATTATGAGTACATTTTTCGAACGAACGGATTACTCCACATAGGATGTAGACTTCACTATTGAGTTGCACCTTGGTACATCGCCTATTTCTATGACTCAGCATAGAATGGCGCCTACTAAGTTGCAGGAACTCAAAGTCCAATTACAAGAATTGTTGGACAAGGGTTTTATTAGACCGAGCACTTCACCTTGGGGCACTTCGATGTTGTTTTCAAAGAAGACGGACAAGACCCTTCTACCATATATCGACTATCTGAATCAATAAGGTTACGCACAAGAATAGGTACCTTTTCCGCTGAATTGATGATTTGTTTAATCACCGAGAGGGGCAAGGTTTACTCCAAGATAGATCTTCGCACGTAAGCACATCGCTTGAGGGTTGTGGAGACAGATATCCCTAAGACCCGCGTTTAGGACGCATGATGGGCATTGAAGTTCACAATTATGCCTTTCAAATTGACAAATGCTCCAAATGCAGATTCATGGATCTCATGCATGTGGCATTCCAACCCTATCTAGACTCGGGCCTGGCCGCGGTCTCATCACGACATCTTGATCAACTCCAATTCTAAGGAGGAACATATGGCTATTCGGGGGATTGTGCTCCGGCGTTTTGAGAGACCATCAATTGTGGGCGCCAAATTCAAATAAGTGTGAATTCGCTTCCCGAGGTGAAATTCTCGGGTATGCGGTATCTACTTCGAAAAATCCGTGGACCCCCGGAGAAGGTTGGAGGCGCTTATGAGTCGAGACCGTCGATTTCGAGATACGCAAGACTTGGGATTGGCGGTATTATAGAGGCTCATTTAGACTTCTCCCGATTAGTTTCAATCTATGACGAGATTGGACCTAAGGAGGTTAAGTTTGAGGAATGATTACGGGAAGGCATTCTAGGAGTTAAAAATGAGGCTTACTACCCTATTCGAAGCAAATCCTAAAGAGGGGACAAAGGTACATAGTGTATTATGATGCCTCTAAGGACGAAGTTGAATGTGCTTTGATGCAGTATAAGAGGGTACTTGCTTATGGTTCGGTAAGAAGAACTACGAAATGAGTTACCCCACGGATAATGGAGTTGGTGGCCAATGTCTTTGCCTTTGGAAGATTTACCGCCACTACCTATACGGGTGAACAATCTGAGGTGTTTTCAACCACAAGAGTCCAAGTATTACTTTACACAACAGACTCCAAAGATAGGCAATGCAGGATGGAGAACTGGAGGATCACGACTAATTTCAGATTACCACCCCGATAAGGAAAATGTGATGGTGATGCACTCAGTCAAAAATCACGGAGGTCAAGGCATGGCTTCCTAAGTGCGATGCCTCGAGACTATGATACTCGCTTATAAGATAAATGATTAAAGCTCGTGGTACCTTTGGAGCTATGGTTGCGCCTTCCCTATCGAAGAGGATTGAAAGTCCTAGGATAGGATATTATGTAGATATTATCCATCGTGGATCAGCACGGCTGGGTACATGTGGCGAAGGTCGACCATATCTGCTACATGGTAGTCTTCAAGATAAAGGGAAGAGTCAGGTTCCCAATTAGCATATCTCGAGAGAGGAGATCCTCGTGGAGTTCCATCAGCCTCGCTTTGTCAGATCCAAGTGGCACGAAGATGTACCATGATCTTCGCGCGCATATCGGAGCTTCGACGAAGAAACACGCTGAGGACTTTATTCATCGATCTGCCTCACGTTGAGCACCGCATGTGACGCCAAACCCGGATCCCATCAAAACCTCGTTAACCTACCTACTCCTACGATTCGATAATCCGATACCACACCGCGCGCTCCATTTATCTGGGATCCAGCGTATTTTCAAAAATCGTAGAGTCTCCTTGTTCGAGGAACTCTACCCAATATATAACCTGTATAACAGTATATCTATGACCCATCCAGGGTTTCAACAAAAGTAGTAATGACCACACAGGGTCCATTTGTCCATATCCACAATATACAACTATATCACAATAGTCCATAAGAGTTTATTACAACACTTTTATACATAACATATATTAAAACTAGCTTGTTCTAATATAGTTTACAAAAATATTTATCAAAGCCACATCCTGGCTTCCTTCAAAATCACGACCTCGAAGGAGCGCCATCCTCCGGTGTACCACTTGCACTTGAAATATGGTCCCACGACGGGGTGAGCAATGCCCAGTAGAGAATAATTCCTACAAGGGCTACTCCACACCTAAGTGCACATGTAATGTCATTTCACACATTCAAGCAAACATGCACATTCCTACTCAAATGTCTACATGCCATGGATGAGAATGTGGCTCACCCTGTCCCATGTCCCGAGTCCTCACCGACTCTCACATGCATAGTCAGTGTGAAACCGTCATTTATGTTCCATCAATGACTATTTTTCCAAAACAAAAGCTTTTTGTATTATAAATCAAAATCCATTTGACAAACTCCGACATTCACTTGTTTTTACCAAGTCCCGTGTGTTTTTGGGGGTAGCGAATTTCCAGGGTCTCACCGCAGGATTCGCACGCCTTCCGACACTTTCGTGAATTTTTATCGCTAAATACATATGTCTAACCAAGAATACCGGGTTTTTCACTTGAGGGGATATCTATCCCTCCTTGCTATACCCAACACATGTATTTTTCATTTCCTTTTTCTTTTATGCAACCGTGGGACTCATTTTGGACGTTGTCCCATTTTACAAAGCCCACCATCGAACACTAAACACAATGTCGATCTACCATGTGCTCACGACATACCATCAAACACCAAACACAAGAGCCGACCTCTACTATGCACTCACACCCATGTCATGCGCGATGTCCCATAAATTCAATGTGTAATTCCATTGCATGTATCTCATGCTATATGCACAATGAATGCCACGCGGCAACAATTCAAAACATAACAAAACCCTAGAAAATTCAAATTTTCGAGAAAGGGTAAAACTGAGAATTCGGGCCAAAAATCCGCACTCTCTAAATCTCGGGATGATGAACCAGATTTCACCGCTGGAAATCGCTCACGAAATCTAAATTACCACGTCGAATTTCTTTCAATTTCGCATAAATAATTTCACATTTTTCTTGCTGTATCGAGCGCACGGACACTCGCACATGCATTTAGTACTACAAAGGTGCCACGTGTCATGCATTATGTCTCAAACAAAAGGGCTTGGCGGGACCCTTAGAAGACACGTGGCAACCCATAATCGGGGTAAGAATCCAAAGTAGATGGATGTGGGGGAAGGGATAAGGTAATCCAGCTGTTAATGAGAGGTCGATAAGTATGATGAGCGACATCCTAATTTAGCCCACCTCGGGACTAAATGGTGGGATGGGAGAAGAGGAGAACATAAAAGAAAGGAGAGAGATGGGGCGGTGTAGAGAAGCCTCTACCTTCTCTCTAAGTTTTTCGAAATCTGACAAAGTGGCTAAAGAGCAAGAGGGGATGGGCCTATCCGCGACAAGAACTTCGCATCGAGGCCGAAATCGGGGAGTTTTGACAACTCTAAGAGGTAGGAGTTTTCTCCTACTTGGTTATTCTTGTCTAAAAAGCCATGAAAATAGTTTGGGAGTTATGAGGCCGGGAATGGCCATGCATTCCAATCCCAAGAAATGGGACCGAATGTTCGATGAGGGGACTATCCTTGGATAGTCCGCGGTTCGATGTGGGATTGTTTTGCACAGTTCGAAAGTGATCTTTGGACTGAAATTGTCCATGTGTGTTGCTTGCATGATATTGCTTCAATTGAATAGAATGAATTGTGTGTGAAAAATGATATGTTAATGCATGTAGAATTGATGTGTTAACATGATGGTTGCATGGTATGGAATCATATTGCGATGAAATATAACTGTGCATGAACCATGAAAATTCATATGTTTTGCATTCGTATGCACATTGCATCTCGCCTAATGCAAAAGTGTGGATTGTGATGTAAATTTACTCATTCTTAGTGGATGTGTGATGGGCTCGAAATGGGACAGCGTCTAAGGTCGAGACCCACGGGCTAATAAATCTAAATAAAGGAAAAAAAAATCACGTGTGTTGGGCTAAGCAAGTTGGGGTAGATCCCCCCCCAATGGTGAAAGTCCCAAATCCACATGCAATTAGACATGATCACCAACGGTGAAAGTCCGTAAAAATGTCGGAAGGCGCACTTCGATCCTGCGGTGTAACCCCAAAAAGACGTGGCCCACAAATAAATAAATAAATACATAAATAACAACACAATAAGAATCGATGATAAGTCAAATGAGTGATCGAAGTCAGTCCAACGAAACAGTCACCGGAACTCCAAGGATTGCCTTACACTCAAGCCAGATGCGCGAGGAGCCTGGTCAGACTCGGTATGCTCGCTGGTGGTTTCATCTCATGCATGATATAAAGTATCCTGGTTGGGTAAATTGCAAATCAGATGGGATATTGATGATCGCGGGTGTGCCACGTACGCGCATTTTGGTGATGAGTGTTCTCAGAGGAAAATTCACCATCGGGCATTACTTCCACTCGCCGCGGGAATACAATAATTTCATGTAATCAAGGTGCACCTCGGGATGGAACGTATTCGAGGACTCAGGTGAAGAAAAGCACGATGAATTTCATTTTCAGATATGTAAATTTCTAGATAGAAAACCCAATTTTTGTACTTGTAAAGAACAGTGGTCAGAATTCAACACGTTTATGTATAATAAGTACATTTGGCAAGTTTTCCGTGTTCAAATGGCCTTCAGAGTAATAAGGCTAATTTACGTTGGTTTTAGCGCACGAACAAAAAAAAAAATAAGGGAGTCAGAGTGCAGGAGGCCAAAATGGGCTACTACCCATTTTCAGCCTTGGGTCGCGACACTGCAGTGGTGTCACGACAGAAAGGGCTAAGGCATGCATGGCAAGCGTGCTTCACGCTGCATGACGTAAGGACTTCTCCGCACACACAATGGTACCCGACTACGATCGCGACAGCTCCTCCGGGCGCCCACGCGACAGATGGCTCGGCCTGCGGTCGCAATAGAGCTTAAGTGCCGCTGACAGGATTGATGTCAAGGTCACGACACAAATCTCGATGTCATGACATGGCCGAGCATGTGGGCGTTGTCGCAACAGGCGTACTTCAACGCTACCGACATGAGCGCCGAGCGCGCGGACAAAGGAGTTCGGTCAGCGATAGAGAATTCTCCGTCACAGCCTCACCATGTTTTCTCGTCACGATGCAGGAAACTCGCCGCACAGTTTCTCCCGGCTCCCGTCAAAGAATGTGTTTTCCGTCACTATAGAGCTCGCACTCCGCAGACCGTGTTGAAGCTGGGCCAAATTCTTCCCCGTGTCGATTGCATGTATCACAGTGGTTTCACAACCGAGTGTGTGCGTAATAGCGTGCACGACAACGCACGACAGAGCGCATTGTGCACACGACCAGACTACTACATTTCACTGTGTTGTGCACTATTTTGGTTACTGTACATGGGCACTGTTCAAAAAAAAAAAAAGAGTACAAAAATGACCCCTGGGTTTTGGGGCGTCACACATACTTCATGCCAAGTATCATGGATAATCATATTTAATACATATAATTTACATCCATTCAAATCAATATGCTTATCACACATATTTCAACATGCTTCCATACAATCAACATGTGATTCATTCTTCATGCACTACAAGCATGCATCACACCAAGCATCAATCATATACGCAAAGATAATTTGGTATCCTTTACCAATTATGGCATAAACAATGCCCACAATAATCCACACAGCTCTTTGAAAAGAGCAAGAACCACCAAAACTGTGAACACCAAATGCCATTCACTAGAATATGGTTAAATTATAGACTCAAAGAGCTTTTCATAGAGTCCAAGAACGCGCAGATCGGAGTTCAGATGAGAAAGTTATGGTCAACCAAGTCGGCCACCGAATCGTATTGGTGAGCGAAAATCGTTCAAACCCCAAAACCGCACTACGCCCACTAGCCAACACGTACTGCAAATTTCCAAAACCACAACAAATTCGAGTTCAAATTCCCGGACTGACTATCCATGGCTACGGCAGTTGGATGCCCAGAAACAAACTAAGGCTACACACTGCAGCCAAGAGGTCTATAATTTTAATTTCGAAATACTGGATTCGGTTCTTGACCGTCAATAAACACAGCTTTAAGATTAGAACTGAACCAAAATGGCCCTTACATGGCTACTAGGCAAGAAATACAAAGGTAGGAGAAACTCGCCTTTGAACTTCAACGAAAAATTGACGCACCATGCCAGAACCCTTATCACGTGGTAATCAACTCGCTTCGTCCCACACAAGTTTCACTACCGGCAGTAAGATCATGAAGTGTCGTTCTTTTTTTTTCTTTTTCTTTCTCCTCTCCTCCACGCACGACACCTCCTCCTTTTTTTTTTTTCCTCATTTTCTTTCCTTTCTTCATTTTCTTTTCCTTTTTTTCTTCTTTCCTTTCTTTCTTTTCTTTTCCTTTTTTTTCTTCTTTCCTTTCTTTCTTTTCTTTTCCTTTCTTTCTCCCCTTACCCATTGAATTTTTTTTATCTTTCTTTCTTTTCTTTTCCTTTTTTTTCTTCTTTCCTTTCTTTCTTTTCTTTTCCTTTCTTTCTCCCCTTACCCACCGAATTTTTTTGATTTACTGACTCAAGGGATGCCTCCACCTCTTTCTCTTCTCTCTCTCATGGCCATGTGTCTTCACATGGTCTATCCATCATGTGCCATGTGTCACCATGTGAGCCATGTGCCATGTGCCATGTGTCACATGGACACATCCTTTAGGTAGCACCTTCCACATCACATGGCTCTCATGCCATGTGTCTTTCTCCCATGTTGCAATGTGGTAGCCCCTGGTCATGCCATGTGGCACCACCCCATGTGTCATCCGACACTCGGTGCCTCGAAAAATGTGAAATTTCGACCATCTTAGAATTCAACGAAATTTGACTGGGTAACTAGAGTTAATGAGATGAATCCAATGGTGAAGTCCGTTTTATCATCCGAGATCTAGAAAATTTCCAGATTTTCCACTTATACTATAGTGGCAAATTACCGTTTTGCCATTTTTTAGAGAAATTGAATTTTTCCCAAGTTTTACACCAAAGGCAAACGGGATTACTCCAGCCTTTAGAGGTAGTTGAGTGGAAGTGGGAGCACATCACGATGGACTTCTGTGGACTCACTCGGGCCGTGACATCGTAGGACATGATGCGTGTGGGTGATAAAGTGGATCGACTTACCAAGTCGCAAGACACTTTTCGACAAAGGTGGATAACCTCATGCTAGAGGAATTCGTGTTACATATAAGAGAGATTGTTCTAAGCATGTAGTGCCATTTCTACAAAGATTCGACCGATCCTAGTTTACGGCCATTTCGGAGAGTTTCCAAATGAAAGCCATTGAACACAGGTGATGATTTAGCACTGCCATCCCTCATACTGACGTATCAACAAAGAGGACCATCCGCACTTTTAGAGAGGCGTTACGCTCACTCTTGATTTTAAGGGTAGCTGGGAAGAACATTGTACCTTAGTGGAATTCGCCTACAACAACAGTTATCAGGCAAGCATATGGATGACGCCCTATGAGGCACTATATGGGAGGTCATGTCGATTTCCGGTTTGTCGGGATTCGAGGGCGGGGAAGTGGACTCCACTGGGTCCCGATGGTTGTGAGACACCTCCGAGAAGGTGGACTTGATACAGAAGCATCTTCTCACGACTCAGAGCCGACAGAAAAGCTATGCCAATAAACGTGGACGACCTTTAGAGTTTGAGGTGGGTGATCATGTCTTCTTGAAGGTAATGCCTAAGAGGATCGGGTCCTCTCGCTGTGTGGGGACACAGACCAAGAGCCCTTTGTAGTTTCTCAAGCCAAAACTCGGCCTTTTATTTGGCCTCTTCTGGGCACTTGTACCATGGAATTCTTCTACTCTATGCTTTCTACCTAGTCAATCCTGAGTCTCTAGGGCCATGGAGTCAATCTAAGACCCTTGCCATATCCTAAGAAATCTTGATCAACGCTTTGGTTGACATAACAGGAACGTCATGTTCACCTCTAGCTCGAGCGGATCGAGACAAATGGATCAAGATTCACATAGGATTGGCAGCTTTTCGGTTGTTTCCTGCAACCTAGGATTGGTCCATTCTAGTCAATACGATGATGAATACGAAAACTCATGTGTTTTTGGTATTTTTCTAACATATTTTTAAAAGTTTATGATTCACATGCTGAATTATGGAATATTCACCAACTTTTTGTTTTGCGAGGTTTAAATGAAAGGAGAAATAATTCCTAACAGAAAACGAGAGAAAATTTGGCGGAAGCAGAATTCTCTGTGGCGACACGGAGTTAAAAATTATGATGAGTCACATTGGGCCAAGCAAGGAGTTATCACCATACGGATCAGCTAAACTCGACCAAATGAAGACTATTGAGGACATAGAATTTTTATGGCCCGACTGATTACGCCACTGACAAAGGTGAAGTGCATGAATAGAATGTCTACAACATTCCTTACTCTATCAGCGACATTGAAGTCAAGCGAATGGAAATGAAACTCATATCGAACATCTCCATGACTGTGTGACATAAAGATTGAAGATAGTAGAAAAGCTACGTTGCGACTATGAAAACTGATACGTAAGCGGCCTTAGAATTGAAGATAGTAGAAACTTTATTGCGACAGACAACTATGTCGCGACACAAAATCCACGATCAGGCTGAGAGGGTAAGAAGATTCTGTCATGACGAGAGAATTTTTTGTGTCATGAAGCGAGAAAATAGCGAAAACAATGAGGCAATTAGAGACAATGTGCATGCGATAGAGTTTTCTATGTTGTGACAGACATTTCAACTTATGACAGATCAAGGCCCAGTTATATGTGACGAAGAAACTACATGTCCGCGACCTGACATTCAAGTCCTTGATGAAAGATAAGATATTTATGTGACAGAGAGAAGTTTTTATGTCGCGCTGAAAATGGAAGAGACATACTGAGACCTGACCTGAGCAGTATGTCGTGAACAAAGAGACTGATATTTACTGACAAATAGTTCGGCCGGCAACGAGATCAAAGGCGATTATGCGACAAAAGCCCGAGCGGTGTGAGAAACACTGTCGCGACAATGTTTTTTACTATGTAGCGAAAAGGTTGAAAAAACCCTGAAGAATGTCATGACATTATTTACTATGTGTAGTGATGAATGAGAACTGACGAATTCTTTGTCACAACAACAGTAGGTCGTGACATAAATTGAAGAGGAATGCTTAAGTGAACAAAGAGTCTGAGGACACGGTCGGGAACAAGTGTCAAGTGTACTGACATTCAAAACTCACATCATGACATAAAGAAGCGAAGACTCAAAAAACTACGTGTGACCACAAAATTCATGTCGCGACACAAATGCCACAAACAATGAGAAGAGGCTTCAGTGCAACATGAAAGATTTTGTTGTCACGACCTCTATTGATATTCAAGGTTGCAAGGAATCTAAAATTGTCACGACACAAGACATAATTAAGACATGACGAACAACCTCGACGAACATGTCACAGCATTGCAAATTATGTCGTGACAAAAATTCAAGAAGAAAACATAAAAATATGTCGCGATAGAAAGCTACATGCCACGACAGATCTTTGGGCGACATAGATGAAAAGCTTTGTCACGAAAAAAATTTTGTCACGACAAAGCTCTTTAATTGGAGCCATAATTTTTGGGATCCACAATTTTGTGCCTAGAAGTGGGGCCCATTATTTGAAAATCTATAAATAGACATCTAGGGCCTTATGCAGCCGGCTTGCGAACCCGGGAACACGGGAAGCTGGAACAATGAGTGCGAAGCACTCATTCCTGAGCCCGGGGATTTAGCGAGATTCGGGATCAATTTCATATATATATGACCTTGTTTTGATTACTTTTCCTAATATTTAGTTTTATTAGGTATTTGGCAGAATCTTTGGAAAATGTTGGAAATGGAGCCTTTGGGAGTCTAAAGAGATTGGGCGATGTTGCTTGTCGTGTGACATTCTGCGATGGCCCAGACGTCGCGGCCTTGACATTGCGATGTCCCAACATCGCGACGTTGCGAGAAAGACTTAACAAACCTTATCTCTTGGAGAAGCTATAAAAGGAACGGGAGAACCTAATTTTGGGGGTTCGAAATTCATTAGCAGAGCTAGGGTTTGAGAAACTGGAGTTTGGAACAAAGGAAAGAAGACTTGAATGATGATCTTAAAGAGGAACTTGAAGAGCAGGAATTGTTATTCCTCGATCATTGAAGTTTCTCTATTTTCATTATGTCTTGCTTTCATTTGTATTGGAGACAAAACAAAATGAGGTTCTAATTTAGTAGTTTTAGGGTAGTATAGATTTGGACATGAATCACATGTTAAAGTGTTGTACATGTTCCATTTATCTTATATATATTTGTTTTACCAAGTAACTCTGTGCTTGAATTAGAGAATCAACATATTAATTTCTGGTCAATCTTGATATGTGAGTGGTTCTTTGTAAGATACGAGAAGTGAATAAAGAGAATCGAGACATAGGTGTAACCTAATAAACTTGGTAATATAGGATTATCGATGATTAAGATGTATGATTTTATTTTTGCTCTATGCCTTTAATGCTTGAGGTTGGATGGGTGAAACCTGGTGATAGGGAGGTTAAATGACCTTGAAAGGCTTTAATTACATTAGATAAAATACCTTGGAACACTATATTAGATTATGGAATGGAATCATGACCTTGTATAGTAGGATTGTCCAACAACACGACACCACACCTCTTTTACGGCTTTGATCGTGTACATCCCGGGCACATAGTTACATTAGTAATAGTTGAATCCGCTTTTCGTTCCACTTAGCCATCACGATTTCTAGTTTGAATATTAAAGAAGTATTGTAATTTTGGTACTTAGCATACTACGATTAAGGTTTTCCCTGTGGATCGATATTTGTACTTAGGTACACTTTATTACTTGACAAGCATATACTTGCGTAGAATAGGCACTTTGCACTTCTTATTGCATATCCACAAAAACACAATCACGTAAACACCTACCAAGTTTTTTGGCACCGTTTCCAGGGAACGCCTATTTATTCGTGGTGTTTATGCTAATATTATCAATACTAAGTACTTCTTTGGTACTTCATATATTTGTTTTGATTTGATTTTTTATCTTTTTTTTTTCTTTTTTTTTTGTGAAAAACTTGTAGGTACGTTAGGTTGTATGAAACGAGAACCTGTAAATCTTATTCCTTTGGATCCTGAAATCGAGAGAACTTTGAAAAGAATTATGAGGATAGAGAAGCGGTAGAAATGGAGCATTTACCTATGGGACCCGATGGGAGAGAAAATAGAGAGGCAACGATGTTGGTTCGTAGGGTATTATACATCGTCGCGACAAATATGGATATTATGTTGCCGCATCAAAGATTGTAATTCGAAGCCGTGCGGTTACTCACCCGTGATTAGGAGACGGCCAGTGGCGACGATTCGAGGCTGAGTCCGTCCTCTCCGTTTTCTGAGGAATCCGTTGCTGGTTTCATGAGGATGAATGCTCATATCACGAACTTTGGAGGTGTGTGATACGATGAAGTATAATGGGGTGACGTCTGGTTATTGACTTAGATTGTTCCCGTTCTCATTGAGAAGGATGAAATGACATTGGCTCATTTGAAAACCACAGTTGATAACGTATCATGGGATGAGTTATCGAATAAATTTCTAGCTAGATTCTTTCCACCATCAAAAGTGGCAAAGTTGAAATTGACATCGGTAACTTATCGATATGAAGGAGAGTCGTTATGGGCGTGGGAGAGATTGAATTTGTTGAGAAAATGCCCTCGCGTAGTTTCACCCGAATGGATGCAGGTGCATCATTTCTCTGATAGTTTGAGTCGTCCCTCTAGGACTCTTAGTGATGCTTATCTTTGGAGAGGAGCGATTATGGGGAAGAAGGAATGGAAGCTATCAAATTCTAGGAACTTTATGGCCTTGAATGATTGTCAGTGCGATTGAAGGCGTGTAGAAGAAGCAGGTTGGGTGTTTGATTTAAACATGTTCACAAACATAATAGCTCAGTGTGCATGCTCTCCCCGAGCAACTCTGAGCTTCGACAATTAGGTTTCTCAAATACGTACGCAAAGTTGAAAGCCCACTTGCCTGCGAGCAATGTCATGGACCTCATCCTCTCGGTGCTAATGATGAATGCCGTGAGAGATTTGACTATTGAGCAGAAGCTGATATATGGCGGTGCCTCCAAAATCAAAACTTCAACCCATATGATTAGAAAATTACAATATGGGGTGGAAGACCATCCTAACCTGTGGAAAATGAATTAGGTAATCACATGGATGACCAAACCTCGACAGCTCAGAGAAGAATTCAAGTTTAGATCTGAAAATGGAGCAGGTTAGGCGATATGCACTGAATGATGAAGTCATGATAAGTTTTGAGAATGAGACTAGAGCGTCGAAACGATCAAGCAACTTAGCTACGGGAATTTGGAAGTCCCGAATGGGCGAATGGCTTCATTATTGTGACGGGGCGACACAAAATACAGCTTGTACTTGGGAGATCAGTGAGGAGAGAAGGAAAGGAGCACTACAAGGTTGTAACCCTTAGGAGTGGTAAGACTCTAGAACAGTCAGTTAAGGCCCAAGAAGAGGATGAAAACCATGCAGGAAGAGAGAAAAGTGGTGTTGAGATCACTGAAGATGCTGGAAATTTAGTGTTAAGACCATTTTTTGCATGTATACAAATCTGTGGCCTCACTGAGGACTATTACTCAGTCCCAAAATGGCTGGCTCCCGAAACTTGTCGAGCAATACTTCAGTATACTCATAAGAATAATTATTTGTCACTGAAATCAATTAAAGATTTAATTTGGTCTTAAAAACTACAAGTGCACAGGTTGTACAAGTAATAAAGTGGATCAATAAGTTTGGATATCGGTCCCATAGATATTGAAAACAATTTAAACTTCAATTACCCTAACTACTCAAGTTCTACACTATTTGAGCGATCCATTTAAAAAGAATTTAGTAATGTAAAATTTTAATAATTGGAATCCTCTGATTAAAATAAAGGTAATTTAAATCCCCAAATATAAAGCTGGGTGAACAGTTATTGTTGGAAGTAGACATTCGGTTCCTCTTTGTAGATTATCGATTCTTGCATCCTTAATCTCATTCTATTTTCCACGAGTTGGAGTCCCGATTTGTTAAGAAACTAATTAGTATAGTTTAGTTCCTCGCCCAACCATTACTTTTCACTAGTAGAGTTCATGTTCATTCTGAATCCATGATTCTAATCGATTACTTGTAATTAGAATTTCTCTGTAAAATGCAGGTATTTCTTTTCCAATACTTCATACCCATTTCTTATGATTGCAGTTTCTTGCTTCTAAAACGAGACGAGTTACTAGATTTTTACAAAATGAATGATGTCTCATCCTTAAGATCTGAAAGAGTTTTCTCTTTCCTTGATTAGATCTCTTGCTAACATGGGATCAAGATCATTGTTCCAAACTAAGGAGAGATCTCTAATTGAATAAATTGATATATCACTCGACATTTCTCAAACTATAAGCAAATTAGGATTTATCTAAGCAACCTTTGAGCTAATTAGTTATTCAATATTAGTCCCTAGCATACCCCCCAGTAGCGGTCTAAGCTCTGGGAATCTCCATCTCTGTGTCACTCGAGGCCTCTTGAAATTAGAGCTAGACAATAGTCCTTTTCATGGGTATAATTTACTAAGAGTGGGAACAATTAATTTCACCATCCCAAATAAATTCAAAAATTATTTCGAAATTTTCTTCTCATTGTGCGAAAAGACCATAACTAACGTAGATCTTTCCAGCGGAAGTTGTGTTCTCTAAAGAGCTATATTACGTTCTGAAATACGATCAGGAAAAATTCCACATTGCAGCTTTACAATCAAGCGAAGAGAAATGAGTTCGACACATGCAGGTTCATTGAATTCAAAGCAGTAATAAATAAATGAATTTCCAAAGATTTAAATTCGGCTTCAAAACTTACGAACAATTCGCATTTCAGATCCGATAAACAAATTAAAACGGTCTAAACTACAAATCTAATCTCTGAAAAGAAAAATAAGAAAAATAAAGAAAATATATAATACAAAGAGTCCCTCGGCTCCACAAGGTACTTGGTTAGTCGTGCTAGCATGTTGTCTCGAAACTTTCTACCTTGGTTTCTGTTATGACCACACAGAGTTTGGGCCACAAAATTGGTATGTGAATCCCAAAACCAGCCCCGATTTTCCTTCTACATCACGACCTAGAAGTTGTGTCGCGATGAAGTTTTGTGTCTTTGTGCAAGTATCGTCGTGCATCCGCGACGAAGATCGTACTTTCATTGCTTTGCTTGATTCTCGACGGTATATTTTCTGTGATCTTCTTTCCTTTAGTATGATAACTTTGTGACGAGTTTCCTTTATCGTAACAATATTTGTGCATTCTTCAAGCAGGTTATGTCGCGGCATCGATAATCATCGCGACACATTTTGGTCTGACTGTGAGAGTTGGTGTCAGGCCAGTTTTATGTCCTGACAACGTCCTACGTTCGGGTTATGTTCTTGACATTGTCTTGTATTATACATATTTCTATAGCAGCCGAAGAATACGTCACGATGGGGCTTGTTGCCTTAAAGCGACTTCTTATTCTGTTTACTCGATGTAAGCGATATGAGCTTCTTGGTGTTGTGATATTTCTTGTAGTGAGCTGATTTTAGTGTGTGATAAGGACTCTTCGTGTTCGACGAATTGTTACATCACACGACCGATTTGTTATGTCGCGATAGAAGTTCTTTACATTGATATTTGAGAGCTACAGCCACGACCTGAAAGTATGTCTTGACCTCGTTTCTACTCTATTGATATTTTAAGTATTCTGACGTGAGATCCGTGTGTGACATGGAGCTGCTCCACCGGCTTGAAGTGTTGTAGCGTTGGGTTTCCTTTGTTTGCAACGGGCCAATTCAACAAGTGAGTGTCATTTATCGCGACATAAATTTTCTTGTCGCGACTAAACTTCTTTTGATTTCTCTCTTTTGTGCCAGCGGATCCTCGAGTTGCGAGAGTCGATTAATGTGACATGCGTAAAATTTATCTCAACATAGATTTTGCCTTCTAATCTTTTATTATCCATAACATAGTGATCTTTAATCTCAGTAGCTTCTTCCATTCCGTCGCGACGGGCTTTCTTTTGTTCTGTGCCTCTCATACCCTACGAGAAGAAAATATTGTTCACGACCTGGTCTCGACCATTTACTTAGACTTGTGTTGCGACACACCAAACTACATCACGATGAATTGTTGCAATTGCTATTTTCTCTTCTTTCTTGTTGGAAATCTCTCATTTTTAATTAACTCACATAAAAACACAAAGTTTTTAAATGCTCCATAATTTGGCATTAAAATAGCTCACAAAATGCAAAAACTAGCCGAAAAATGGATTAAATATGAGTTTAAGACTCGTGGGTTAAGTAAAGAAACTAGTCTCGAGACACGAAAGTTGAAGCTTAGAAACCTATGTATGATGGCTATTATCCCATATACGAGATTGAGAAGAACATATTATGGATAAGCGAGTTTGGCGAGTTCATGGATATCTTGAAAAGCTTCACGCTCTGACATCCCATTTACGGCTTTACTAAATGTCAGGCTACATGAAATTCATGAAGGACGTCTTGTCCAAGAAAAGGAAGTTGGGGGACTATGAGACTGTCGCTCTATTAGAAGAATGTAGTGCTATATTGCAAAAGAAGTTGCCCCCTAAGTTGAAAGATCCAAGTAGCTACAATCCATGTCTTTATTGGGAATGCGAGTATTTAGAAGAAAGAGCCTTGTGTGATCTAGGTGTGAGCATTAATATTATGTCATGGTCGATCTTTAAGAAAGCGAAGTGTTGGAGAAGCGCGCGTGAAGGCGACAATCACTTTGCGGTTAGCAGTTGGTGCTTTAGCTCATCGTATGGTATCATGGGGATGTGTTAATTGAAGTGGACAAATTTATCTTCCACAGCATATTTCATCATTACGGACATGCGAGAAGATAAGAGGTCCCAGTCATCAACAGACGACCTTTCTTAGCCACGGGAAGGGCAACGTGATTGATAATGTGAAAAGGCGAACTGAGGTTGAGAGTTCAAGAAGAGGAAGTGACATTCAATGTCTTCAATGCCATAAAACATCCTATGTCTGAAGCCGATTGCTTAGAGTGGATATGTTGGGGCTATAGTGCTCGTCGATTGGTTCAACCGAACCAGTGGAGACTAGCGACTCATGATGACCCCTTATCTTGTGAAGATGGGACCGGTTAAGCGGTATGTAAATGGATAGATTCTTTTGACCCGAATAGAGAAGAAAGTATTTTAGTCTTTAGGGAACTAGCTGGCCGATTGACTCCTCTGACTGAGAAACCCCTATTGTGGAAGAAGCAACTCTGATCATTTGAGATATACTTATCTTGGGGAGGAATCACACACTACCAATTATCATCTCATCCTCCCTCTATGACATGGAGGAGGAGAAATTGTTAAAGATTCTTAAGAGGCATAAAAGAAACAATTGGTTGGTCCTTTTAGGCGATATAAAGGGGATCGAGACCATCTATGTGTATGCACGGGATATTGCGGAGGAAGATAGCAAGCTAGACGGAGTGGATGCCGAAGGCGGCAAATCCTTCAATGAAGAAGTAGTTGAAAGAGAGGTACTTAAATGGTTAGATGAGGGTGATCCTTCTGTCTGATGGATTCATGGGTGAGCCACAATTCGGTGGTACTTGAAAGAGGGACTACGGTGGTAATAAATGAGAAAAATGGTGCTCACAGACTAAAACCGATTCACAGATAAGAGGATTTGTATTATTCTGAGAGGCGAACAAAGTGGCCAGAAAGGACCATTTCGCTGCCATTTATTGTTCGGATATTAGATAAGCTAAGCGGGAATGAGTACCTTATGCTTTACGGAGCGGATACTCGGGATCTGATTGTTTGAGAGACGAAACACATGTACAAATTTATGACAACGTACCAAAAGGACTATTTAATGCAATCCGTGACGGCGCGAAAACTGTTAATAGACGAAGGACATATACAAATTTATATGACACTATTACGAAAGGACTATTGTAATAAATCGGCGGCGCGAAAACTTGTAAAGTGACTGATAATGTATATGTGAAAATATGGTCAGGAAGTGAATGTGGTAAATACTCAAAAGCGAATTGAAACAAAGTAAGTATACTCAGGAATTGAAATGAAAAGTATTACCCATTTTTCAGCCCTTTCATGAAGTGCCGAATTAAATGCAGTAATAAGTGGACTCTAGAGTGGGATATCGTGCCGCGAGTTGGGAGGTTCTATACAGTGGAATTTGATCGCCCAGATTACAAGGGCTCTTCAACCCAGGCGACCAGAGTAGGATAATGAATAAAATCAATTTAATTGAAACAAAAACTGATTCGACTAATCACAAATCTACCCGAATAAGCAACTACTTAATTCTAAAGGTATGAAAGAGAGTCGCTAGGGATGGGGATAATTGTTTTACAAAGCAGTTTGCGTTCCTTGAAAGTGCAACATTTGTGAGTTGAATCTTTGGATTTGTCGAAAACAATGTAGTATAGCTTAGTTTCTCCATACACCATACATTTCCTCGTTAGAGATCCATATTCCTTTTCCAAGACAAATGAGTGCAAATAGTACACTTAATAAGATGGCCAATATCTTTAAGATTTGATTGTTTTTCTTTTTTTATTACTTCACAATCATTTCTTAGGATGAGAAATTCTTGCTTATAGGCGGATAATGCAAGCCTTCTCGATGTAGATTGGTATCGTCTTGAATCTAATGGAATTTTCTATCTCCTTGATTAGATCTTTTTGCTAACACGGGATCGAATCCTTTCATCGAACTAAGGAGAAACTACTCGATAAACTAAATTGATACATCATCTAATTAATCCTCACACCATGATAAATTAGTGATCTATAAATAATTTTTAATTTCATTAGTTCGAATATTAATTAAAGCATACCCTAAGAGATTCTACTAGCTCTTTACTCTGAGAATCTCCGTCTACGTGTCGCTCGGAGGGCCTCATAGAAATGAGCAAAGATACGCTCTTTGGGTATGGCTACTAATGTTCAAACAATTCATTATGAACGATTACCAATTATATAAATTCGAGTATTCAAACCCCTGAAATAGGCGAAAAGCGCAAATACGAATGTTCAACAATTAAACCCAACCACTGGGGGTGTTTAATGTTCCATTCTTTGGATTCGATCATCGCTAATCAAATAAAAAGTAAGAAAATGAAGAAAGAAATCCAAGAAAGAAGAGAAAAACCCATATTTAGCTTAAATCTTCGCCTCGATAGTAAATAAATTGAATATACGACCTTGACAACGAAATCTCTTCAATAAAAATAAATCTGCTCTAAAACTACTCTAAGATCTATTAAAAATAAAAATACTGGCAAAAAAGCCAGAGACGTTTAGAGAGAAAACCCATGAGAGGCAGAAAATCGATTTTTAGCGATCTTTGTCGAACCTTAGTAAATCTGAATCTCGTATGCTGACAGAAAAATCTTGATAGAAATAAAAACACACTAAAAAACCACTTCTGATCTAAAACAAGGTAAAATCTGAAAATAAAATTAGCGATCTAGAGAAACCCAGAGGCTCTCCAATCCTCCATACCTCTTTACCTAAAAAGCAGTATATATATGGTCCTATAGGGTGAAATGGGCTTGAAATTAGGTGAAACTTAATTTTCGGCCTTTTTCAGGATCTTATGACATTACAATTGCGACACGACTGCAATGTGACACGACTTTCTGTCAGCGACACAAAATGGTGTCTGACACCAGCTCAATCTGTCCGCGACAACTACGTCGCGACGCAACACTGTCGCAACTGCATTTCCTGTCGCGACTAATTTTCCTGGACCAGCAAAGCGGTTTTTTTCTCACAGCAGTCGGGGCCATAGCCTTGCGTTTTAGCCGGTTGGGCGTGTGGTACTCGTTGGAAAGATCTTTGAATTTTAGAATGCAGCCATGAGGAATTTGAACCATTTGATGTTCCAGATGGTACAGAAAAATTAATCTTCCAGTAGCGCTGTGAGACTCTCGTTGACTCTTTTTTGGAAATATAATGTACCATTTCTTGCCCGAATCCTTGCTTTTCATCAATAATCCTACAAAACCAAGTTTAGAGGAAATTTTATAGGTTTATGAATATGGATATAAAATGCACAAAATAACATGTGAAATGAACTCAAAACATAGATGAGTTTAAGCTCATCAACAATCAATCACCAGGGTCTCCAAAATATCGGAAGACACATTCATGCCCTTATGGTACATTCTCTTTTCAGAAAGAATGACATTTGAGACTTATTAACACCTAAGAACCTTTCGAGGAGATGTATGATGGCAATATTTTCAAACATGGTTAGAAAAGATCCATTAAAGTCTTCATGGATGATTTCTCGGTGATTGAATTACATTTGATGTTGCCTCCATGTAGTTGGTATTGAAAAGGTGCACATGGAAACCGATTTGGTTTAAATTGGGAAAGATGCTCATACATGGTGAGAGAGGCATAGTATTGGGGCATCGATATCTGGAAGAGGAATTGAGTTGAGCTAAAGTGAGATCATGAAAGCGCCTCCTCCACATCGGTAAAGGGAGTGTTATGGGTTTCACGGGCGAGCGGAGTTTTTATGGAGACGGTTCATCCCGAAGATTTCTCCAAGTTCAAAACCTTTGTCCTATCTTCTTATGCAAGGTGTTAGTTTTGAGTTGATGAGCCATGCGTGAATGCTTTTGAGTTCTTGAAAAGAAGTTGACCATGGCCCTATAGTAGTTGCTCGGATTGGAACCTTCCATTTGCTTATATGCGTCTGGCAAACTTCTGAGTTAGAAGTCGTTTGAGCAGAGAAAGAAAAGTCTTCTATGCCATCTAGTATGCGGTCGAGCGTTGAATGGCGCAACTGATTATGCTACAGAGAAAAGAATTGCTTCATATTGTGTTTACTTTTGAAAATTTAAACCTAGTATCATATAAGAAACAAAGTTATTGTGTTCACATATCATTCACAATCAAATACTTAATGATGATTAAAAGAAAGGCGTGAAACCTAGACTTATTAGTTAGGTGCTCACATTAAGAGAATTTGATAGGTCGAGATAAGAAGGATTCACGAAAATATGGTAGCCGATCTCTGTCAAATGAAACTCGAAACAATACAGGAACATCATTTGCGAATTGATGGCCACGTTCCCCGAGATGAATAGATACTATCTTTGTCATGATGAAACATTCCCGTAGTTTGCAAACATAGTGATTAGCTATCTAACACATTATTATTCACCTAACCGTATCAACAAGAAGGGTTTTGCGGAAGTGAAGCCTTATTCTGGAGAAGACCAATCCTCTTTAAATAGTTTGTCGATGTGGATTATTCGGTGTGTCTTGGGAAAATGAGTGGGTGAAATACTAACGCATTACCGCTCTTTAAGTGTGGGGTCATTTCAATGAATGAAGAATAGTGGCGAGTGCTGCATTCGGGTTTTATTTTCTATGTTCAAGATGCACACTTGTTTGCAAAGTCTGTGATCGATGTCGAAAAGGACGAAACATTGAACTGACGAAATGAAATGTCAATCTTAGAATGTTGTCTAAGGTAGAACTTTTTTTTATGTTTGGGGCATCGACTTTATGGGTCTGTTTCTATCATCCTATGGGCACAAGTACATACTTTTGGCAATGGATTATGTGTCCAAGTGGGTGGAAGCCATTCCAACCATTACTTGTGATGCCAAAGTAGTACTACGCTTCATCAGGAGTAACACCTTTTCAAGGTTCAGGACTTCTAGAGCTGTAATTAGCGATGAAGGCTCTCATTTCTGTAACAAGTTCTTTGCATCGCTCCTGGCCAAACATGGGGTAAAGCATCGAGTGACACTTGCATACCCAAAATGGGCAAAAGATGAGGGTGTCGAATAGAGTCCAGAGAAAATCTTAGAAAGACGAGTTTATGTGACAGGAAAAGAAGACTAGCGAAGTAAAATTGATGATAGCTTATGGGCTTGTCGAGCGACTTTCAAGACACCATTAGGCGTATCCACAGTACCCGAATCATCTATGGTAGGCGTGCCACACCTATAAATTGAGCCTAAAGCATACTAGGCAGCTAGAATGCGAACATAGACCAGTAACGAGGGGGAAAGAGGATGCTTGAGTTGAATGAACTGGGTAAAGCTTAGGTAGAATGCATATGACATTTCAAGAATCTTTAAGGAGAAGACAGGCGTGGCATGACGAGCACCTAATGTAATAGAAATTTGAAATCGGGACAACAAGTATTGTTGTTATTCAATTCATGGTTGAGAAATTGTTCCCGAAAACGCTGAGAATCCAAGGTAGTGGGCCATTTGGCGATCTTAAAGTCTTCCCCGTCGATAGTGTCCGGCTAATGCATCACGAGAGGTTGATTCGAGTGAATGAAGCGTAGTGAAGATTTTTCTTGGCCGGTCGGTCGAGCATAAGTCCGCCTGAGTTTAAAGCCAACGTAAGCATTGCTCGGGATCACGCAATTTTGTTGCGAGTTCTGTCTGTGGTTGGAGCACCGATTAATGGGACCTGACTTGGTGATGCCAATGATAAACAAAGTCTTGCCAGGAAGCGACCCGAGCCTTTAAATTATTTGGTCATCAATTTTTCTTATTTAAGTTTGCACAGGTTTGATTTTGCTTGTTTGAATTTTGATGTATTTGTGTTGCGGGTTTTGAGGTTCAGGTTTCCATGTGGAGAATAACGCGGCGACTTTATGCAAGCTTTGGGAGGGTAGATATGAATGCAAGGAGTTTTCTATGCCTAAATTTTTTGTAAAATTTTCTAGATGTTGGTCTGTGAGCATTATAGCGTTGAAAGTATACTTACTTCGAGACACGTCACGACATTGTGGATACATACTTCTACGCAATGTCGCGATGTTGGATTCCCAGCGTTGCGGCGTTGAAAATGAACCTACTGCTGGCGTCGTGGCGTTGGACTGCTGTCAGCGACGTTGAAGTAATGCCTCTCGAGGCGTCGCGGCGTTGGCGACGTTGCGGCGTTGCCTTGTTTTAAGACCCGTAGGCGTTCATGGCGGTGCGCCCGAAAAGTGCTTATTTTTGAACCACACATTTAAGATAGGTTAAGTACTTTATTGTCTGAATCATATTAGTTAAACCTGATTAACACATGCGGGTCAACGTACTAATGATTGTATTAGAAATTGTTTGTGGTGGTTTTGCAGATTTGGAGCCTCTTCTATCATGTCAAGCTAGGCATATAGAAGTTGAGGTGATTACATCGATGTCATGATTTATCTTCGATTGTATCGGTAGAGTGAAGAAATTGAGCAGAGCAAGTAGGAAATTCGCTACGGGGAGAGAAAAGGATTCGCTACCTCTGTGAAATTCCTTCAGTGAGAGGCCCGCTATAATAAGCAAAATTTCTTCGCACCCACAATTTCACTCTGATGAAATTTCGCTACATAGCGAGAGCTTGGCTATGTGTAGTTTCTCTACGTGAAAATCTGTTCCACTATTTTGTGTACAAATGATAGTTTTGGTTAATTCCATTTCTACCCTCACTGTAATTATACTAGTTAGGTTAGATCGGTATTTCACTTGTTTATAAGGCTATATAAGCCATTTTCTAAATAATTTGCAACCTAACTTTTAATTCAAAGCATTTCCAATCTGAATTTGTTTTTGGCCTTAAACTTTCTCTCTTCCTCTCTCTCTCTCGCTTTCTGAGCAAACCAAACACACCCTTTAGGGATGACAACTCAAAGGATGTTTGGCTAAAGCTGAAGCCTTGAAGAGGAGGGTCGCTGGAAGCAGGTTATTATGTTTGCGGGTGATCCTGCATGTTCCTGACAATTATTGTAGTTATGTTTCAAACTTTCAAAACTAGGTTTAAAAGCTATTTGATGTACTTTCATTGGTCAATACTTGGCAAGTTTTTAGGGTTCAGTGTATTCTTTGTATTAGATACACTGATATCCATTAGTTGTCATTTATGAGCCGTTGGAAGTAGGTTAAATGCTTGATTTCAACTTTAGGAACATTGAATGCTCAGTAAATGATATGTTTCAAAGAGAAATGGTACTAAGGGTTAGTTTTTAAAGTTAAACAAAGATCCGGTTTTGGAAATGATTATAGGTCATCTTCCCGAACGCGAGGAAATAACCCGAGGACACCTTTGCAACCAAATCATACCAAACTAGTGGCCCAAAACTTCAAGGACTTCTTTTTACATCTTATTTCAAATCGCTTTCCGCTAGCATGTTGAAACAACCACTATTTTTATACAAACTAAATCCAAACAAAATCCTTCACCATTATGAATCATTACAAAATCATTTTATAAGACGAAACCCATCCCCGTGTTCGATCCTAGAGTCATTATAATCAAGCAAAGAGCGCTACTCAAGAGCAGGAGTAGTTTAGTATAAATATCAAGGATCCTAACCCTACTCGCAAAGACTAATCAATAACCTAAACTCGTCCCTTTGAAAACCCCAATACGCCTCCATTTCAGTGTATTCCGGCCAAACCCCATCCAAGCTCTCCCAAAGCTCAGCCTAGACATCCTTAGTAAACCCATGTACTCTAGGCCCGTCCCAACTCCGAAAAACTGTTCACTGTCATTTGGAGACACCCTCACTGGCCCAATTTTTGGCTCCGTTTAGGTCTCGGTTCTGCTACACTCCCCTTTTTCTGGGTGGCTTGTGTCTAAGAAGGTCTCCTAGGGTTGGTTGGGGGTTCTAGACCTATTTGTCTTGCATCAAGCTCCCCATCCCACTTCGTGCCCATTACGTGTTTGTTAGTTAGCTTGAGTGGGTTTTAGGTGCTTCCTGTGGTTTTTTTAGTAAAGTGCAATCCCATTAGGAGTGTGGTAGCCTACTAGAGTTCCTTTCGCCTTTAAGTTCATCCCACTGCGATCCCTGGGCCGTGCCCAATGTTGAGCAAAAAGCGTAAAATGAGCTTGAAAGTAATTCCGCCAAATAAGAACCCTGTGCCTACCACGACATAAATTCATCAATGAGAGCACGGAAGAGAAGTTCGTCCTCATCTCTGCAAATCGCTCCTTCATTAAGGAGAAGGGATTCCAACATCCTGACGATTTTTTTTAAAAAACCATTGCTAGGAAGGGGTGGGGTGCATCATGCCAACCCCCAAGGCCGGCTGCCATGATGGTTGTGCTGGAATTCTAAGCCAACCTAGCAATCCATGTGCTCAAGAAGGTCCGAATCCGTGGGGTGTTGGTAGACTTCAGTGCGAAGCCTATCAACTGTTATTACAATCTTGAGCCGGTTAACCCCAAGGCCTTTGATCGCCTAACACCCTAATCACCTGGGGAATCCTTAGGGCTACCAAACGGGCAAGAGTGTAAATTAAACAACGAGGGGCACGCCGCAACCTCCCGCGCCAAACACTCGCCTATATACCAAGGTGTGGCACCATTTTATCACCTCTCGCCTCATTCGATATCAACGTTTATGCAGGGTGATGGAGAAACTGCACTTCTCAATTTCGCTATCATTCGTGTGGATATCCCGTTTTACAAGCCTGTCAAAGTTATGTGAGGACACCATCCTCTATAACTGTGGACGCTAAAATGAAACCCTGCACTTTCTCATCTATGGCCTGTGCAAGAATGCAGGGGTGCCGTTAGATTATAATGAGGCATGGATCCATCCCATTAAGGTCATCGTAGTAAAAAAGGATAAGCTGGGCGTTCCTCGATCCGAAGTGGTTTATGACTCGGGTCATGAACCTTCGGATGAGGAGGAATTAACAGTATAACAAACCTTGTTTGGCATGCGTGAGGAGACCGCAGGTGAGGTCGACACCCCATCTACCCCAACCATCCACCTCCCATCCGCCCCCTCCACCACCTCCCACTGAGCAGGATGACACCAGTCCTTCTCCTACCCTCGAGGTCTAAGTTCAGGACCTCACTTGAGCATCAGGTCACCATGAGCCAGGACATGGATGCACTACGAGCTAACATGCGCACAGTCCTCCCAACTAATAGGTCATCCAACAACAGCTCGCCCAGCTGCTTACCTTCCATGTGCCACCACCACCACCACCACCGCAGTGATCCCTAGGATCGACAGGGGAGTTCCCATTTCTTTTTATTATTTCCGCATATGAGGACATCATTCGTTTGTCTGGGTGGGGCCGGGTGGTTAGCATCATTTACTTTTGTGTTTAGATATGTTTGTGTTTCTTTTTATGTTCGTTGTTTAGTTATGTTTGAAGCCAGGCTTATGTTCATTGTTTAGATATGTTTAGGCTTATGTTATGTTCGCATTTCACAACTTTTGTTTAGGTTTGTGTGTTAGGTTGTCTCAGTTTAATTTCATGTTTTAGGGTCGTGTTAGGTAGTATGTGTGGAGTGATGCCATGATTGCCAATCAAGGATCTTTTTGGACCTCTCCAAATTTTCGAAACACACAGTGCACGTAACAAGAAAGGATCCTTAGGTTGTTAGATGCTCGGGAATTACTTGCTTGGATAGGTAGGGATGACATAGTGAGCCACCTCTGGTGTCTAAGAAAACCACCTGCAGAAGTCTACCACACTCATACGCGTGATTCCGTGGTATGCCTAGGTTCCTGACCTCGACTCACTAACGCTCAACGAGCCTTAGGCATTTCCCTAAACACCCCAAGTGATGGACACCGTGAGAAAAGAGGATTGCTTATCGGCCTCCAATATATAATACAAATAATAAAAAAAATCAAAAAGAAAGTGTGAATAGAATAAGTGGGACCTCTAGTCGGAATCCCGAGCACACCAGGCCTTTCAAAGCCTAACGCCTGGTTAATCGGGTCGATTCACTTCACACTGCTATACGTGACAGATGATAGAAGTTTCCCACAACTGTGTATCTCTTAGGGTTTGGTTGAGTGTTCGGTGAAGTTCAAAGGGAACCTAATGTCTAAGGTTCTAACCAACCGGTGGGGAGCCACCAACTAATCCCCCGCTACAAACACCTCAACTAAAACTTACGGCACTAGGAATTGCGAGTAGGTAGGTTAGTATGAATAAAAGTGGTGCATTCTATCCCTGTAGTTAGACTTCCCAAATAGGCAAGTATAAATTCAAGTTTGGGGGCCCTGAACCAGTTATAGTGCTAGAGATCATGCATCCAATGCACATAGACTTCTTAGGAAAGGCGATAGAAAACCTAGGAGGTAAGTCACTTTTTGATCGAACCAGATTCAACTGAATTCTTTCGAAAGTCAAACAACCTTAAGGGTCCTCTGAAATTAGAAACAAAGGACAAGATCTATGAGTTCAGTTCTTTTTTATCCTTCATCTTGGCAACATGTGCATCACCCTCGTGTCGTTAAGTTTAGTCTGCTATTTTCTGTGTGTCTGATTCAGAGTTTGTTTCTTGCTTGGGGACAAGCAAGAATCTAAGTTTGGGGGTGTGATGAGTACCCAAAAACACTCATTACAAACCCGGGATTTAGCGAGATTCGGGATCGATTTAATATATATATATATATGACCTTGTTTTGATTACTTTTCTAATATTTAGTTTTATTAGGGTTTTTGCTGGAGAAATACTTAAAAATACTGGAAATGGAGCTTGTAGGAGTCCCGAGAGACTGGTGGCTAAATTCCAACCCAACGTCGCAGATTACCAATGCTGCGATGATTTAACGCCGCTGATATTATCATAACGCCATGATGCCTCAACTCACACGCCCCAACTTCGCGACATCCGAACATCGATATCCAGTCCGCTATCGCGTGGGAAGGATCGTAATAAACCTCATTCTTGGAGAAGCTTATAAAAGGAATGGGAGAACCTAATTTTGGGGTTCAAATTCATGGCGAGTAAGGGTTTGAGAAAACCGGAGTTTGGAACAAGGAAAGAAGACGAAATGCCGATCTTAAAGAGAGAGACTTGAAGAACCCGGGAGATCGTCATTCCCTTGATCATCAGTTTTCATTTTCATTATCATGTTCGCTTCATTTGTATTGAAGAAAACATAATGAGGTTCTAATTTCGTGGTTTAGGTGTTGGTAGAGATTTGGACACAATACTTATGCTAGTGTTAGCCTTTATAATTCCACATCTTATATATATTTGTTTTACCATTAACTCATGCTTGAAGAAACTAAAGATACACTTCTGATCAATCTTGATATGTGAGTGGTTCTTTGTAAGATCTGAGAAGTGAATGAAGAATTAGACATAAGTGGGTTAACATGATAAACTTGGTAATATAGGATTATCAGTTATTAGAAGGCTTAGGAGTTCTTTGCACTCTATGCACCTTAATGTTTCGGGGCTGAGCCAAGAAGCAAGAAACCCAAAGAGATAAAGGGAAAGGAATGACCTTGAGAAAGGCTTTACTACATGAGATAAGAGCCACCTTTGAGAACACTATATTAGATTATGGAATGGAACTCACAAGATTACATAGTAGATTTTCCAACAACACCAACACTCCAACCCTTTTGCAACTTTGAGATCATTCTATATTTGAGCACACAGCCATATTTAGTAATAGTTCAATCGCTTTTGAATCTTAATTTAGCCATCAAGGATTGCTAGTTTGAATACAAAGAGGTATTGTAATTTTGGTACTTAGCATACCACATTAAGGTTTTCCTATGGATCGAGATATCCATACTTAGGGTACACTATTACTTTGCAAGCATAGTACGGCGTGAGGAATAGGAACTTTCACTTCTATTGCATATCCACAAAACATAATCACGTAAATTCTACCAGACTCCGTGACGCCCGATCCTCGGGTCCGTTGACTACCACAACCTAGAATACTCGTGGAATGTCGGGTGACCTGACATTTTCACTGCATCAGGCAAAGTCTCCTTTGTACGGAGAGCTCACCCAAATATTAATCCCCAAAGATAAACCTGTCCCAAACAGTCCAATATAACAATTTATGATTTAAAACGGCCACTTGGGCCCATAAACAATACTCAATATACATGCCAACTATGAATCCAACTATATAACCAATAGTTACAAGAGTTAATATGTTTTTACTCTTATACAATACATACATTAAACTTTAAAAGTTCAATACATGTATACATCAAAGCCACAGCCCGACTTCCTTCTAACTGGTCTCTGTGACGAGCCATCCCCTCACACGCCCTCAGACCGTGAAAATAATATCCCTCGACTGGGTGAGCTAATGCTCAGTAGTGGAATCGCCCTAAGTGGGTTACTCACCACCTAAGTGCAGTGCAACAATCTAAATAAACACACATTCAAGCAAATGCATGATCCTACTTAAATGTCTACATGACTAACTCCGTGATCCCGAGTCCTCACCGACTTCACACTCGCCTAAGCCTCGGTATGAGAATTTTTATTTTGTTTGTTTGCAGGACAACCTCTCCGATACAGATATATCAATTAGCCACTCCGACGACATATTATCGGTCTGCTTAAGCGAACAAACCCTCTGATGTGGCACACCGCCGCTCCAACGATCGATATATTATCTGCTTCTGCGACCACCGATGAATAATCGGGGCCGCCCACGATTGATATTTTTAATTCGACTACCCTCCGATAATTAATACTTTAGACAACCCTCCGAACCGCTTTCTAGACTCATCTCACGCACTCACTCCTATAAATCCTAGGGTGTTCCAGCGGCATATGGAATACATGTATGCCAATTCCAATACATTTTAATTCATTGTAAATATATAAACATGCATATATTTACATGTAACAATCAATTCATTACTAATCATGTCAAAATTAATTAATTCACACATCAAAATTAGCTCACTTAGCTAATGATCAAACACGAGCAATTTAATTTAAATCACTGACCAAACACATATTTTCACAAAAATATATTTTTAGAACATCACGGAATAGTGAAACCCTCGTTACTATTCTAAAATCACAAATAATCGATTCACTTAGTGAACCTCGGCTCACTACCATTCCTACCTTATTCCAATCAATGCACAATTTATTTCACACTTTTTCACACATTTCACCCAACAAATTGCGCCCAATGATGGACTTTAATTCCATGGATTCCAAAAAATTTCCAATAATTCAGTCCCATGTTTTGGGACTGATCAAACGGCCCCTAATGGCCTCTTTCGACTCAAACATTTGTAAAGTACTTAAAACGGGAATAAAACGCAAGTAGGGAGAAACCCCTACCTCTCGGAGTTTGTCAAAAACTCACAAATCCGGTACCCACGCGAAGCCCTCTCTGCGTAGAGCAGTTCTCCTTCTTGTCCCGAAGACTGCCGACGATCGGATTTGTCGTATTTCTAGAGAGAAGTGGCTCTCTCTCTAAAAAAAAATTTCAAAAAAACTTAACCTGCTGCTGTCTCTGCACCCTACTGCCCGATTTGGTCTTCATTTAACATTGGGGAAGAAGCACTATTCCATTTTTTTTGTCATTTAGTGACTTAAACAACTCCTAAATGCCAATTTTACACCTTTTTTCCCACTTTACATATCTCTAAGACTATCTCTGGCTTATCCATTTTCTTATCATTTCTACTCATACCACTTACGGCAATATGATTACTTTGTTATATGTGACTTTGTCTCATCGGAATCGCTTTTACGCACTTAAACGCGATGCCCGAAAACGTGTAAATTCCCGACCGCCTTGGAATTCATGAAATTTTACGTACTAGCTTAGATTTCGCGAGACGATTCCAACAAAGGTAATCTGTTTTCATTATCCAAGATCTAGAGAATAAATTACAAATTTTTAACCGAAATTAACAATTTTGTAATCGAAATTACGATTTTACCCTTTTTCCAGAAATTGGAATTTCTCGGGTCTTACAAAGACTCTTGGATATTATTTCCTTTTCTTTTTCTTTTTTCTTTTTTAGTTTTTAGAGTATCATTTTAGCTAGTTCTTTTTGGGATTGAACAATGATCTGGTGTAAAGTTTCCAGTTGGGTTCGCTGTAAAATTATGTTTTTCATTACTATCTGATTTAATTAATTTGGAAATTTTCGGGAGTTCATGTATTTCAGTGAATTTACCTGATCAGTTAGTCACTATTATTTGTCATCCAGTTTTGAAAGATTGAGCTCCATTTGGGAATGGATCGATGTTAATTATTATTTTCTACTTAACTTGAAAGACGACCATAGTTTGAAATTTTAGATTTATTTAATTAGTATTGTTCTTGAAGCTACTTGTTCAGAATATTAGTAGTGTAAAATTCGTAAACGACTTATATCTTTGCTCTAATTTCCAAGATGCCCTCTCGAAAGTGACACAAAGATGGAGATTCTCGAGAGTGTGGTAGTCACAGCTACTTAGGTATGTTGACTAATATTATGGAACTATCGAACTTCCGAAAGATCACTTAGATAGAATAGCTTACTCATCGTGTGAGGATAATTCGATGATGTATCAATTCTAATTGATCGAGGTTTCTTCATCCGATGAGAGGATCTTGATCCCAAAGGTTAGCACAGATCTAATCAAGGAGATAGAGAATCTTATCAAATTAGACGGATGAGTTATCAATTAGATTGGAGAAGGCTTGCAATATCCTGCCTATAAGAGCAAGAAGTCTTCAATCCTAAGAAATGGGTATGAAGTATTAAAAAGGAAAAACACCCATATTTTATAAATAGGTTTTTATTCTGCAAGTAACTGATTAGACCCATGTATCCGAAAGGAATATGGATCTCTAATTAGTGAAATGTATGGTTTATGGAGAAATCCAAACTATACTACCTTGCATCTTTGACAAGTTCGCATTTTCAAACTGGTCAACTATGTTATAAAATGATGCGTAAAATCATACCAGGCACCGATCTATTTCCCAATGAACTTTCCAATCCATTTATTTGAATTCTTTACATGTAGTTATAGAGTTTTATCTAGTTTTTATTTTTGCTTTAGTTTAGAACCAAACCTTTTTTAACTTTGGAGTTCAAATAGCAAAGATCTTGAGTAGATGGGGTACTGATCTTAGATTTGTCATCAACTGCAATGATATCCGACTTAAATCCATTTTATTACTTTGTATGACCTATGCACTTGCAAAGGATTTAGACCAAAATCAATTTTAATGGATCCCTTTTTCCAAAAGGGCTAAACGCATATTTTTATCAAAATTTAGTCAAACAAGTTTTATGGCATTCCAGTTGGGGACTTAAAAGTCATTAGATGGAATTGCTAATTACTGCAACAGATTTGGTCTATGTTTAAAAATCAGTCAATCAAGTTTATGCCGTCGTTGCCAGGGATTGAGAAAAATATGAATTTAAATATCAATATTCTAACCAAAGAGAGAATTGCTAATTTCGACATTTTTCTTTATTCTATCATAAATTTCAGAAAATCACAAAAATAGTTTTTAACTACTGTATCGGTAGCTACTAAAAAAGAGAAAATTATGAGCTTAAATCGACCTAGCTATTTCCACGATTTAACTGATCTCGCTTGTTTCTATTTGATGAAGATTTAGATGCATGGAAAACCGTGAATCGTAACCGCCGCCCTCGACGCAAATCAAGTACTCCCTCGATACGCGTAATCAAAAGGACACTGAGGAATCTGAGAAAGGCTAAAAGTGTTGAATCAACAACTATGGCAAATCAGATAGAAAGAATGCAACATATTCCAGAAGAAGAAGAAGCAAAGAGACCTCAAAGGCAAATGACTATGGAAGACTTTTGGAGGCCAGTTATTCAAGATGAATACTCTACTGTGAGACAACCTACTATTGAAGCAAACAATTTTGAACTCAAACCAGCCTTGATCACAATGGTACAACATCACCAATTTATTAGGCATCCTAGTGAAGACCCCAACGAGCATATAGGAAGATTCATGAGAATGGCTAATACAGTCAAGTTGAATAGGGTGAGACCGGAAGTGATCAAGCTACAACTGTTTCCATTTTCATTGAGAGATGTGGCAAGAACTTGCCTGAGTCACCGTCTCGTTGGATCAGTGAACACTTGGGAAGAGTTGGCGGAGGCTTACAAGACCAGATTCTTCCCTCCTACCCTCACTTCTGAAAGAAGAGGGGAAATTATAGTTTTCAAGCAAGGAGATGATGAAAACCTCTACAATGCATGGGAAAGATACAAAAGATTGTTGAAAAGATGCCCCATGCATGGAATAGATCTGACCACTAAAATGGATATTTTTTATCATGCTATGAATTATACCTCCAAGGGTATATTTGATGCAGCCTATGGTGGAGCTTTTAAGAGAAAAAGTGCCGAAGAGGCAAAGAAATTGATAGAAGATCCGGCCAAATGCAATATAAAGCTCCATCTAAAACTTCAGGGAGCAGCAGCAGACTGAAAGAGAGTGGTATGCTAGAGCTGAACCGGATGACTGTCATAGAAGCAAAATTAGATACATTGATGAGCAAAATGGAGAACCATGAGAGAAAAATGCACTCAACAAATGAAGTGGGAACATTTGATGAAAATGAGAAGAGGAATAGTGCTGAAGAGGGACTAGCCCATTAGGGCCCTATCAAGTTGAGGAGGCACAGTATCTTAATGCAAATAGAAGTTACAACTTTAAGCCTAACATCAACTTGCCAACTCATTACTCACCAGCACTCAGAAACTAAGGAGAATTTCACTGTGAGATACAAGAAGGTCAAAGACCTTGGCAGAATTTTCAACAACTTTATCTTCACCTGGGTTCCAACAACAACAACAACAAGGAAGTCAGAGGGTTAAAATCAGTGACGGGGGAGATCTTCTTCCTTTGAAGAACAGACGTCGACTTCATGGGGGAAAATAAGAGGTTGCTGAACATCCATGAGCAAAAATTTACTAATCTAGCAGCATTTCAAGCAACACAATTGTGTTTCAGGCCAATACAAATGCCTCTTTGAAGAATCTAGAAACATAAGTAGGGTAGCTGGCCCTAGCTATGCAAAATCAGTCCAAGGATGCATTTCCAAGTGACACAAGGAAGAATCCAAAGGATTGTATGGTGCTTACTCTAAGAAGTGGAAGAGAAATAGAAGGCAAAAAAGAAGAATAGAAGAAAATTGAGGAAAAGAAAGAAGAAATTGGAGAAGAACTAAAGCAGTACAGTTCAAAAGTGGCTGAAGAAGAGATAAGTGCAAAAGTGCAACAAAAGCAGCAAGCTGAAGAGGGAGTTCTAAAGAAGATGGACGAGGTTTAAGCTTACAAGCCTTAAGTCTCATTCCCTCAAAGGTTGCAAAAGGATAAGTTAGAAGAGCAATTCTCTAGATTCGAACATGTTTAAGAAAATGAAGATTATCTCAGAGAATAATTAAATACCATTATGCTAAATTCATTAAGGATATTTTGAGCAGAAAAAGAAAAATTGATGAAGAAGGAATATTGAGCCTAACAGCAACCTACAGTGCAGTTATTCAAAGGTCCTTACCAGAGAAGATGTAGGATCCAGGCAGCTTCACTATTCCTTGCACAATAGGGAATTCTAAGATGGGAAAAGCATTGTCTGATAGTGGAGCCAACATCAACTCTGATGCCTTTATTTGTAGTTAAGAGATTAAGTTTGGGGGAGCTCACTCCCACAACCATGACCCTGCAGATGGCAGATAGAACCTTAGCTCAACCTGAGGGTATTCTTGAGGATGTGCTTATCAAAGTGGGAAAGTTCATTTTTCTAGTGGAATTTGTGGTTATTGATATTGAAGAAGACAAACAAGTCCCTCTGCTGTTAGGAAGGCCTTTCCTTGCTACAGGAGCAGCTTTGATAGATGTGAAGAAAGGAGAGCTTACTTTAAGGGTCGGAGATGAGACATGCACTTCAATCTCAATCACAATTTGAAACAACCAGAATTTGACAATGCTGATTGTAAGATTGTAGAAACGAAAGTACCCATCAGTTCTAAACTGATAAATGATTGTAAGATTCAGAATTCAATGAATGAAAATGAGATGAATTTCCAATATCTTGATGTTCGTGATGTTGAATTTCTGAACTCCAATTATGAATCAAAAGAACTAGTACTCAAGATTGATGAAAATAGTACAAAAAATGCACAATGAACAGCTACAAGAAATGTAAATAAGTTCTAAGGGTTAACCTTGAAGGAATTACCTAATCAATTAAAGTAGCTTAGAATCGAAAGAGCAAAACCGCTATTATTTCAGCTGAATTGATTGAATCTGAAGAACAGAAACTGCTTGAAACCCTCCGAAAATACAAGGAAGCAATTGCCTAGTCTATAAAAGATTTAAAAGGAATCAGTCCTTTCTTCTGCATGCACAAGATCCTTTTAGAGGATAATGCAAAGACCTCTATTGAACATCAAAGAAGGCTGAATCCAGTAATGAAAGAAGTAGTAAGAAAATAAGTACTAAAACTGTTGAATGCAGACTTCATATATACAATCTCATATAGCCCTTGCGTGAGCCAAGTTCATGTGGTTCCCAAGAAGGGTGGATTCACTGTGATCAGAAATGAGAAGAATGAATTGATTCCTACAAGAACTGTGACATGATGGAGGGTGTGTATAGATTACATGTGTCACACCCCCAACCCCCACCTAGGCAGATGAAGGGGGCGCAAAACTATACTGGGACTCTTTACTTACTTTTTCAGACATTGATGGACCCAAGTCTTATAACTGAATCAAAATATCATATATAAAGATACAAAATAAAACTACCACCATAGTGGTGTTTACAGTGTCAATATATACAGTCCTGAGTCCCATTTACATATACATATACAAAAACTGTACGTTTACATTTACATAATCAGAGTGCAAACCCATTGCGGATGACTCCTACTAGTTTGTTAGCCCAAAGAATATGCGGAAAATCGGATCGCCCTCCTATGTACCTACACCGATTAAAACCCATGCTAAGCTTAACACTCGGTGGGAAACATATGACTTATACGTATACACATGCATTAATACTCATTTACAGTAAGCATATAACAGTAACAGATATATAGTAGAAAATATCATAATTTTTCATGAATTCATATAAAAAACTTATACACATACTTGTACTTATAGCAGACATATACATGTTCAGGATTCCCGTAGGAGTTACAAAGCTTATACTCGTACGGAGGTACCCGTAGTTACTACAGAGCTTATATTTGTACAGAGGTACCCATAGGTACTATAGATCTTATACTTATACAGAGGTACCCATAGGTACATTCAGAGTAGAACAATGTACATTACTTTACTTTTATTCATTACTTAATTTTATCATATAACATTTGACTACCTAGACCAAAAGAATAAGAAATGAGTAGGTGATGAGTATCTTAAAATACTCATTTTATCCCTATGCTTTAGTTAGCTTTTTCTTGTGCTTTTATATTAAATAAGTTCCCTAATGCTCTAAAAGTTCACTCCCTATGATCAGGTCATCTATTTGATGGAACAAAAATTGGTGGGAAAACTGCTACAAAAGCAAACAGAGAGGCTACTGAATTTTGACATTTTAGACATCATATGAGTTTCTATTGCATCAAGCCATATATGTATGGATTCCTACTTAATTTCAAGATATTTCTAGGGGATACCAAGAACACCAAAATTGGAGTTCGAACAAAGAAGTTATGCAAGTTCCAAAACTTGAAGAAAATCAGTAAACATTTCAGCACCTTCAGCAGGAGAGGCTACTGTATTTTGAATTTTTCAGATATCATATGAGCTCATATTGCATCAAGCCATATATGTATAGATTCTACACTTCAAGAGCTTTCCAACGGTACCAAGAACACCTAAATCGGAGTTCGTATGACAAAGTTATGACCCACGGAGCCGAGCAAAAACAGTGACCGCAGCAACGTCGCGACGTGAGAACCAACGCCGCGACGGCAGAGCTGTAGGAACGACGTCATGACGTTGCTGCACGACGTCGCGACGTTCTGGGGTCGGTTTCGTGTGGATTTTAGCCCATTTTGAGCCCATAATGGAGGGTTTTAAAGCTCAAACCGTGATCGAAGGGGGACGATTTGGAACGGTTTTTGACGTTTGAGGGAGAACAAGCTCCTGGGGTGGAAACACCTAGGCTTCTTTGCTTCGAGAGATTTCTAGGGTTTGCTCAAAGAGAAGAACACTTTGAGGAAGAAGAAGATAATGGAGGAGAAAAGGGTTTCAACGCCAAATTTGTTTTCTCTTTCCTTTTCCGTTTTTTCTTTCTTTTGATGGTTGTATTTACTTTCCGCTATGTTTTAGTTAGTTTCTTAGGGTTTAGATGTAGCTAAAGACATATTTGTATGAATCTCTCCCAATTCATATTGATTGATGTTTTATTTCATATTTATGTTGAGTATATTTCATTTAGATCTTAATGCTTGTGGATAGCCACAATATTTGCATGACTTGTGGTTTGATTCAAAATCGAGAAGTGAGAGTTAAAATTAGATCATGGATGATTTACCATCTAATTATCATGAGATAGATATAAGTGAGATTAGGTGTGGCATAAGATTTTATAGGTTCAATGCATCCTTAGTTATGATGGTTTGAGGCGTAGATGCAAAGATAACCTTTTCTATGGGTAGTGCGAATGCTCGAGAGAGATTCGAATATACATTAGTTAAATCGCCATCTCATGATGAAATTGACCATCGATTAATCGCAAGTAGATGGCTCATACATCATCATAGCGAACCTTATACCTTGCTGGCTTTATCTTTATACGCTCATTCTGCATGCCTAGATTAGTGTCTTTGAATTTTTCTATAGATTTTCCAACATCCAAATAAAGCATAGGCTAGATTAGAGTCGGTACTTAGTAACTCAATTCTCCGTGGGAACGATACTCACTATCATTATATTACTTGAGGCGACGCGTGCACTTCAGGCACATAGGCGCATATATATACATCACGCATTCTATTTATCAAGTTTTTGGCGCCAAGGTCGGGAATTGGTGCTTACTAATATTGATTTGAAATAGCTTTACCTACTTTGGATATAGTTAGTCTTGTTTTATTTTTCCTTTGGGTCCACTTTACTTTTGAATTTTATTTTTTTGTTTTATAAGATTTCAATCACAATGGATCCTATCATCGAAGCTGACAAATGAATACTGGACCTTGCAGCAAAGAACTAAGAATGCGGTAATCGGGCTGATGAGCATCAGCGAAGAGTGACAACTCAAGTGCGGCCAAGTGTGGCAACCATATGCACTGAGATTGGATTATGCCTACTATGGAGGTACCCCATACTTGAGCAATCATAATTTCGATGGAGCCACTCACCCAAACACCTCATGGAATACAAGCTATAACACCTATCAATCTCCACAAATACAAAGATCAAGCCTAGAAGAAGTTATGGATGAATTAAGAAGAACTCAAGCTGCATTTTACCATGGCACAACCTGAATTTTCAAGAGATCAATGGATGAAATGGACTACTCAAGTTGGGTTGCCTCAGTTTTTAATCCAAATGAGATAAGTCAACCTCCACATGAGAGAATGACAGTTAGAGGCAAAAGATTAATTGAAATGAGAGTTCATGCTGAATGTGACATCTCAAGTTCAATCTCATGGAATTGACAAGGGCCACTGTTCAAATTCAGCATACACCATTTGATTAGCTCAAAGCAAAGGTATGGCCCGATGGCCACTGTACCAACTTTACATTTGAGAAAGAACAAATCCCAAAGAAGAGGAGAGCAGGAGTTTAGAAGAACTAAAGGGCAAAATATAGTGAATGAACAAGAGAATATACAATGTCCTTTGAAGGACAACATGAGAGTTCGCCATCTACTCTTGGGGTGAATATAGAAGAAGAAAACTTGAGATACAATGAAGAAATCACCTCAAGGGATAATGAAGAACTTGAGAAGTTTGAAACAGTGGAGAATGATGCACAAATTTTAGAAACCTTAATAGGAGTGAAGATGGGCCAACTTCTCCGGAATCACATGAAAAGACAAATGATGAAGTTGGAAAGACTATGTCGGAGATGACTTTATGGGGTGAGATGCATGAGGAATTGAAAAATGAGAAGATGACCCCAACTTTTGAGGTGGATGAGTACATCATTCAATTGAACAATGAAATGAAAGGAACCTTTGTGAAGAAAAAAATAAAAAATAGAAAATATAAAAAAAATAAAGATCTTGGAAGACTATGTGCCCTGCGATTGAGCATAACTATCGCCTCTAGGAGAAGGATGGAGGCAAGAAACACCAACCCATCCGTAGCTGGTAGAGTCTAGCCGACTCGAAAAACTGAGCACTCCTCGATGTTCTGCTTAAAAGTTTTCTTTCCTTTTTTCTATTTCGTAGTTAGTTTTGAGCTGTTTTTTTTTAATAAATTTTCGTGCTTGATTTTGTTTTTCTATGTTTTAGTTTTTAATTTCAGGTTTTTAGGGATTCAAATATGGTTTTGGAAGCTAAGAGGTTGAAAGCTTGAAGTTCAATAATTCAAGGCTTAAAGAACCAAAGAGGAAACCATATTCAAGCATCCCCTTCATTTGGACTTAAGGTCTAACCCCTCTTAACACCCCATTGCCTCCAAAGCGAGCCATATTCATTGGAGCAACTTCCAGAGACTTGATCAACCTCAGGGGAGTACTCATTATCCATTCTTACTTTTGCTTCACATTGAGGACAAGTTCATTTCAAGTTTGGGGGTGAATTCAAATTATTTTTTTTTTTTTCAAAAATCCAACTTTTGTATCTCCTACCTATTTTAGTTATTCTTTATTTATTTAGGTTGTTTGCATGAGTTTTTCTTTCTTTTGTTTGTTTCATGTCTCATATGAGTGAGTTTGATGCCTTGTTGGCTTGTAGAAGGTCATTTTGAACACAAACATTTGAAAAATGGCAAAAGTGGAAGTGGATCGGGACCCTTAGGATTTTGAATGATTTGGAATTGTGTGCTTGCTTGGTATGGGTGACTTAGCTTAGTCACCCCCCTTGTGCTTCAAGAAGCTATTTCTCAAGGAATCTATCACACACACACTTTTGGTCTCCCTTGTATACCTTGGTCCCGAACCCCTTTGCCTTGAATTCAACTAACCTTGGGGGATTCTAACCATCTGAGTGATGGGACACCTAATCAAAAGAGGATTTCCATTGAGCCCCAACCAAAAAGAGAAAAAATGAAAACAATAGAAAAAGTGAAAAGAAGAAAGAAAAAGAAAAAAAAAAGTCAAAAAATAGGCTTTGTGAATTCGAATAAGCGATCATCCAATCGAATCCCGCACAACCGAGAGGCCTTCAAAGCCTAATGCTCCTAAGCCAACTCGGTCGGAGTCATTGACTTCACCGCCGCTACATGGGACAAGATGGATCCTTCCCACAACTAGGGCCTTGAGTTTGCTTATGTTCGTGAAGTTTGAAGGAAATTTAATGCCTGGTGCCCTTAACTAATCAAAGGAGAGTCACCAATGGATCCCCGCTACAGAACACTCATCTAAAACTTCGCACTAGTTCTCCTTCATTTTTAGGTATTTAGAAATTTTTAGGTATTTGCAAGGAATAAAAAGGGCGCGCTCTTATCATTTCTAGTTAGCTTTTCCAAATAGGTGAGTTGAGCTTAAGTTTGGGGTGTTAGGACCTTGCTATACACTCAAGACTATGCTATCACCTACACTTAGTTTCGGGAAAGGTCATTGCGACTGGGGGTTGATTTGTTTTGCTCACCATTCTTGCTTTGCCATGTTCCTTAGAAAGTTTAAGTTTATGATCCTAAATTTTGGTTGAAAAGGCTAATATTGCTAAATTGTGTTCATAGTGATTCTTTCCATTTGGCATCATGTTGTCATACTCATCTCATTCTTGTTAGTCCATGTCATTTCCAAATTTTGGTTTGTTTTGAGTTAAGTCTCTTGCATGGGGACGAGCAAGAATTTAAGTTTGGGGTATGATGAGTATCTTAAATACTCATTTTATCCCTATGCTTTAGTTAGTTTTTCTTGTGTTTTTATATTAAATAAGTGCCCTAATGCTCTAAAAGTTCACTCCTATGATCAGGTCATCCATTTGATGGAATTGTGCAAAATTGGTGGAAAAACTGCTACAAAAGCAACAGGAGAGGCTACTGAATTTTGACATTTTCAGACATCATATGAGCTTCTATTGCATCAAGCCATATATGTATGGATTCTACACTTCAAGATATTTCTAGGGATACCCAAGAACACTAAAATTGGAGTTCTAACAAAGAAGTTGCGTGTTCCAAAACTTCAGAAGAAAAATCAGTAAACATTTAGTACCTTCAGCAGGAGGCTACTGTATTTTGAATTTTTCAGGATATCATATGAGCTCATATTGCATCAAGCCATGTATAGATTCACTTCAAGAGCTTTCCAACGGTACCAAGAACACCTAAATCGAGTTCAGATGATGCTACGAATTTTAATGAGCCGGAAGAAAAACAGTGATCGCAAAGAACGCCGCGACGCGGAAAACCAAAGTCCCGACGCGCGTGAGTTGCGTAAAAACGACGTCAGCGACGTTGCCGCACGACGTCGCGACGTTCGGTCGGTTTTGTGGATTTTTACCCATTTTGAGCCCATAATGGAGGGTTTAAAGCTCAAACCGTGAGGATCGGGCAAGGGACGATTTGGAACGGTTTTTTGGACGTTTTTGAGGGAGAACAAGCTCCTTTTGGGTGGAAACACCTTAGGGCTTGTTCTGAGAGATTTCTAGGTTTGTTCTGGAAGAGGAAGAACACTTTGAGGAAGAAGAAGATAATGGAGGAGAAAAAGGGAGCCTAACGCCAAATTTGTTTTCTTCCTTTTCCGTTTTTCTTTCTTTTGATGGTTGTATTTACTTTTCCAGTTATGTTTTATGTAGTTTTCTTAGGGTTTAGATGTAGCCAAAGACATATTTGTATGAATCTCTCCTAATTCATATTGATTGATGTTTTATTTCATATTTATGTTGAGTATTTCATGTAGATCTTAATGCTTGTGGATATTTGGCCAATATTTGCATGACTTGTGGTTTGATTCAAAAAATCCGAGAAGTGAGAGTTAAAATTAGACCATGGATGATTTACCATCTAATTACATAGAGATAGAGATATAAGTAGATTGGGTGTGGTATTAAGATTTATGTGGTTCAATGTATCCTTAGTTATGATGGTCGAGGCGTAGATGCAGTGATAATCCTTTCTAAGGGTAGTGTGCGAATGCTCGAGAGAGATTCGAATATACATTAAATCGCCATCTCATGGGATGAAATTGACCATCGATTAATCAAGCAGGAGGTTCATACATCATTGTTTAGGAAATCTATACCTTATGCTTTAGTCTTTATACGCTATTCTTGCATGCCTAGATTAGTGTCTTTGAATTTTTTTTCTATAGATTTTCCAACATCCAAATAAAGCATAGGCTGGGACAGAGCTCTGCACTTAGTAACTCAATTGAACGACATCACTTATCATTATATTACTTGAGGCGACAAAGGCACCCAGCATTATTAAAGGTACATATATACACATCACGCATTCGGCCTATCAGTAGGACACAACACAATGAGAACCCTAAGGTACGGTACAAGATCGAGGTGTCGTGAGCAAAGTAGAGTGCCGCTACGCCGAGGTCGTCAGTGACTAATCGTGAGAGTACCGGTACTAAATGTGCCGGGCACCTACGAGTGCCGCCACACTAATCGAGAATATCGGCACTATACGCGGTTCCGCCCACGTGATTGCAGGTGTCATACGTCATTCAATATCCGGGTCTTAGGCGCCTTTTACAATTATACGCTGCTCGCGAACTTACTATCTTATCATGCGCATTAAGCTCGCTAACATCAACTTCATCGAGGCGGGAGCAAAGCTTCACCGAGGTGGCGAAACACGGCCCAATTTTTCCTTTTACTTATTGTCATGAATGAACCCTTTCATACACTTATAGGGTCCTCATTAGTCCAATAGACAAGTCCCTCGTATCAACAGAATAGCAAACACACAAAACACATGTTTGTGAACAAGGCGCCACGCTGTAAGACTACCACGTCAAGGGCGTAGGTTTCTGAAGGTGTGAGCAACTGAGGCTTGTCCAAACCTCCTCATGGTGGCTACGCCTAATGGGGCCATGGACATGCCACGCCTGGCATGGACTTCGACGTTGTCGCTATGGGATCCCTACACGACATGCACCCTAAAATTGCCTAGATTCTGCCGCTTCTGGCCCCTTTTCCATAAATCCAACCAAAATCAAAAGAAAACTCGTATACTCTCTAGGAAAACATCTCCCAAGTGTGTTCTAACCCAACCAAAACCAAACATAGAGATTAACTAGGGTTTTTCCAAATCCAAACTCAAAAAATTATAAGTTAGGTTAACTTCCTAACACCCAAATAGGTATCCATACATCAAACCAAGAATCCATACTCAAATGGAGGATTCCATACTCATCTGATACAAACTAGGGTTTTACCAACCCAACTTTCGACAAATCTAGGGTTATGATGAATTCCTAACTAAACCCTAGAAATGGAACAAACAAATATCCATACAAAAGTCCAAAAATCCACACTAATCCATACCTTTCCTCTTCTTCTTCTTCTCTTTCTTTCTCTCTTCCTTTCTTTCTTCACAAAATGCCCTCCAAAAAATCCCTAAATGAGAGACCCTAATTGGTTCTTATCCAATTTATAATTTTCCTTTATTTACACTCCGGTTCTCAACTCATCTATTTGCACCACAACTTATGTCATTTCTATAATAGCATATCATCTTCTTATATTATGACTTTTGTGTCCCGTTTTGACAAATTACAAATTTACCCTTGCTTATTTCCGGGTTTTTCAGATTTCAAGTTTTGCATTTAAATTACGAAAAAATCAAATTATACCTATAAAATAGCCTAAACATGTTGAAAACGACTAGGGTATATTTCGAGGTGTTACAACATGAAACTAGACACTACTACCATAAATGATCATTTTCCTCTACCTTTCATTGACCAAATGCTGGACAGGTTAGCAGGACACCCCCACTACTGTTTTCTTGATGGATATTCTAGTTATAACCATATTGCTATAGCTTTTGAGGATCAGGAGAAAACTACATTTACATGTCCTTATGGCACTTTTACTTTCAGAAGGATGCCATTTGGATTATGTAACACTCCTGCCACCTTCCAAAGATGTATGATATCTATGTTTTCAGACTTGGTGGAAGAGGCTATGGAAATATTTATGGATAACTTCTCAGTATATGGATCCAGTTTTGAGAATTGTTTGGAAAATTTAGAAACAGTATTTTAGAGGTGTCAAGACAAGAATTTGGCCTTAAATTGGGAAAAATGTCATTTTATGGTAACAAAGGGTATTGTCTTGGGACACAAAATAACTACAGTTGGATTAGAGGTAGACCAAGCAAAGGTTTCTATCATCAAAACTCTCCTGCCACCTACAACAGTCAAAGGGATAAGAAGTTTTCTGGGAAATGCTGGTTTTTATAGAAGATTCATAAAGGACTTCTCAAAAATCTCTAGACCATTATGCAGACTGTTGGAAAAAGAGGCAAAGTTTGATTTTGATGAATCATGCAAAGCTGCATTTGAGGAAATTAAATCAAGATTGGTTACAGCCCCCATCATGGTAACACCTTATTGGAACAAGGAGTTTGAAATTATGTGTGATGTCAATGATTTTGCAATGGGAGCTTTATTGGGACAAAGAACATAGAAGATATTCAAGACCATATACTATGCTAGCAAAACCTTCAATGAAACACAAGAGAAGTACTCTACAACTGAAAAAGAGATGTTGGCAATGGTATTTGGTTGTGAAAAATTCAGGCCTTACATATTGGGGTCCCATGTTATAACACACACTAGTCATGTTGCAATTAGATATCTGATGGCTAAGAAAGATGTCAAGCCAAGACTAATCAGATGGGTATTATTGCTACAAGAATTTGATCTAGAAATTAAAAACAAGAATGGTAGTGACAATGTGATAGCTGATCACTTGTCTAGATTGGAAAATACTACTAAAGAAGAAAAGGGAAGTGAATTAGTAGAAAACTTTCCTGATGAGCAATTGTTTGTGTTAGCAATCCAAACACCCTAGTATGCTGATATTGTGAATTACCTTGTAATACCCCAAAATATGCCCTAACAATTTTATAACATATTTAGGGTATATTATTAGTGCATTTGGAAATTTTTCGTAATTATTATTTTGCTAAGTGAGAAAATTTCAAAACCCGGAATTTGTACAAGATACAAGGGTAAATTTGTAACTTGTCAAAATGGGACATAAAAGTCATAAGATAAGAAGATTATAGGTTAAAGTGAAATATGCATAACTTGATTTGCAAAAAGAAAGGAACTTGAGGACTAAAGTGCAATAAAGGAGAAATTATACCAAATAAGACCCATTTAAGGTTTCTCATTTGGGCATTTGGAGAGAAAAAATTCCAGAGAAGAAGAGATGGTAAGAGAAGAAGAAGAGGAAGAAGAAGCAAGAAGAGCAAAAGGTATGGAATCAGAGTGGAAACTATGGATTTTGGTATGATTATCGGACTTTGGACTTTGTATGGAATTGTTTGACGTTAAGAAACCATAAACCCATTTTTTTATGAAATTGGGTCTAAAAGAACCCTACATGGTATATTGGTTGTGGTTTGAACTTGGGTTGCTGATTCCAACTCAATCGAGAATGTTGTATTAAGGAAATATCAGGGTTTTAGGGAGATGTCACAAAATTTCTCCAACTCTGATGGCTATAATTTCTTCACATACCCGCTTCGATGTTCTTGACTCTATGGAAGCCTCGAGTCTTAATCCATCCATATATACCATAATATTGGAAACTCATAGTAGGTCCGTAAATCACGAAAATAGTAGGGCCCCATGGTTATGCTCAGAGTCACCGCTCATAGGAAGCCTTCAACTTTCGACGGTCATAATTTCTGGTGACAAACTGCTTTCTCGATGTTCTTAGACTCTATGGAAAGCCCTTTGAGTCTAGAATCCATCCATGTATAGCTTGATAATATTGGAACTCATATTAGGTCTAGAAATCACGAAAAACAGTAGGCCCTACTGGTTATGCTCGTAGTCATTGTTAATAGGAAGCCTTCAACTTCGGACAGTCATAATTTCTTCGTTCGAACTCCGTTTCGGATGTTCTTGAACTCATGGAAAGCCCTTTGAGTCTAGAATCCATACATATAGCTTGATGAAATTGGAATGATAGTAAAGGTCGAGGCATGTTATGAAATCATAGTTATTCAAGCATATAAATAAAATGCAAAGATATTTAATAAATGATTGTAAATATTGCATATGATTACCAGATGAAAATAATTATTCAGGAATATGAGATATGTATTGAACATAAAATACACATAGATTGTATGCTTAGAACCTAGTAGAGGGATAGATGGGCATGCCTATTAGGGAAAAACAAGTCTCAGCAAAGATACCGATCACAATTTATTTGGGTCATTACGTTTTCGAGCCCTTATAGATGGTCATTGTCTCGTACAATGATAATAGCGCCTTCGGGCTCTTATAGATGGTCATTGTCTCGCACAATGATAACAGCGCCTTCAGGCCCTTATAGACCACTATTTCGTATAGTGAGTAATAACGCCTTCGACCAGTTTCTTTTATCCACTTCTAAGATTTACGCAGCTTGAAACATAAAACAAAATGACTCAATATGACATACGTAAATTTATAAGGAACATTGATAAGAAATGTAACATGATATGATAAGTAAATATGAGATCTGTATAAACATGTTTAAATGATATGATTTGTTAGATGTATATGCATGTGTATAGAAGCGTAATGATCCGTGTTAGTGGTCGTCCACGAGTTTATTCCCATTAAGTGTAAAGCTTAGCACGGGTTTTCATCTCGTAGGTACTAAGCAGTGAAGGCTCCACACCCTCATTAGTCTCTAAGGTCAACACATAGTTAGATCCCCACAAAAGACTTTTTGGTCTATTTTATATATGTAATATTCTTTTTGTTGTTTGTAAACAAATGTAAAGTTTTTTACAGTTTTAACACTCCATTTACGGATTCCTGAATATATTTTTGTAATCCGCCGCTACAAAAATATAGCATGCTAAATGTTTAACATTATATGGAATGAACTAGCTTAAAGGTTATAAGTTTATAAAAAAAGAAAATGACACCTCGTTGACACCGGTGCCTGGTTGGGAGCTCACAAGTTTGGTGGTATCAAAGCCTAGTTTAGGCATTTAGAAAAGCCTAGGTTTGAGCGGCCTGAATAGGAGTATATGATAGAAAAGCATGTGTTTAGTAATGTGTTAGCCTGATGTGGATATGTCACATGTTTGTATAGATGGATTCATTCCTCCGACCCAAATTAAGAAGGCCGGTAGTTTTCAACCTACGATCAAGGTTCCAATTTCCGGGATCCTTCGACCATTAAAGTGAGAGTCATGCCCACCGAACCAAATGTAGCCTCACTGAGGATATCTCGTGACATGGCTCTGTGTTGAGATTCGATACCGAAAGCCCCGGGAGTAGATATGGTAAGAAGACATAGAGTTGAGGAATTCCATGGGTCAAACATGGAAGAGTCCGATAAAGCGGAATTTTGGTTAGAAAAGTTACAAAGAATATTAGACGAAGTTAGATGCCCTCCCAATTAGAGAGTATCGTGTAGTCTCACTATTGCAGAGTGAGGCATATGATTGGTGGAAACTAGAGTTGAGAAGTCCAAGGATTCCAAAGATAAAGGAATTCCAGATGGCTCCTTAAAGAGTTACCAGTATTCCAGTGCACTCGAAAAGGAGGTGGACTTAGCCATAGAAATTGTACCAGAATGGGCCTCGTGTTAGTGGCACCCATAGATGGCCCAAAGAGAGTCAAGGAGTTAAAGGTTCAGCTACAAGAACTTTTAGATAAAGGGTTTGTACAACCTAGTGTTTCGCCTTGGGGTGCACCTGTTTTATTTGTGAAAAAGAAATATGGCACTCTACGGATGTGCATCGATTATCGGCAGATCAATAAGGTGACAATGAAAAACAAGTACCCATTGCCGAGAATCGAAGATCTTTTTGATCAGTTGAAAGGAGTGGGTGTCTTTTCGAAGATCAACCTCCGATCTAGATATTATCAGTTGAGAGTAAAGGAAGTAGATGTGCTGAAGACCGCATTTAGAACTCGATATGGCCATTATGAGTTTTTAGTAATGCCATTTGGGTTGAATAATGCACCAGAAGCATTCTGGATTTAATGAATAGGGTATTCCGACCCTATGTGGATCAGTTTGTAGTGGTCTTTATTGATGACATCCTGGTGTATTCTAAGGATGGCAAAGAATGTTGAACAACATATGAAAATATCCCTAGACACGCGCAAGAGAAAAGAAGTTATATGTGCTAAGCTCAAGAAATGTGATTTTCGCTAAAGGAAGTTTCTTAGGCCATATTGTGTCAGCGGAGGGTATAAGAGTTGACCCTACAAAGATTAAGGCCGTTGTGAATTGGAAACCACCTCGAAATGTAAACTACGAGAAGTTTCTTAGGCTTAGCTTAAGTTATTATAGAAGTGATTTATGAGAGTGTTTTTCTGTCACAGAAGCCCGCCACCAAGTTACTTAGGAAATGAATAAAGTTTGAGTGGAAAGACAAATGTCATAATAGTTTTGAACAGTTGAAAGGGATGCTGGTTCAAGCACCATGATAACTACAAACTTACTGGAAAAAGTATATCTTTGTATAGTAATGCTTGTGTATTGGCTCAGATGCGTGTTAATGCAAGACGGGAAAGTGGTGGCTAAGCGTCTGTATGCTTGAAGCCACATGAATCAGAATTATCCCACTCATGACCTAGAGTTGGCTGCAGTAGTGTTTGCTTTGAAAATATGGCGACACTACTTATACGGGGAAAAGTGTAGAATTTACACCGATCTTAAGAGTCTCAAGTACTTGTTAACGCGGAAAGAGTTAAATTTGAGATAACAGAGGTGGTTAGAAGTTTCTCAAAGCATTACAGATCGCATCATAGACTACCACCCCTAAAGGCTAATGTAGTAGCCATGTTGTAAGTCGAAAAAGACAAGGGTAGCAACAAGTCACTACAAGCATGCTGATTAGAGACTAGCAGATGATGGAACTATGTTAGCTCAACTAGAAGCGCAACCCGTTTTAAAGCAAATGATTATAGATGTGCAGAAAAATGATGAAGAGCTACATACAGAAAAAGTTACTGATGGTTAGATATGGTGACGAGACCGAGTTTTCAATGAAAGAAGCTGGAAGTTTGTATTTCCAGAACAGATTATGTGTGCTAGATGATAAAGAGCTAAAGAAAAAGTTGTTATTTGAGGCTCATAATACGGTATTTACCATGCATCCTGGAGGTAATAAGATGTACCAGGATATGAAACAGTACCATTGGTGGTGATGGATGAAAAAGAACATTTCTAAGTACGTGTCTAAGTGTCTGATGTGCCAGCAAGTAAAGGCTGAACACCAAGTACCATCCGCTAAGTTGAACCCTAATCTCGACTCCCCAACGGAAGTAGGATAACATTACTATGGATTGTGATTCAATTTTCCCTCACCCAAAGGAAACACGATGCAAATTTTTAGGTAATTGTGACAGATTGACCGTCCGCCTATCTTCCTACCGGGTTCAACTTGACTAATCTACGAATCGCCTAATGCGAACTTTATGTGAGTGAAATTGTTAGATTGCATGGGATTCCCGTATTGATGGTGTCCAACCGTGATCAACAGTTTACGTCAAAATTCTGGAAGGAATTACAGTCCGCTTTTGGTACGAGACTGAATTTTAGCACTGCTTTCCATCCACAAACAGATGGACAGTCTAAAAGAGTGATTCAGATGTTGGAAGATATGCTTCGAGGTTGTGTATTAGATTTTCTGGGAAGTTGGGATAGGTATATTCCACTCATGGAATTCTGCCTATAACAATAGTTAATACCAAAGATAAAATACGGCCTCGCATGAAGCCAATGGAAGAAGATGTAGAATTCCTACGTCAGATGTGAGTCAATGAGCATAAGGTGATCGGGTTCGCATTATTAGAAAAAGATACTAAGAGAAAGTGCAGTTTATTCGAAAGGTTAAAGGCAAATTTAGTGATAGACAAAGGTCTTATGCCGATTTGAAGAAGAGAGACATTGCATATGAAGTGGGAGACAAGGTCTTCTTGAAAGCATTGTCGTGGAGGAAAATTCTACGGTTTGGTAAAAAGGAAAAATTGAGTCCGAGGTTCATAGGGCCATATGAGGTTTTGGAACGAATTGGCCCCCGTGGGTCATCGCTTGGCACTCTCCGCAATTGGCCAAATTACAATGTGTCAGCGTGTCGATGCTTCGGAGATACCGCTCTGATGAGTCGCACATACTACCTGTGCAGGCTGTGCAAGTACAAGCAGATTTGTCATATGATGAAGCTGAAAGCTATTTTGGCTCGAGAGGTGAAACAGTTGTGGAGTAAGCAAGTACCATTAGTGAAAGTGCTCTGGCAACACCATGGCAGGGAAGAAGCTACTTTGGGACGTATTAAACTATGAAAGCGTATCCGTAACTCTTCACTACAGTAAAATTTCGAGACGAAATTTCTTGCGAGGGAGAGCGTTGTAATACCCTAAAATATGTCATAACAGTTTTATAAATACAAGTTTAGGTATTGATGAAAGCCCAAAACACTGTGTTATACCCGCATCTGCCTTACGTTTAGTGTTATTTTACATTTAAATATATATTTTATAGCTCGACATCCGATTAGTGCAATCGTGTGAATGCGTGTGCAATTGATGTGAAAAGGGGCAAGTTTTGGAAGCACTTTGGAGCAGAGAGGCGCAGATAAAGATGGTCGGGAACGCCGTGACGCCCCAACGCCGCGACCGCCCCAATCGCCGTGATGTCTCAACGCCGCTGACGCCGGGTCAACTATATAAAGAAGTCAACAAGCAATAACGCCAGCGACGCCCCAACGCCGCGACATCCTAACGCCGCTGATCGCCGCGAAGTTTTGTCCTCTCATCATTAAAAGCAAAAAAGAGGTGCGCACTTCAGTATCGTGAATCGCATTTAACGAGGGCGGAAATCGAGCAAGAAATGACTCCGGTACGCAGCTTATACTCATGCGATTTATTTTCCTCTGAACAATAGTACTGATGTTTTACATATTACATATTGGTATTTTCTTATTCAGTATGTTCTAGATATATACCTAGGGTGTTGTTGAACCCTGTCACATTCTTATGGATTAAAGATTAGTAATTTATATTATTCAGTTGTTTATAATTTGTTAGCATCTGCTTTATATCTGTGAATCCACGGCATACGGTGATGTCCGGCCAACATTAGCGTGACTATACCGAGATCCGATTCGAGAGACAGGATACCTGTGGATCTCGAGTAGAGCAAATTTTCGTTGATTCAGAATAGAGATATTCGATCCCGAAGGTGGCGATTAAGGTTAGAACATTTAAGCGTTTCTGAAAGTATCGAGTCAGCAGAGACACTCAATTTACTAAATACATAGGCGGATTACGCCGAGAGAGGTATTTTGTAAGCAAGATCACCTAGCCATCAATAAAATCATAAATAAACTCGAATAATATCATCTTTAAAAATAATCCATCGAAAGTGGCATGTGGGGAGACATAGCCCTAATCCCATTACATGCGAATTCATTCGTGATCGCTTTGTTTAGTTTACTGCATATTAGTACCCTTTCTCACACACACGATATCCAGATAATATTTGAAAAGCAAATCTCTCGTAGTCAAATACACCTATCCTCGTGATCGATATCCGGTACATTGGTACACTATATTACTTGGGTGGCGACGCTGCACTTTTATGCCATTGGCTAGTACATTTACACACCACGTTTTCGGCCTGTTAAGTTTTTGGCGCCGTTGTCGGGGATAGTTTTAGAGTGATATAGAGAATAAAGCAATTAGATATTACTCTGGAATTTTTGTTTTTATTTGTTTTTACAAAGTGCTGGTAATTTGGTTTTATTGTTTCGTGTGTGATTGCAGTCTAGATTTCAGTGAGTACATGCAACGACGAGATCAGGTTGATCAACATCTGTTTGATCCTGAGCCAGAAAGAACTTTTCATAAAATACGCCGAGAACAGAGAACGGAACAGACTAGAATTCAAGCAAACATGGAGAACAATGGGAAGAGCGTGGATCTAGCATTGAGCAAACGAGCCACCGGAGTCAAACGGAATAACGTAAAGGAATCAAGCACCCAAAAGCCGTTTATACAGCCTGCATGATCCGCTCATGCTGTTGGGAGTGAGCTCAGACTACCACCTACCGCCGTTCGCGACAGCTATCAAGACCACCTATTCGCAAATAACTCAGTTGAAGCCAATCACTTTACGATGCTTTAGAACATACTGGCTCCAATAAAAGCTGCCTAATGAGAATCTAAATATGTATGACTATTCTCAGTTTTTGCGATACGATTGGCATAATGGTTATTGAAGAGGTACTGTTGAGATCAAGTTTACTACTGGGGATAGGAGCTGGCATTGTTAATAAGTCATTTGGGTCGGATTCCATTACCTCATGGAACAATTTAGTGCAAATCTCTCGACTGCTCTTCCCACTCCTCGAAATTGCACAACTTGTGCAAGATCAATACTTTCAAGTAAATCAGAGGTGAGAACTCCGGCAGGTACGACGCATTTTCACGAACTATTGGCGAAGTGCCCACATCACGCTGCATCGACCGTGATGGATGCAGGTCCATACTTTCTATAATGGTTTGAGGAATGCAACGAGAACAGTGATTGATGCCTCGGCTGGAGGAGCACTAATGAAGAAAACCACGGACCAAGCTTATGAAATTCTAGAAGATGCTGCGACTAATACAAATCACTAATACAGGAGAAGACTACACCAAGAAAGCCATGGTGGTACCTGGAGCAATGAGGTTCTCAATAACTGTTAATCATGTTGTACTAACTTATTGCCAGCTAACTAGACAAGAAGGAACTCGCTAATGCCATACAAACCAACCATGGATTTGTGTGGACTCTGGAGGACAAAGACAATAGCAATGCATCGCCACAGAAACCAAACATTAGCAGCCCACGATGTGCCTCAGGTTCAATCAGAGTCAACTCACAACAGCTAGCGACGCATAGGGAAACAATTATCGTAATCTTAATCAAGGCCAAGGGTGGCGACAATCAAATCGTAACAATCGTAATACTAAGGGTATGGATTTGAGGAATAATCAGAACAACATGCCATCAAATCGAGTTAGTGAACCACCTCCCAGAAAGTGCGGATTCTAGAACAAGCCCGTACAAATGTCGACCTCCCACGCTTTTATGAATGAGACAGCATGCATTATGCAACAACAGCTACCCAATTGAACAATCAAGCCGCACTTGAGAAACTTGAGGCTATTATGGGTCAAATGTACAATTTGTTGATAGAGAAAGGCAAATGGTTCCTTACTGGCACTAAGTGAACCCGAGAAGAGATGGGAATGAACATGTTAAAGTAGTCATGCTGAGAAGTGGTAAAGAATTGGAGGCACAGGAACAACCCCCAGTTATAGAGGAGGTAGAGACTGAGAAAGTCATCCACCAATGTAATGCCTGCGTGATAAGGAAATGTACTCAGAGAAATGGGCCGCAAGAAACACTACTAAAGCAAGAATTCCATATCCACAACGCCTAAAGAAGCATAAGCCGACGCTAGCTCACTCCTGGTTCATGGAGGTGTTCAAAAGCTACACATCAATATCCCGCTTATCGATGCTTTGGAACGTATGCCTACTATGCGTTTATGAAAGACATACCGTCTAAGAGAAGATTGGCCGATTAAACAATAATCTTAACCGAGGAATGTAGTGCCATACTTCAGAGGAAACTGCGCAAAAGCTTAAAGACCCAAGCAGTTTCACTATTCCATGCACCATTGGAAATGCTATCTTTTGAGAGCCCTATGTGATTTAGGTGCCAGCATTAATCTCATGCCCTTGTCCATTTTTAAACGCTTCGATTAGTAGCTCGTCCAACTACGCCACACTTCAAATTTTCGCCGACGCATCCTTTGAAGCATCCGAGAGGGGTAATTCTAAGATGTCTTAGTAAAGGTTGACAAGTTTATCTTCCAAATAGATTTCATTGTCTTAGATATGGTAGTTAAGATGTTAAATACCCATAATTCAAGTGCACCATTTTTGCAACCATGTATAAATGATTGACGTTCGAGGGGAGAGAACTAAAATTGAGAGTAGTGTGAAGACAAGTCAAGTTCAACGTGTTTGAAGTTGTGAGACATTCGGAAGAGAGTGATACTTGCTTCATGGCAGAGATAGTAGAGGCTATAAGAGTTCAGCCAAAGTGATCTCACTCGATCCTTTCGAGGCTAGCCTTAGCGTAATGATCCAGAATATGAGTGAAGAGGCAGAGAGTGAAATGATGATTCTTTCGACCCAATAGAGGAAATACTTCGAATCTCTAGTAAAGGAGCTAAACGCCACATTCATCTGGGCTGAACAACCACTCAAGATGGAACAAAACCTCTACCTAGCCATTTGAAGTATGTATATCTTGGGATAACATCTACCTTAACAAAGGACACCTCAAAGATCCTTGGACCGAACTAGGAGAGGAGATGAGGGTCCTTAGAGACCATAAAACAAGGCCACGGTCTCTAGCCGATTTAAAAGGGATTCGGCCTTCCATGTGTGCATGCATCAGATTTTGCTAGAAGATGGCATAAACCTTCAAAGTGGGAAGCGCAGGGAGGTCAATCCAACGATGAAAGAGGTAGTCCAAAAGGAAGTATTGAAATGGCCTGATACTCGGGGTACTTATCCTATTTCGTATAGTGTATGGGTAAGTCCAGCCTAAGTAGTACCTAAGTTAGCGGCGGAACAATCATCATAAGAACTCGAGAATAAATATATTACGCTCTTTCTTAACAAGCATCGGGTGGAGGATTTGTATTGATTATCTAGAACCCGAACAAAGCTACCTCAAAAGACTATTTCATTGCCGTTTCTAGATCTGATGCTGGATCGATTAGCGTGTTATGAATATTATTGCTTTTTGGATGGATATTCCGGCTACAATCAAATCACTATAGCCCCTGAAGATCAGGAGAAGATGACATTCACATGTCCCTATGGGACATTCGCATTCAGGCGAATGCCCTGGACTATGCAATGCGCCGGGCACCTTTCAACGATGTATGATGGCCATTTTCTCCGACATGGTTGAGAAGACAATCGAAATCTTCATGGATGATTTTTCGGTATTGCAATCTATTTGACAACCGTCTGAAAATTTGAGATCACTCATAAGATGTGAGGAGACCAACTTATGACTAATCGATAAGTGCCATTTTATGGTACAAGAGGGTATTGTACTTGCCATCGGATTTCAAAGAAGAGGAATATAGGTGGACAAGAGCAAAGATTGAAGCAATTGAAAATTACCTCCACCCTCACGCAAAGGGATCGGTTTTAGGCCACGCTCGATTCTACAGCGCCATCAAAGACTTTCTCGGGGACACAAACCGTTTGTTCAATCTCCGGTCCAAGGATCCCATTTGAGTTTGATTCATGTTTGCATGCATTTTCGCAGTTGAAAGATGTTGGTATCAGCTCCTATTGCTCATCCCAGATTGGTCCTTCCCATTCAATCCATGCGGCGAATGCGTTTGATTTTCATATCGTGTAAGGTTGGGCGTAAACGAGAGAAAATTCTTCTGTAATTTACTTTATGCAAGCGTGACCTGAATGATGCTCAATTGAATTATGCCACTACAGAGAATGAACTTTTGGCTATTGTCTTTGCTTTTGACAAATTCAGGCCTTATTTGATTGGTAACAAGGTAGTAGCTCACACCGATCATTCTCGCTCATTGGGAATACTGGAGGACTAAAAAGACGCCTAAACCCCGATTAATCCGATGTCTTTTTGTTTGCAAGAATTGACGTTGAGATTAAAGACAATAGGGCACCGAGAACTCCAGCTGTAGATCATCTTTCACTTGATTGAAGGGGTAAGATGAGTCTCAAGCAATGATAATGCATTTTCTTAGAAGAGAAAACTATTAGCTATTGAAGACAAAAAGGCAGTCCCATGGTTTGTAGATTATGTGAATTATTTCCAGGCTAAGTAGTCCTCCTAGAATTTAACTATCAACAGAAAAGAGGTTTTGGCACATTTGAAACACTACTATTGGGAGGAGCCACCCTTTACGCGCACACCACACGATCAGTGATTCTAGGCTGTGCTCGAAGATGAAATGAACAGTATATTGAACCACTGCCACTCTCTACCATGTGGTGGACATTTTGTGGCTGTGAGAACAAGAATTGTATTTAATCAGGTTTTTATTATTGATTTTATCTAAAGATGCTTCATTTATTTTCAGACGATATGACAATGTCAACGAATCTGGGGCATTTCTAGAAAGGACAAACCACCATGCACCTCATTATGGAAGTAGAACTGCTTGACCTATGGGGATGGATTTATGGGACCATTTCCATCTTATAACAACCTTTACATCTTGCCAGCGATTATGTCCTCGAAGTGGGTTGTTAATTCGACCCGCACCAACGATGCAAGGCCTGTGGCTCAATCTCTTCAAGAAACACATTCTCACGATTTGGAACCCTCGAGCACCGATCACGCATAATGGCATCATCGCAACAAGGTGATTGGACAAGGTTTTGCAAAGCATGGGGTACGCCATCGCATCTCTGCATATCACCCACAAACAAATGGGCGCGTGGTATCAAAGCGAGAAATGGGTCCATTCCGAGAAAGACTACAGCCTCAAGAAGGATTGGTCTAAAAGATTGAAGATGCACTCATGCACTAACAGTGATTTAAACACCCTTGGGTATGTCACCCTTTAGAATTGTCTATGGCAAAGATGCCATCTTCCGCTGGAATTAGAGCATCGAGCTCATCGCAACTCGACACGCTGGAATTACGGGATGCATTAATTAGCCTGGGTGAGGAAGCGATTGCATGTACTGAACTAGACGACCAAGAACGGCTTATGAAAATGCCCGTGATTTACAAGGAAAGACAAAAGTTTGGCACGAGCAAACACATTACCAGAAGGAATTCGAAAGGACAACAAGTTCTCTTTGTTTAACCCCGTCTAAAACTCTTTCCGGAAAATCAAGTCTAAATGGTCCTGGCCTTTCACGCTGACCAAGGTTTTTTCACATGGTGGGCGTAGATTACACATCCCGAGAAAGGAACATTCACGCTACCACCCAACGACAGTCGTGATTTGGGGGCGAGTTCCAAGCGTATAAGCAGATCATTCCTTGACCGCACCCGCATCTAAGTCCAAAGAAGCGGTCTTACGAGTCTTGCCCCGAACACATCGAGATCTGTGGTCGCCAAGCTAACGAAGACAACATAGCGCTCGAGGCAACCTAAGTTTCTTTTCGTACTTTCTTTATGTCTCATTTTTTTATTTTTTTTTTATTTATTATCTCGCTTTAGTTATGTCGGCTTGCTATGGGCCGTCCATAACTAATCATTTTTCGGGGCCGTTATAATTCCCGGTGACACGCAATCGAAAGTACTGGGGAGGATCCATTCATGTAGAGCATGACAAAAGTCCGTATATCACATTTACACTCCAGGAGCTTCTCCTCATCCGAGACTACGGCTGCATACGTACATTGTAAGCCTTCTCCGCAACGTTGCTGGATGCAGCTCAATCGCCGCACGCAGACGCTGCGACGTTTAATCGCCGCGATTTAACGCCGCGACGCTGGGCCAATTCTCTTCGAACTGGCGACGTGAGACTCACGCCGCGACGCTGATTTTGACTTTCGAACGCCGCGACGTGAGATCCACGCCGGGCTAACGCCGCTTTGACTTTCTGAACGCGGCGACAGAGATCCTAACGCCGCTGACGCTGATTTTGAATCCTTCTTCGAATGCCATGACAGAGATCCCAACGCCGACGCTTGAAAACTTATTTCCCGACCGTCAAGGGATGAGATCCTCTAAATCTCCATGACGTTGGTAAACTTACTCTCCGAACGTCACAATGCTGTCCTCGTTTTTTAAGGCCACACACCTCCTTTTTTTTTTGCTCTTACCCTACTCTAATTTTGCCTGAACCCTAATCCCCCTGCACACCCTTCCACACCTCCCTTGCCGGAGTCCCTTACCACACCTGTCGGAGACCAGTGTTTTGCCTTCCGACACCCTCTCCCCGACTAATCGTCACCATCTCCTATCCACAGCCCCTAGTCTCTCACATTGACGTTTTTCACATTCCTCATTTATGCTCGCCTGGTTTAGTTTTCCACTCTTAGGTTTAGGAGTTCAAGGCTGAAGCCAAGATAGGTTAAGATGGTTTGTTTCTAAAGGTAGGGTCACGCTTAGAGTCACAAATGAAAATTGTTAGTTTTCGCTTCCTAGTGCATTCTAGGTGTGTCCTATTGTCTAGCCTAATTAGGTGTCTCACCTGGTGCTACTTCATTGCATTACCCCTCCTAGAGCCAAGTCCTTTCCTTCCAATGTCCTGGAAAGAAAAGATAAGTCGCTTCACAAAGCGTGGTTGGCCCAGTGAGGACTCGACCCTAAATTACGATGTCACGCGGTTCGTTAACGAGGGTGCCGCCGATCGGTTCGGTATCATCTGCAAGAACCATTCGTTCATTAAGGAAAAGGGTTTCCAACACCCTGATGATTTTTTCCGTAAGACAACACCACTTTTTCGCGGATGCATGCGCATCTACAACCACCTCATCGGGCTGCGATGAGTGTGTGCGAGAATTCTACGCCAACCCGCTCCCACATCGGGCCAAGAAGGTTCGGTGAGGGGTGTGTTGGCCGACTTCGCATGAGTCAGAATCAATAGCTATTATAATCGGATCATGTCCCCGAGCCTTTTTTGACGTATTTTTACGAGCCAATCCGAATTACCCCGAGGTCATTCAGATCTGACTAATGGGCGGCGAATGGAACTCAACAGCGAGGCCATGCCATCCACTTGCTGTCAAACATTTACCTATATCCTCATGTCCGGCATCACTTCATCACGCCGCCTCATTCTCGACGACGAACGTGTGAAGCGACCGCTAAGCCGCACCGCTCAACTATGCCATCATTCGTGATATTCCTTTTGATGTCAGGGCGTGCTTATCGGTGACGCCATCCTCCATAACCGACGCGAGATGAATTCCGGGGCACCTTCCTCACGGCGGCTTATGCAAACGGTACGGTGCCCCTACATGACAATGAGGCGCGGGTTACACCCCATTAAGGCACACGCTTAAGAGGACAAACCAAAGTACCACGACCGAGGAGCTTATGATTCCGGCCATGAGCCCTCGGACTAGGATGAGCTTCACGACTATCGGGCCCGCGGACTCTCGTGACCCCCTGTGGGGACATTAAGTAAGCCCTTTCGTCCCACCCACCTCCACCACCCCCACAAAGTTACTCACGCAGGCGCTTCCTTCCACTCGACACCTACTCGAGGGACTCCGGTTTCCCTTATTGCGCTGATGCATTCCCGTGACGAGACCCGTGAGCACCAGTCCTCATCACACAGATAAGTGGAGAGCTCGCGCCGATATGCATAGTGTCGGGCCAATCAGCCACTATTCTTCACAGCCAAAGAATGCCTGTGCCTAGCCGGTCGCCTTAGCCCACCACCGCCCACCACCACCGCAGCGACCCACCCCGATCACCAAGGAGTTCTTCACCGCCGCTGGGACACCGCATTTTTGCTCGGGGGTGTATGGGTGGTGATCGAGTGATCGAGTTTTCTTAGATTAGTTTTATGTTTTGTTTGCATTTATGCATGTTAGTTTACATTTTTGTTTAGTTTTGTTTACACTTGCTTATCTTAGGATGTTTAGTTTTGTGTTTAGTCATGTTTGTGTTTTAGGTAGATCATATGCATGTGTAGTGGTGTCGTGTTAGGTAGTTGTGTGTGTAGTTGTGTGTGTGATGCCATGCTTGAGAGTAGGGAATTACTTTTGAGACGAATCCGCTATTGTCATGGAAGAAAGGATTCAATGGATGTTTGAATGATCGGGAATTATGTTGAATAGGCGGGAGGTGAGCAGCGAATCACCTCCGGTTATTCAAGAAACCATTTCTCAAGGAGCCTATCACACTCACACACAAATGACCTCTAGGGTATGCCTAGGTACCGAGCCCGACTACTAAGGTTCAACAAACCTTGGGAATCTCTAAACACTAAAGAGATGGGACACCGTGAATAAAAGAGGATTGCCTTCGAGCCCCAAAATAAAAAAATAAAAAAAAAAAGAGAAGAGAAAAAATGTATATATATATATATATATATATATATATATATATATAGAGAGAGAGAGAGAGAGAGAGAGAGAGAGAGAGAGAGATAGAATAAGTGGGATCTTCCAATCGGAATCCCGGTTACCGCCCGAGGGGCCTTTAGCCCAATGCCCCAGCCAACCGGGTCGGAGTCATCGACTTCACCAGCCTGCTACAAGGACAGAAGATGGAAGCTTCATGTACCAAGGCCCTTAGGTTTCGTTGAGTGTTCGAGGTGACGTTCGAGGGGAACTGAATGCCCGGTGCCCTTAACCAACTGGTGGGGAGTCACCAACTGATCCCCGCTACATGAACACTTAGCATAAACATACGGGCACTAGTTTTGTTCTCTGTTATGAGTAGGTATGTTTAGAAATGAAAACGGTGCGTTCCTATCCTTTCTTAGTTAGATTTTCCCAATTAGGTGAGTTGAACTTAAGTTTGGGGGGCCTAACCTGCGCACACTGTAGGTCTATTTACACATAGGTCCTCGGGAAAGGTTATTGAATACTGAGGTCAGCACTAGTCAACTTCACCGAGTTTAACCTAGTTCTTTGATAGCCGAACACCTTGCGAATCCCGTGGAACTTCAAATGACACGGCTGGGCGGTGAGTCGGTCCAATTTGATCCTCTATGTATCAGCATGTGCATCACCATTTTTTGTTTTAGACTATAGTTTGTAGGGTGTGTGTCCAGTTTGGAGTCCATTCTTGCTTGGGGACAAGCAAGAAGCTAAGTTTGGGGGTATGATGAGTGCCTAAAACACTCAGGTTATACCCGCGTCTATCTTACATTTTTAGTGTTATTTTACATTTAAATATGTATTTTTATAGCTCGATATCTGATTAGTGCAATTGGTGTGAATGCAGGTCCAATTGATGTGAAAAGGGCAGGTTTTGAAAGCACTTTGGAGTAGAGAGAAAAAGGCATAAAGATACCGGAACGTCGCACGCAGGACGCTCCCAACGCCGCGAGCGCGTCAACTATAAAGAAGTCAACAAAAATCGCCACGCCCCAACGTTGTGACGCCTCAACGCCGTCGCTGCAACATCGCGACGCCACACAGTTTTGTCCTCTCATCATTAAAAGCAAAAAGGGGGGTGCAGAATTGGGGTACAATCGTATCAACGAGGGCGCCGGAAACAGAAAGCGTTGAGCGACGCCGAGCGGCATGAGAGTTCAGATTTATTTTCCTTTTCAACAATAGTAACGATGTTTTACATATTATATATCACATTTTCTTATTCAAAGATTCTGTATTATATACCTAGGGTGTTGTTGAACCCTGTCACATTCTTATGGATTAAAGATTAGTAATTTATATTATTCAGTTATTTATAATTTGTTAGCATATGCTTTATATATGTGAATCATTTACATGGTGATGTCTAGCCAACATTAGCGTGACTATACTAGAGATCCGAGATTCGAGAGATGAGGGTACCTGTGGATTCGAGTAGAGGAAACAGCCTGCTGTCTGCAAATAGAGATATTCGATCCCGAAGGTATGTATTAAGGTTAGAACATTTAAGCCGCTGGCACGAGTCAGGTAGAGATACACTCCAATTCTACTAGCCAGATAGGCTGACACTCCTCGGGAGAGGTATTTTGTAAGCAAGATCACCGAACAATAATCATAAAATAAATCAATAATATCATCTTTAAGAAATAATCCATCGGAAGTGGCAGGGGGAGACATAGCCCTAGTCTCCATTACATAGTAATTCATTCAGATCAGTTTGTTTAGTTTACTTTCAGACATTAGTACCCTTTCACACAATACGTATATCCAGATAATATTTGAAAAGCAAATCTCTGTAGTCAACACACCTATCCTCGTGGATCGATATCCGTACCATTGGTACACTATATTACTAGCGATCGCGTGCACTTACATAGGGCGTATATTTTACACACCACGCTACCAATACAGTATATTATTAGTGCATTTGGAAATTTTTCGTAATTATTATTTTGCTAAGTGAGAAAATTTCAAAACTCGAAATTTGTACAAGATACAAGGGTAAATTTGTAACTTGTCAAAATGAGACATAAAAGTCATAAGATAAGAAGATTATAGGTTAAAGTGAAATATGCATAACTTGATTTTCAAAAAGAAAGGAACTTGAGGACTAAAGTGCAATAAGGAGAAATTAGACCAAATAAGACCCATTTAGGGTCTCTCATTTGGGCTTTTGGAGAGCAAATCAGTAGAAGGAGGAGAAGAGAAGAAGAAGAGGAAGAAGAGACGAAGAAGAGCAAAAGGTATGGAACTTGTACTTTAAAACTACGATTTCGGTGATGGGATTATCGACTTTCTGACCAGATGGAATCAAATCGTTTACGAAGAAGAAACCATAAACCCATTTTATTTTATGAAATTGGGTCTAAAAGAACCCTACATGGTATAGTGGTTGTGTTTTGGACTTGGGTTGGTTGATTGTAATCCTCAATTGAGGAATATTTGAATTAAGGAAATATTGAGGTTTTAGGGGATATGCTGTCAAAATTTCTCCAATTTCGATGATCACTTTTTCGGTCCGAACCCGTTTTCTCGGATGTTCTTGAACTATATGGAAAGCCCTTTGAGTCTAAAATCCATACATATATAGCTTGATGAAATTGGAACTCATATTAAGTCCAGAAATCACGAAAAACAATAGGCCCTGCTGGTTATACTCGTAGTCACTGTTCATAAGAAGCCTTCAACTTCGGATGGTCATAATTTCTTCATCCGAACTTCGTTTCAAATGTTCTTGGACTCTATGGAAATCCCTTTGAGTCTAGAATCCATACATATATAGCTTGATAATATTGGAACTCATATTAGGTCCAGAAATCACGAAAAACAATAGGCCCAGCTGGTTATGCTCGTAGTCCCTTTAGTAGCTTTGCCTTTGGTTTTTATAATTTGTGTACAAATTAATCTTATAATTTATTTAAGGGAAAAATACTGTTTAAATCCTGAACTTTTCGGACTTTTACAAATATGTCCTAAACAAAAAAGTTTTTTATTAAATATATCAACTTTCATTTTAATTGATTCTCTAGCCTCGGATAACCCGAACCTAGTTTCGAACCTAGTTGGCTTCATACGTGGTAAAAACAAGCCTACAAAACAACGTGCCGCTTTGGCAAATTGAAGAACTAAGCCAAGTCATCCAAAATGATGTCATTTTGAAACTTTGATCCAAGCCGACAACCGATGATCTCATTTTCTTGGAAAAACTTAGTACTTACCATTTCATTTTGCAAAAAAAAAAAAAAAAAAATCACGAACTTTGGTTTTCATTTATGAGAAAACCGAAACTAGTTTCTAGTGTGACTTTGATTTTCTAACGATTGTGATAATCCGAAAAGTTAGGGTTTTTGGTAGTTTTGTAACGATCGTTTTCATTAAAATGAACACACTATTAGTATTGTGTTATGCACCGTTTTTTGGCTTAAGAAGTGCTACATGATGTCTAAAATTGTTTCCAAAATTGGATTGATATCCGATTTCTGATTAAAATTGAACTGTTTTCAAAATTGCATCGAAATGGTTCCGAAATGTTATATGTTTCTGAAATATTTGGAATGATTGCTTGTTTCCCAAATTTTTATGTAAAATATGGTAATGCTTTTTTTTTTTTTTTTTGTTGGAGGATCTTTGTTTGAATTATTATGTTTAGAAAGTTGATTCTGAAATTTGGTAATGAGGTTTGGTGGATTTTGTTTGTATTATTCTGTTTTGCAAAAGTGTTTTGTTATTATTTGGTGTTACAGGTTGGTTTGAATGGATGCCTTTACAATAAACTTCCACCATAGTGGGAAGTTTATACATAATGGGGCCACTTGGTCATATGTTGGTGGAAGTATAGGCAACTTAGATGTCTCTAGCTTAGACACCTTTTTGTACTTTGAGTTGGAAAAGAATGTAAAATATGTTTATGCTGGAATTAGGAGGATAACATATTTGAAGCTAGGGATGGATTTCAGTCAAGGCATTACATCGTTTTAATGAAGACAATGGATGTTGGGAGATGCTGAAATGGGCGAAGGAAGGTAGAATTAAAGTTTATTGTGAATGTATTAAAGATAAAGACAATGACAATATTAATGAGGTGGTAGAAAGTGAGGATGAAAGTGAAAGTGCAGAGATGGAAACTGAATATAGTGTTGTTGGTGGAGGTTATGATGAGGAAGATGAGGATATATTGCTATTAGAAGAAGGATCATTACATGAGAGGGAGGATTATGAATGTAGCTGCCAAGGATCCTTGAGTACTGATGAGGATAATGTGATTAGCAATGATAATAACAAGCCAATTAGTAGATACAATGACATCGATGACAATGGAGTATGGACACCATCAAGTATTGATGAAGATTAGTTGTTCAATAAAGAGAGAAAGAGAAAGACAAGGCCATATGTGTATGACCCTAGAGTTGATCATGTCACCTTTAAGTTTAAGGTGATGCTAAGATTTAAGGATGATGTTGAGTTTGAAGGTGATGTTAGAAAGAGGACCATAATACATGGATACAACTTACGCTGGATTAAGAGTATTACCAAACAATTAGATGTTAGATGTCAGGAGGGTTGTAACTAGAGATTGTATGGGAGTACGTTGAGGAATGAAAACACTTGTGTGATCAAGTCATTGACTAATGTGCACACTTAGGTGCAACATAATAGACAGGTTACCACCGACTTATGGGCCGAATTCATGGATGTTTAAGAGGAATCCATTTTACAGCTAAACAAATGGAAGCTAAGATGATGGACAAATATGGGGTAATTGTTCACAATTGGCAATGTTACAAAGCTAGACAACTAGCTTAGAAAATGATTAAAGGCACACTTGAGGAGCATTATGGCAAGGTGAGGAGATATATGAAAGAGCAAATGAGCATTGATGCAATGGATCTTTCATACTCCAAGCTGATTTAGATGAAAATACAAACAAGTTAATTTTCAAGAGAGTGTATGTGGGTTACAGCATGTTGAGGAATTGTTTTAGACAATGTTGTAGGCAAATCATTGGATTAGATGTAAATATTTTAAATCAGTCACGGTGGTGCACATTTGCTACAATTAGAAATACAATACAATAGAATGTTTCTTATTACAGTAAGTACGAGGGTGAAAACCAAAGATCTCTGGACATGGCTTTTGGAGATACTATTTCAAGATATGTCCATTTAAATGGATTTAGTTGGTCTTCATCTCGACCAAACAAGAGGCATGCATTTATTTTATTCTATTTGGCTATAACTTTTTATCATGTAATGAGGGTTAATCATCAATGGAATACTAATGTGTCATGTATTTTTCTATATTAGGAATTGATGAATGTTATAAAGGACTTGGTCCCTAATGTTGAGCACATAAATTGTGCTAGACATATATGGGCTAATTGGAAATAGAAAGGCTTTATGGGGAAGAAGTTCAAGTCTTTGTTTTGGGATATGGTCAAGCCCAAAATGAGGAGCAATTAAAAGGAAGCTTGAAGCAATCTGACCAGAATCCAATGAGTTTCATCAAGACTTAATGAATAGAGTCCCAAGTCTTTATGTAGAACTCATATACAAACTGGTGCAAGTTTGATATGATAGACAATAACATTTAAAGACAATTAACTCTTACATTAGAAAGGAAGGGAGAAGCCATTGAGACATATGTTGTGAATATATAAGAGAAAATTTAATGAAAGAGAATGGAGAAACAAGTTTGAATCATGACAATGGTCAAAGATACAATATGTCCCAGAATAAGGAAGAAGTTGGAAGGTATAAGAAACAATACAAGGCATTGCATTGCCAACCCTACAGTGGGGGAGTTTTTTCAAGTGGCCATGTTCAGGGAGCAATTTACTATGGGGGTGAGGGCCCGTGAATGTAGTTGTAGGTGCCGGACTTTGATAACTATACTGTTTAAATTGTCATGCCATTATGTTTGAATGTTGTTGGTGCATTGATAATATTTGATAGTTATTCAATGAATTTTGCACATCACATTATAAATGAATGTGCAACAATTTGTATGAATCTACTCAGGTATACTGTTTCAATTTTTTTATAGGTATTCTTGTGTGCACAGTTGTGCAACAATTCATTATTTAAAGAGGGATCCAATTGATTATCCTAATAAGTGTTTCAGTGTGAAAAACTTTACCACCACACATTAGAGGTTTGGATTACCTCCCATTAATGCATATATGTGGCCCTCGAGGCTTCGTGTGTAATGTATGCTGTGTGCCCCACCATTTAGAGTAATAAGAAAAAAATTGGCAGAGGTGAATAAACTAATAACATCCCATAAACACAAACACAAAGTTACATGATTTGATGTCCAAATGATATGCCGATGTGTAAAGGAGTTTGACTGTGAAGACCCGAGAAATCTAAATTTCGAAAATGGTAAAATCGTACTTCGATCAAAAATCAAATTTATTCTCTAGATGTCGATTGACGTAAATGGATTTCACTGGCTTGAATCGCTCGCTTAAATCTAGCAACCACAAATTTCGCTTTCGAATTCAAAGACAATCTAATTTCACGCTTCGAGGCACGAGCTTCGTGTGCCTAAACGACTTGAGATGTGACAAAAGTCACATATAACATGTACACATGTTATACATGTTGCATGAGTAAATAGATGATGGAAATGGACGTCCGGGATAGTGCCAAATGTCGAAAATCCAAGCTTGGGGACATAAATGGCATTTTAGAAATTGTTTTAAATGATAATAAGACGAATTACCGAATAGTGTTGTCTCCTTCCTTCAAATCAGCATTAAAACGCGGAAAAGAGGCAGAACACTCTGTGAGCTGAAATTTTGAGTTTTAGTGAGAGAAAGATACTTTCCTCTAAAAATATCGGGAGATCCGACCGTCGAAATCCTTCGAAACAAGAAGGAAAGTCATCACGCAGTTAAAGGCCTACGAGTGGGCTCCCGGCTTTTAGAGTTTTTGACAACCCGTGGAGCAGTAGAGATTTATCCTACTGTATTTTACACTTTATTTAAGTGTTATATGATGTTTCGGGCAGGCGAGGACTCGAACGTGTTATTTGACGGTCCCAAAACTCGGGACCTAATTATTGAAATCTTGGGGAGCCATGAGTTCGTAATGCTTAAGGGTTGTTTGGGTTATACTATAAATTTATGCTATAAATCATGTGTTGGTTTGTATGAGGCCGGAAATGGCCGTGAAATTCGGGTTCACAAAGTGAACCGATAATTGGTGATTTGCCGGGAACAGTAACCCGAGGGTTTCACTGTTCATAGGAATAGTGTTCACAAAATATTTTTGTGAAATAATGTGTTTGGTTGAGTAATTCAAATCGAATTGCTCGTGGTTGTTAATTAGCCCACGTGAGCTAATTCTTTGCCAGAATAAACGCGAAATCGCATAACATGTTTCAGCGTGATTAAATTATGTAAAATGTATATCATGTTATATATATTTTCACGTGTTATATGATTGTGTTGGAATTGGCATCATGCATTCCATATGCACCGCACCCTAGAACAATAGGAGTGAGTGCATGAGGTGATTCTGAGAGAATGGTTTCGAGGGTTGACTAAATAATAATAATTTATCGAGGGTAGTCCATATAAAATATCAATCGTCGAGTCGGGCCCAATTGATATACATCGAGGTAGTCCATAAAATATCAATCGCCTGAGTCGCCCACTGGATATACATCGGGAGGGTAGTCCACAAATAAAACAAATATATTTGTTGAAATAATGTTTTTCATACATGGCTTAGGTATGTGAGAGAGTCGGTGAGGACTCTAGAATGAGTTGTCTTTCGTAGACATTCAGTAGGATCATGCATTTACTTGAATGTATGTTTTCTTTAGAGCATTGCATATGCACTTAGGTGGAGAGTAGCCCATGTAGGGTGATTCCACTACTGAGCGATAGCTCACCCTATCGAGGGATATTATTTTCAGGTACAGGGAGCGTTCGAGGAGACGACTCACCCTAGAGATCGATTTAGAAGAAAGCCAGGTTGTGGCTTTGGTGTTATATTGTATACATGTATTAGAATTCTAGAATTTTAATATATGTTGTATAAGAGTAAATTATTAACTCTTGAAACCATAAGATATATATTTGGTTTGGATGTATTGTGATGAGTATTGATTTATGGGCCTAAGAGGCTATTTTTACTCATGTGATTAATGTTGGGACAAGTTATGTACAGGTTATGTATCCCGAGTAAAGCTCCTCGTACAAAGGAGACTCTGCCCGATTTTCGTGAAAAATGTTGGGGCACCCGACATTCACGAGTGTTTCGCGTTGATTCCGTAATAACTGACTTCGGGTTTCTTGGGGGGGCATCACAACTTGGTATCGTTTCAGGTATACGACTACCTAGGGTCAGAGGGGATCGGGGCTTTCAGCCATAGTCTGAGGTATAAGAACATCACCACTAGGTGTGGTCTCATGTTAAGTTTATGTATGAAATTACTCTAGGAAATCAATGACAAACCAGACACTAAGACGCATTTATTTGGTGTGTTTTATGTATGACCATGAATTGATTTAATGGTTGTAATGTATGTGTGAGTGTGTATAACATGTTGATTGTTATATGCAGAGTGATGTAAAGTAATATTATACAGTTGATGTGTTAGAAATATCTGAGTTTTACAGTGAGTAAAACTGGAAAAGAAGAAGAAAAATAAATTTTAATAAATTTATTTGGTTTATCGAATAATAAAATAAAATTTTAATAAATTTTAAGATGGAACACTAGGGTTTAGTGTGAGAACAAGGTTGAGAAAATTTTTCGCTAATTGGTTCAGAAAATTCTGGACAGTAGCTCAAGGTTTACATAAGAACAGTTGGGTTTGTGAAATTCTGGATATTTATTCTAGTTTTTGCACAAGAAAAAGGAATCAAGTTGAACTCATGAAATTTTTGAGTTATATGGATGCAGTATTCAAGCTACTACATGTAGAAGAAAGGCGAAGGCTAACATAAAATGAAAATGAGGTGGAGTAGAATTTTTGTGGTTGGGTTTTACAAAGGTAAAATCAAGAAGTATAAAGAAAATAAATTCTTTTTATAAATTTATTCGTGTTCTAGAAAATGAGAAAAAATGATAGGAAGAAAATAATTTTCTAAGATTTTACAAGTTGTAAAATTGAATAGTAATTGAATAAAATAAATTTTTATAAATTTATTTGAGTATTCTAGTAATGAAAATAGGTATTTTTTTGTGTATCTACCAAGAGTCGTGGAAGAATGAAAATGTATACTTATGTTTTGGGTATTTTTCACAGCATGTGATAAAGTAATTATATATGTATTTTTTTTCGTGTTTTTTCGAAATAGCTAATGCATAAAAACTAGCAGCATATAGTGAAATTGATTTTGCCACGCCACTGTACTGTGATAGAAAATTTGTGGCTGTGCTGTAGTCGATGGCATTGTATCAAGAAGAGACGTGAGAGAAGGCTATCGAATTGTATATAAATACAGTTTTATTGTATTGCAAGAGGAGCCGGTTCACTGGTTGTATTGTAATAGGTTATGTATTGTATATGGTATTTGGAGAGTTAATCAGATTTGCAATATGGCTAGAATTGTATTGCAACAAGGGGTCATAAGTGTATTACAATACAATTATTGTATTGTGATCAATGCAGAATGAATTTATGAACAGTACTGGTGCGCACCTATCACTTGGCCAATCAGAATGCAAAAATTTGAAAATTTTTTGAAAAAAATCAACCAAATGATACAAAATTTTAGAAAATAAATTTCAAAATGAAATTTGTTGTTAAAAATGTTTTAAATGTGGAATTGATTGCCTTGTACATCTCGTGGAACTTGTGGACTTGGTATACACTCGTATTCTCGTGTATTGAATAGTGTCTCTATCATTTACACCCTCGAGATATCGAATTAATGTTATGTAGGAAATTATATGCATGGTGTAATGATAGGAAAAGGGTGAATGCTATGTTAGGAACCATAACTTTAGGGATTTGATAATTAAATGAACAAGAAAGCTTATAATTTTATTGAAATAAATGAATTGAGTGGTTGAAATTTAGCGCCACTTAGGAAATGAACGGGTCAGTTCATGGTTATCAAGTCTATTAATAATTGGCATGTGCATTGCTAGTTAGACTGAAATGAAAATTAAATGTATTTTATCACTACTGAAATACGTAGATATTAGTCGAGATCGAGGACGTAAAGGGCATCCTGTGGTACTCGGGGTTAGGCACCACCAGATTTGATCACAGTTTTAATAAGGTTGTAGGTATTACCACTGTTATCGCATGTGCCAGCTTAGCAAGTAGTCGTGGAGATCCTAGTAACCCAGTAGGTTTGCGCGCATCATCCTCCGACATCTCAGAGGAGAACTGATTGGTGGCACCATTGTCTCATACAGTAACGAGAAGGTGTTGCAGGCCATGTAGACAATTCTCCGACACCTACTGGGATTAGACTAGCCGTGTTCCGCCTAGAGCTAAGCCCAAATACTCTGAAATGGGCAAGGACCCTGAGAGACCTTGGGAGAGGAGCCTTACGCTTAGAGTTCTCCCCTGTGTGGACTGTATGCAGGATCGGGATGATAAGGCCCAGGTTGCGAGTTGAGATCCTGGACTCTACTCACACCGGACTTAAGGATCATGGACATGCCCAGTCTCGATGTTACCCCGGGATGGATCGCCGACAACCACAGTGGTCAGCATCGACGAGCGTAGAGGGTTACCTACACGCTGTGACGGTACACGTGTGGTATTTCAGGAACAGATGACATTTTGCCCCCAGACAGATACTCGAGTCCGTGTCGTGACGCTAGCGGGTTGGCTAGCGAGCCTTACTCTAGAGGACGAGGAGAGACTAGACTTGGATCTACCTCGAGTAGTGTGCTATTATGTGGATGTTTTTCCAGATGAGCTACCTAGACTACCTCCACAAAGGGTAGTAGACTTCGGTATCGAGTTACACCCTGGTACTTCACCCATCTATGACTCCGCAAAGGATGGCACTAATCAGTCAGCAGAACTCAGTCCGGGCCATGTGAGCCATCGGACAAGGGGTTCATTAGACCGAGCACTTCACCATAGGGCGCTTCTGCTCTATTTATGAAGAAGTTAAGGATCTAGACCCTTCGACAGTGCATTGATTACCAATAATTTAATAGTGGTTATTTATCAAGCACCTGCATCTATTACCGAGGATTGACGATTTGTTTGATCAGTTGAGAGGAGCGCGAGTCTACTCCAAGATAGACCTTCGCACTGGTTACCATCAGTTGAGGGTTAGGGAGATAGATATCCCTAAGACAACGTTAAGGATGCATTATGGGTGCTTTGAGTTTATGGTGATGCCCTTTGGATTAACGAATGCGCCAGTAGCATTCATGGATCTCATGCATAGGGTGTTCCAACCCTATCTAGATCAGTTTGTCGTAGTCTTCATGGATGACATTTTGATCTACTCCTAGTAAGAGTGGGAGCATGAGCATCACTTGAGGATCATTTTACAGTTGTTAAGAGACCATCAGTTGTACGCCAAGTTCAGTAAGTGCGAGTTTTGGCTTACTGAGGTGAGATTTTTGGGACATCGTAGTCATGATCGTTTGTCAAATGACCAGTAAGGTCGGAGGCCGTGATAAGTCGAGAGACTCCAATGCTCAATCTCTCGAGATACGTAGTTTCTTAGACTACCGGGTATTATAGGAGATCTGAGAATGGGTCAAGCTGTCCATTCAAGGGATTCAGAGACTTCGCCTTATAAGACGTGACTCCATGGTCAGATGCCCCGACCATAGAGAGAGAGAGATCGAGGATGCTCGAACACCTGATACGGGTGTTGATAGTAAGAGGGAGGATCAAATTTTCTTCTAGCTCTCTTCGGTAGAGAAGACTTCGGCTTCATGAGTTTCAGACTCAGTAAGCCATGATTGGCATGTGAGACTGATTTCCGTCTCTGCAGACATGGATCCTGTGGACTCGGGACAGCGCAGCCCCAGCTAGTCAGGAGAACAAGAGAGATTTGCTCATTCTCTCCATACCCTGGGCACGTGGTCGAGGAATCCGCTGGGCTGTAAGAGGTTGGGCACTCCAAGAAGACGTATAAGCTAGGCTGGTGTGGGTCGGTGTCGGATATTTAGTTGCGCCACACGCACCTGCGCTGGCACATATCATTGTCACGCCGCCGACATGGATGAGCAATGCCACTCCAAGTTGTTAGTACTGGGACCTTAGTCAAGTTGTCACCCGACACGGCCTTGGATTCAGCTTAGAGGCAAGGCCTCAGAGAAGCCAGTATAGATGTTCTTCCCTAGGATGTAGGTGAGAGTCGACTAATAGGCCGGGATTACGGTTTGGGAGGTTCGAGATTCTCGTCATGGTGGACCCCCGATTGGGTGTCACAAAGTATGGCATTGGGCGCTCGTGTGCACGGTGAACATCGCGCTCGAGCCTGTGTGCGGGTGTACGGCACGATCATTCACCACCTTTGGAGCGTGGGTCAGAGTTTGTCTAGGACTACATCCACGAAGACTCATAGTTCGATTCAAGAAATGAAGAATAATTAAAGTGTACGGCAGCTAAAAAGGGGGTCGCGAACCCTAAGGTGAGAATCCTTGAGTTAGGGATGTAAGAGACCAGTGAGATATCCCGACTGCGGTGAATGTAAGAGGCTCAAGTGTGTCGAAGAGTTATGTTAATCGAGATGAAAAACACACTATAGGGTTATCACGTAGACTTAGAGCTGAGTGATAGGATTCGGGAGTGACTCGAGATTTGATAACCCTTTGAAATTGCATTGTGTGTTGTCGAGCCAAGAAGGGCTCGGTGATATTGATGTCATACGTGACATGGACTAGTCGACGGTCCATTGATCACGCGACCTGGGAAGGTTAGCTACACACAAAGCAAGGGTTGTGGTAGGTTACACGCTGCAGGGATTATATATAGGTGTTAGAGGACACGCTACTAGCATACATCCTAGGTCATAAGGATAGAGGAGCATTTCCCCTTAGTGGAATTCGCCTACAATAATAGTTATCAGGCAAGTATACAAATGGCACCATATGAGGCATTGTACGAGGCCTGATTACCATATGATTGGACCGAGGTAAAGAGAGCTCCATCACGGGTCCCGATCCGATTAGAGACACCTCTCTCGAAGGTGAGCTCGATATGACAAAGCCTCTCACCGCTAGAGCCAAAGAGCCAGCGTCGATGTACGAATAGTCACCCCAGGAGTTCGAGGTCGCGATCACGCCTTCCTCGCTGCGATGCCCAAGCAGGAGTATTGACGGTGGCGCGAGGTTTCGCTGAGGTTTATTAGGCCCTTCGAGATATTTGAGAGGGGGCACCGGCAGGTGACGGCTGGCGTGATCGCTTAAATACGCCAAGGCCCACGAAGTATTTCACGTCTCCATGCTTCTATATACTCCGTATCCAACTCATGTGGTGGATCTGTGGGACAGATCGAGGTCGACATCGATGGACCTTCGAGGAGGACCAAGCAGGTATTTTGGATACCGTGATCGTTTTGTGTCGTAAGACCGTGAGGCTAGCTTAGGGTGCTACGGCGGCACCATAAGTGAGGACAACGTGGGAAACATGGCGACACGCGCCACCTATCCTCTGCTTAGGATGAAGGTACGTGGTTTTAGTTGTTTAAATTTTTAAATGACTAATTTACATGCATGGTAGAATGCACGTTGCATATGCATGTGAGTGATTGTGATTGTCTAGAATTTCGGGACGAAATCCCTTGTAAGGAGGGGAGAACATAAGACCCGAGAAATTCCACTCTAGAAAGGTAAAACGCACTCGGCCAAAATCCCAAATTTATTCTCTAGATGTCGATGATGAAACAGATTTCACCATTGAATCGCTCACAAATCTAGTTTACCACGCCGACTTCAATGCACTCAAGACGCTTGAATTTTCTACGCTGAGGCACGAGTTTCTGGGTGCCGAAAAAGACTCCGAGATGTGACAAAAGTCACATATAACATGTACACATGTTATACACGCCACAGTGAAAGACATGGAATGGACGTTTCGATAGCTCGCCAATGTCGAAAACCGCCCTGCATCACAACCTACCTTAGTGTTCGTCTTTAAAACGACACAAGACCCAATCTCACCTAAAATAGTGTTGTTCTTCTTCAAACAAAGACAAAACGTGAAAAGAGGAGAACACTTGCAAGAGCTGAAATTTTGAGTTTTTAGTGAGAGAAAAAGAGACTTTCAAACACGGAGATCTGACGCCGAATCCTTCGAGCAGCAAGGAAAGTCATTCTATCGCGCTAGCCTACGAAATAAAGCCCATGAAGTTTTTCACAAACTCCGTGAGATGTGGGATTATCCTACTTCAGCTTTTATACTTTATTTAAGTGTTATATGATGTTTCGGTTGGTATGAGGCCTCGAACGGCCATTTGATCGGTTCCAAAACTTGGGACCGAATTATTGAAATTTTTGGGAGCCATGGAGCAGCCCGTAACAGTTTTATGGGTTGTTTGGGTTGTTAATTATTAAATTTATGCTATAAATCATGTGTCAGTTTGTAAGTAAGGCGTAACACTGGAAATCTGGTTCACAAAGTGAACTGATGATTGGTGATTGGTTTCTATCAGCTTCGAGGTTTCACTGCTCATAATAGTGTTCACAAAATATTTTTGTGAAATAATGTTTGATTGAGTAATTCAAATTTAATTGCCTCGTGGTTGCTAATTAGCCCACGTGAGTTAATTTTTCGTGTAATGAAATGTGAAATTGCATAACATGTTTGTGTGATTAAATCATGTAAACGTATATCACAAGTATATATATTTCAGACAAGGTTATAATGACAGATTGAATTGCATCATGATTCATACGCATCAGGCACCCTAAAACAATAGATGAGTGCATGAGGTGATTCTTGGAGAGAATGGTTTCCTGAGGGGTTGACTAAATAATAATACCATCTGGAGTAGTCCATAAAATAATATCAATCGCCTATTCAATTGATATACACTGTGAGGGTAGTCCACAAATAAAAACAAACATCTGAAAATAATGTTTTTCATACAGCTACTTGCAGTCGCGGCGAGTCAAATGAGACTCTGGCATGAGCGAAGCCCAGACATTCAAGTAGGATCATGCATTTACTTGAATGTATGTTTTCTTTGAGCATCAGATATGCATTTAGGGTGGAGAGTAGCCCATGTAGGTGATTCCACTACCGATAGCTCACCCACTGGGTGGGATATTATTGGGTGATAGTGAAATATCGCGAGCACTACCACCCTGATTTACAGAATATGGCTGTGTTATATTGTATACATGTATTAATTTATAATTTTAATATATGTTGTATAAGAGCAAATTATTAACTCTTAAAACCAATAGATATATATTTGCCTTTGGATATGTTGTGATTTAGTATTATTTATGGGCCTAAGAGGTCGCGCACTCATGTGATCGAAGGTCGACGTGTTACGACAGTAAGATGATTCAAGTAGAGCTCCCCGCACAGCCGACTCGCCCGATTTTCGCGGGTAGATATTTCCAGGGCATCTGACATTCACGAAGCCTGGCGGGCCGACAGAATACCGCACTTCAAGCCAGCGCCATAGACTACACTTAAATTCCTGCAAGGTAGAAAAATAATAACTTGTAAAGCTAGTTAAAGTTCTAGTAAGTTAACAACTTCATATTCATAAAATTGTCATGTCATTTTATAATAGAATAGCATGTTTAAATCTTTGTTTAATGTCTTACTCATTGGTTTAGGGGAAGAGAGGAAAACCAAAGAAGAATGTTTCAACAAGTGTTCCAAATAATCAAGTGAGAATAAGGAAGAACACTATAAGGAGAACTGAATCAGCCCAAGTCAATGATGTTGTTTATGAAAATATTGGGGTAGCCTAAGTCAATGATGTTGTTTATGCATGAAAATATTGGGCCCAGTCAACCATTTCTCTCCTAAAGACCAGTCGTTGTAGACTTGCAACCTTCACAAACATCCAACTATTGAAGATGGTTGAAGACATCTCACTCTGCATATTACTGATTTTTTGTTATGGTGAACAATTGGGAAATGTAAAGGCATCCACTGTTATTGAAAACTATTTTTGTTTATGGTGAAAATTTGGTATAGTTGATTATTGTAAATACAAGAAAAAGGTTTGGGTGAACGATAGGTATAGTTGAATAGTGTATGTATATGAAAACTTTTTTTGGTTATGGTGAAAAGTTGGTACAATTGATTTTTTGTCCAGCTTTCTTGTTAAGACAATATTGCTTGTGAGTTGTATACAATTTGATTTGTATGCAGAATCAGCTTTCTAGTAAATTTTTTGGTATGCATAATCAACTTTCTTGTAATAATTTTTTGGTATGCACAATCAGCTTTCTTGTAACAGTTTTTGGGCATACAATTTGATTTGTATGCAAAATCAGCTTTCTTGTAACAGTTTTTAGGCATACAATTTGATTTGTATGCAGAATCAACTTTTTTGTAAATTTTTAGGTGAAAATTAGATTCAGGACAATTTTGGGTGTTGATACTACCAGTTTTTGGGTACGAATACTACCACTTTTCTTGTAACAATTTTTGGGTATGCACAAACAGTTTTTTTGTAACAACTTTCTTTTGAATTCACTACAACTACTTTCATTCATGTTAGTTGTATATAATTTGGGTACTGATACTACCAGTTTTTATTTAAACAAATTTAGGAATTTAGTAATGTCTCATAATTCACTAAAACAGTTTTTTCATCATGTATTATTACTTGTCACATGATTCATTAAAAGGTAATATATTCAATCTAGTAGCAAAAAATAATAACAATACTAATGGTGAAAAGCAAAAAACTGGATTTGCATTCAAAGTTGAAGACTAAATTTGTTACATTAATATTAATTTATTACATTAATATTAGAGATGTTCATACAACAACTGAATCTATTACATCCTATTCCACAAATACATTCTATCACAATGTATATTCAAGAGATATACAATAATTCCTAAAAATAAAACAAAAGCGACTTAGCAGCACAATGCCTTCCTCTTTAGGATGCTTTTACTTTCTTCATATTGCAGCAACTTCAATTTAAGGATGTCACACTCCTTCCTTGTCACCTTTAGATCTGCCTCCACCTCATAAAGTAATGCGGATGAACTAAATCTATCTCCATCCTTCTTGAAAGTTGGTATTAGATGGGGCGTCTCTCTTAAGAACTCATTCAACACATTCACTATAAATTCATTCAATGGGTCATTATTCCATGTGAAGAAGTTACACCGAATTCGCTATCAAAAAAAAATTTGCATTAATGTATTTTATCTCTACAATCAATCATAATAAAATACTTAGGTTTCATAACATAGCATAACACAACAGGGATGTCAATCACGATTAAATACTTGAGCTTCTTAGATTGAAACCACAATCAACACAAATAGTATACATGTATTCTCAACTAGACAACTAGCATAAGAAAAATGAATGCACCAAACAAACTAGCATAACATGATTACGGCTTACCCCTTGCTGAGAGCAATTCCAAAAATGTCTCGCTAGATTTTTGCTCTTCCATGACGTTGTCAATAGAGTGGGTCTCCCACATTTGCAAAATATCAAACCAGGACGGCTTACCACCTTTGAGTTTTTGTGTGATAATGAACTTATCATGTAATGAGGAACCCCAATCCCTAATACCTATTCCAATATGGAGGGAAACCCCGATCCCTAATATTCTTTCAATTGGGATGAACCCTAATTCTCGATACCAAAACAAAATCATCACGACTCCAAGAAGAATAGAGGATAAAAAGAACAAAAAACCCTACTCCCCCAATCAGATCGAAAATTTCCCCAAAATCAACGCATTGAATCACATCAAAATTAATGTTGAAAGAAGATTGCACGAATAACATCGAATTTGTCGAAATTACCTATTCAATCCCCATTTAGGGATGAACAACATCTAGATTGATGTTACAAACCCAATTTGGATGAACAAAATGACGTTACACACTACAAAGCCTTCAACTCTGGACTTGATTGACGAACCATGGATTGGATCGATGAACCCTAATCCCTAAATCCCCATATGATTGAAGATGACATTACAATTAATTGAACCGAAGTGAACAACGTTGTTTTGTCAACTTGGATCAAAGCCCCTAATACGATGTCTTTTTGGATGACCTGGCTTGGTTCTTCCAATATGTCAAAACGACATCATTTTGTCGTTTGCCATGTAGGCTTGTTTTTACCGCGTAGGAAGCTAGTTAGATTCGGAACTAGGTTCGGGTTAGTCAAGGCTATAAAATCAATTAAAATAAAAGTTGATATATTTAAATAGAAACTTTTTTTATTCAAGATATATTTGCAAAAGTCCGAAAAATTCGGGATTTAAACAGTATTTTTCTTTTATTTAATAATATTTTTAATCAAAGTGTTTCATGCTCTTAGAAACGTTCCTAATGATTTTTCTTAACAATGTTATAAGTAACTAATAAACCATTGTTTTAATTAATTTATAAAATAAATTATTAATAAATTATCTTTAAGCTGACCCACACATCCTCAATAAACCATAGGGGCAATGGAGGATTTACCCCGCTGGTTACTTCAAGGCCCAATGAAATTAGTTGAGACGTGCTTAAGCTGACCCACACATCCTCAATTAAAAAAAAAGTATGGAACAAGAGCAAGAAAATCACTCAAATGATTATAAATAAAATAATTTATTATAACGCTTTAAAATTTGACGCTGGACAATCGAAAAAAATTATCAAATAACGATTTAGCGATCAAACTAATAATTAAAAAGTTATAAATTCACGGTTTATAAATCGCAACCAATAGTAGCAACTGGATTAAATGGACAATGATAGGATTGGCTGATGTTTTTTTTTTTTTGAAAAAGGGCTTGACTGATGTTTTTAAAACATTGATTTATTACAATTATTTTTATTTATTTATTTATTACATGGAATCCAAAAGGAAAAAAAAGTGGCGCCTTAAAAACCTAGAAGCTCAGTCTTGGCATTTTCTGATTAGGTCTATCCTCGGATTCCTTTTCAAATTCCAACTTATGTGAGACTTCCGAGCAAAATCCTAACCCTAATTTCACATTTTCAGAGCACAGCACCTCATCCATGGCGAACATTGGTGAAGGTTCTTCGGTGAATGCAAAGCCGGTGATCGTCAGGGTTAAGCGAAAAGCTTTCCAGTCCCCGCTCGAAGCTTTCTGTGAGTTGTAGGCCTTTTTTTTTTTTTCTTGTTCATCTGTTTGTTCACTGAGAAAGTAGGCGTAGAAACGAACTAGGAAATCTTTGAATATCGTAATTGGGACACTAGAAAGCAAAAACCTTCGGGTTGACGGGGAATTTCTAATCTTTGATAGACCAAATCCGAGTGAAATTGAAAGATTTTTTCGTTTTTTTTTGTTCGGTTTTCCTGGCAACGAATGGAATGTCGTTTTTGTAGTGGTAGAACCAAATTCTGTGACTAAGGATTTCAGGATTTTATGTTTCTTTTTTCCATAGACTCTGTTAAGTCTCTTGGAAAGGACAGAATGTAACAGAAATTGAACATGTGAGACACATGCAAAACAAGATGTTGAACTTGCCTGCGGTTTGTTTCCCACATTTTTCTTGGCAACTTAACAGAGGGCTAATGTTTGAGGATTGAAATTCGATTTGTTTTCTTCACTTTCAGGGTTAGAAATCAATGAGAGGCCACTCAAGCGGCCCTTGTTGGATCTTGAGAAGCTCTCAATTTCTGATTCATCTGGAAAAGGTCAGATTAGCATTGTCCTCTTTATTCACAGACATTCTTGTGATTTGTTTTCTTGGGTTGATGTGCAACAAGATAACATAAGTAATGGGATGCTAGCATCTGCTTGCATAAGTTACTTCGCTTAGTGTTGGATTATTTGCCACCATTTAGACATTAATCTTAGGGATGATTGCTTTCTCTCTCACTTTCACCTTTTTACTTTCTTATTCTTTTCCATGTGTTAGAGGAACTGCGGACTAAAAAGGTCTTAGTACAACATTTGGAGACTGTGAGCACCTCCGAGGCGACATATAATGTTCTGCAGTCATTTGGGGTCAGGATACCTATCTATTCGTTTTACCTGCTTCATTGTTGTTTTAATCATGTGCTTGTGAATGCTATATTTCAGTGTCCTTCATGTGTGGGGCTATTGGACTCTACTATATCTTTGTCACTCCTTGTTTCTTTGAAACATGGATGCACAACATGAAGGCCATGATCATCTTGGATGGTCCCTAAAATCCTCCTTTCAAGAGACGATCCTCAATTTTTTTCTTTTGATTTTTTATCGCATTATATTGAAAGATCCCGATTCAAATATTTAATCTTGAAAACTACCTTGTCTTTGGTATGCATGTGATAGAAATAATGATTGATCCAATTAGGAGTTGTTTCTTGTTACTGTTAATGATTTCTTATTTACAAATTTTTTTTATTTTATCATAAAATCTCATAATGTTGTCTAGTTTGTATTGATTCATAGTTTTAAAGATGTGATGGTTTGTATACTAATAAACTGCTGTTTCTTTAGCAGCCAAATTTGATGTTGCACTTGACTCTAAAACAAAGAGTGATGAGCGAAGACACGCTTTAAAAAAGGAGAAAGTAAGTCTCACCACACCAATGGATTGTACCTGACACAGTTAATTAATATTATTACAGTTATAGCACAACATTAGTTTGGTTGGGTGTGTTTCATCATCATCATAGGCTTATAGCTTATTATCACTAGCAGTGATGATAATAGTATTAATTGCTGTGATTATGATGATAATAATGATTTTAAAAAGGGTTGCTAATTACTAATATTATTATTTTTAGATATTTTTGCCTCTTTAAGCTGATCTTGTATTTCCATGTTATTGCCTTAAAGATGATTAGAACTCTAAATTACTTGTTGCAACTAATCCTTTGGCATTTTCAAACTAATGTCCGCAGATACAGGATCAACTGTTGGTTAAAGCTAGACAAGAACAAGTGGTATGTTAGATAGTAGATTCTTTGATTTCTTTTTTTGGTGGTTGATTTATGAGTTAAATTTTTTGAATAAGGACACCTATCATTCCTAAATTTTCCATATTTGTCTCTGGAGAAATAGCTTTTTGTGATGCTGTTCCTTATTTTTTGAGGGGAAATACTTGTTCAAATATATCGTACAACAGGCTATGAAAAGGGCTGTTTTATATGCTGGCGGTTTAAAGTAACTGTAACAATTAGTTTTTGGAAGATTTGTAACTGTTAGCGTTACTCTTTCCTTAATCATGCCTATGGTTGTCTAATTTCCTTCTCATTTGTAGAGGTTCATGCACTATTTCTTAAGTGATCAATTTTTAAATTTTGATGGCCCATATATATATATATAGCTTAGCCTTTGGTTTTTTGATTTAATTATTGTATGACCTTTTTTAATCTGTTTTCTAATTTGTATCATACAAGTGTAGAGAATACATTTATCTATCCAAAAAAAGTGTAGAGAATACATGGAGTTAGCCATCTAGACAACACTGGCTTCATAATTCAAAAAATCATATAACCATATGCTGTACATATAAAATATATGTTAAGATGGTTGTACATGGAATTGCACCAATATTAGCTGGATGTGCTCTTTGTCCTAGATCAGGCATAAATCCAGTTAAGATTGCAGCTGGATCCAAATTTTCTTATATTTATAAAATGAGATTTGATTAATATCCTTTTTTGGTTCAAATTGTTTTTCATTTCCTTCTTATCAGATTTTGGCAAAAAATGCTCGTTTTGAACAAATATGGAGGAGCAGAAAGGGGAAAAATGAGGCATCACAAGACAAAGCTATTCATGAAATGTGTCAACTCTATGATGTTGTTCGTGTTGATGGTGAGGAAACCTCCAGTCAGGCACGGAAGCAGGAGTGAGCACTGTTGTTATGAAAGTCATTTAACTTACAGTTGTTTGACTATTTGTTCAAATTGGTCAGTTCCTCTGGTTTCAATGCAGGGAAATGTCTTTGGAGGATCAGAGGATTTTATGCAACTATTTGCCCCTTTTAAGAGAATTTATTCCTAGTGCAGCTGCAGATATTGAATCAGATATTCATGCTTATATGTCCAATCAAGGTTGTTCTTCTTAGTTTGCTTCATAAGGGACTGATTTTCTTAATGCTTGCCTCACATTTTTTTACTAAATTTTCAGTTATTGGTCATAAACCAATTTCTATGCCGACAAATTCTGTTAGTTTTCTTTTGAGATTATGTTCAAACTAGATTGCATCACTGGGAATTGGTAACACAGTTGTAATCCCTGCTCTAAATGTTTAATTCTTCTTTCCCCCTTGCTTTTCGAGTTGGTTTAGATCACTTGTTTTTGCTTTTGCATTCTGTTTTGATGGGTTCCTCCTATGTGTCTTACAGCGTCTACCGATGAGTATGTATATGACTTGTATACTGTGAAGGATGATATGGACATTACTGATGAGGATGCTCTAAACCCATTTCCTTCGTAAGGATTCTTTTTTTCTGCATGTTTTGTTGCCTTTCTTTTCTTTGCATTGAAATGAAGTGTGTATGTTATTTCTGAACGAAGTACGTTGACGACAACGATGAATTTTATGGTGGACCGCCAGAATCAGAATTTGAGAGTGATGATTCAAATGGTATCATCTTTTTGTTCCCTTCTCATTCTTCTCCCAGATGCAAGATGATCCTGTCATTTTTTTCTGGTTAAAAAATTGAGAAATTGGTTTAAAATGGACATTCAAAAGTTATTTGCAAAACCCTGAAAATGTCTTGTTTCGGATAAAAATGCCCCTAAAAGTAAAGAAAAATCCCAAATATCGACTAAATGCCAAGGGACGTTTTGTCTCATCTCGTTCTGTCTCTCA
>JAEQBH010007080.1:0-328953 GCA_016808115.1 Tetrastigma voinierianum
AAGGTGGTTGTGGGAGGCTAAATACCTGCGACATGAATTGCCCAACTCTCCAATGTTGTGGGGGGGGGAGTGATTATCTTCCTAATTGAATTATGTTTTTAGGCTTGTAGATGTAGATGATGTCGTGTTTGGGGGAATGAGGTGATCTCGTTTTATGTTTCACTATGAGAAAATTAGGTGAAAGAATGTGTGTTAGAGAAAGGAAGAGTCTTGTCTCATATAAGACCAAGTGTAATCTGATTAAGAAATGTTGAAATTCTTTGAATCTAGGCTCAACCCCGTGGATGTAGACTTGGTCGAATTGCGTGACCAATCTCTTGTGTTTGTGCATATATGATATTTATTTTCGTAATAGATTAATTATGTTAAACTTGTAGTGTTTCGATGATGATCCATAACTTGTTGCACCAACTAGTAGAACACCTTTCTTAACAGACAAATTTTTTCTCTTTCAATTGGTATTAGAGCGGATCATTTTAAGTTATTGAGTGAGATACGAGGGTTCTCTACGTTTGTGGCCAGAGATGGGTTCCTTTCGAAGGAAAGGATCAACGAAGGAGATTGATCACGCGAATTAGGAAGTCGTGCTCGGCTTGATGCGTAGAAAAAAAATCCCGAAAAACACCTTGGTGATACTCACTGATGTTCAAGGGAAGACTATAGTGGCTGATGACTTCAGCAGCTTTGGCGGTGGTCCATCGATGTTACATCATATGTTGATTTTTAATTTTGTCAAATAAATGTCAAATCGGGAGATTGTTGGAGATATTTCTTGTCATAATCTTAGGCAAAAATAATTTGCGTGTTTTCAAGCAACAAAATTCGATTTCATAACTGTTGTCGCACAAGTTGGTAGATCAAGCTGTATGACACAACTTATCATATTAAGCCAAATTCGATTCTAGAGTGAATATTCTGAAGATCATGAGAGAATATTCACAAAGATGAATAAGGAAGACTAGAGGATGATGATGAATCAAATTTGGAAGATTGGATCATATTTGATGAGATTTCTTTTGGAAAAAGATATTTCAGTTTGATGAATATGAAATAAGGTAGGATCTTACAAGCTGTAAATCTTGGAATTTGATTAGGAAGCATGAAGATACATAATATTATTCAAGGGTCCTCCCGGGGAAGGATGTTAAATAGGGGATGACTTAGAAAGCAGCGCATAAGAAAGTTGTAGAAGAAGAAGTTAGTTAAGGTTGAAGTGTGGTTTGTGGTGTGCTCTATATACCTAGTTGAATGATGTTTTTTAGCTTATGGGAGTCTAGATGGCGTGTTTTGGGTAATGAGGGGATCTCATTCAATGTTTTACTATGAGAGAATTAGGTGAAAGAAGATGTTGGAGAAAAGAGGAGCCTTGTCTCTTATAAGACCAAATGTAGAAGATTAAATAGTGGAATCTTTGCGTACGTGCTCATTTCTGAATGTAGGCTTGGCGAACTCCATATGACCCGACCTCTTATGTTTGTGCATATATGCTGATTTATTTTCATCCATTTAATTTTGTTAGAATCGTACTGTTTCATAGATGATCCATAACTTGTTGCTCCAAATGGTAGAACACCTTCATTAACAAACATATTTTTTCTTTTCATTATTAATAATGTATCTTAAACTCCAATGTAGTACTCGAAACATATGTGGCTTTTCTTGCTTCTATGAGGTCAGCCCCATGTTTCTTTGGTCCTTACTAGATTTTTGAAAAAAAGGGTATTATGGCATATCGGTTAACACTTCCTCCAAAATTTCAAATTCATAATGTGTGCTATGTTAGCACCATGTTAGCATGTTACTAAAACATTTGGGTCTTGTACATACTCTGGCTTCTGATCAACTTCCCCTACTATCAAATGATTTCGTTATTCTTCACTAACCTAAAATTGTCCTTGATCAACGAGTCATTCAAAAGGAAAAGTATCGCCCAACCTCTAAAATCTTAGTTAAATGAAAGGGAACTAAAAAAGAAGATGCAATGCGGGAGAAAACGAATGGCGGCTTTTGCAAAGTCACCCATCTAATTTTATCTATCGTGAATGAGGATCGTAAGGGAAGGAGTATTGATGCGTGCATCATCTCAATATTGGTAGAGTTTGAGTCAAACGCTGACTTAATCATCTCCATGAAGTTAATTGGACAATGGTTTTGTTAGTGCACCATTTCTTTAGCATTTGTGGGTTGTTTGTTTATTTAGTGGGCAATTGATTTTTGTTAGTGGATGGTGATTCCTTTAGTGGGTAAATATGCAACACTTACTTCTGTCACCCCCCTCTCTCTCTCTCTTATCTCTTTTACAACCTTGTTTTCTTAATTTTTATAACTTGTTTGTTTTAATTTTCTTTACTATATATAATTTAAATAAGCGAAAAAATAAATTAGTGATTTTTAAAATCATAATTACTCACGGAATTAGGTGAGGGGCGGGATAAAGTAATGCTTAAATGTCTAAAATTTGAATAAGAAAAAGCTAGCTCGTTAATCTTCCTTGTTAGTTTATATTTATTTTGTTCCCTGTATCACGTCTTTGACTTATTTTGTGCAAATTCATATGAGGTAAGCATGAAATTTGATCTAATAATACATTGACATAATATGTGAATAAATCAAATGAGAAAGAGGGGGGTTAGGGTTTTATCTAACTTCTTTATTATAATTAAAAAAGGTATTCGCTATAGCATTTAAGATAAAATCGTAGGTATGAGTAGGAAGGGTGGCTGGTGACTTTCTGATTGCATTTGTCGTTAAGCACAAAATCAAACCTTTGATTGCCAAGTGTCAACCAATTTTCTTAGGCATTTAATGAAGTTTGTGCCAGCCAGGATAGGCCAAGAACTGTCACCCTCCTGTTAAAGGCTTTTTAAATAATACCATAATTAAAAAGTTTTTTTAAAAAAATATAGAATAAAAATAAATATTTATAAATCTATGATATTTTTTATCAATTAAGCATCACATATATTTTATGTCTTCAAAACATGATTTTAGTGTGAAAATATGAAATTGTGTTTGAATATGAATCGTATTTTGAAAGCGTGATTTGATCTATTATAAAATTTTGTAATCGTGTTTTGAAGTTACGAGTTTAGTGTAAATAATATGAAATTATTGTGTTGAAGAAATGATCTCAATGTAAAATTATGAAGTCTTGTTTTGAAAACACGATTTTAGTATAAAATTATGAAGTCTTGTTTAGAAGATATGATTTCAATATAAAATTATATAATCGTATTTTAAAAACACGATTTCAATGTAAAATTGTAAAGTCGTGTTTTGAAAGCTTAGCGATTTCGTTAATAAGAAATTTTCGCTTTATTAAGCATATGTCAAAAGCATCAATAAAATTGGAATTATTTTCAATCTAAAATATTTTGATAATTATTTATTTAATTATCGATAAATATATCAAAAATCCTCCTATTAACCTAAGCTAGGCGAAAACATAACACTTTGATGCATTTCATGGCCCACCCTAGCTTAGCTTGCCTCTAAATTCTCTCTTTTAATTTCACGGACAATGTTCTCATAGGTAGAGTTATATGTGTCTCCAGTAAATAAGGCCATGTCCGTCTTCTTTTTAAAACAGTTTTCTATTCTAAAATATAAGGAGAACAAAGAAAATACGAAAAATATATTTGATTCCTACTTTTTTTTTGTTCTGAAAAATATAAAATACATAAAACAATAAATTTTAAAAATAAAGACTTATTTATTCATTTTGAAAATTGTTTTAACAAAGCAAGGAGAAACGATGAAAGCGTGTTTTGATTTTGAATTTTTTGATACAAAAGCGCGAGAGAATCTGAAAATGTTTCATTCGAGAATGAAGGCTTTAGAACACCAAGTTCTGTGTTTTTAAGCTATCAAACAGTTTTTAAAGCAAGCAAATCATCATGCGAGCAGTTTTTAGAAAACCTTAAAAATGTTTAAGCTATTTCGATAACAATTTTTAAAAATAGAAGCCGAATAAGGCTACAGGTTTCTTTTTTTCTTTTTCACTAATCATGGGTATTTGAATTTGAAACTTGGTTGATATACAAATAAATTACAGAAAGGCGTAGTATTTGAAAATACAAGAGAAAAGTCGTGTTTGTTTCGCGTTTTTGTGTGCGAAAATAGTTTTGAAAACGAAAACGACATTTTGGTGTTCTTTGAACACTATTTTTATTATTTGAATTTAATGTTTTTGTGTTACGTATTTTTTACAGACAAAATAAAGGCAAATGTGTGTTATTTGTGTTTTTCTTATTCTTCTTATTTTTGAGAATAAAAAATAGTAAGCAAATAGGCCCTAAGTGTTTTCTTTATATAATCATTCCATGAGATCTGAAGTTAATAGCTAGATAAATTCTCTAGTGATTTTAAGGCTTCGTTTGGAACTCGAAAAGTGTTTAGAAAATAGATAAAAAAGTAGAAATGAAAGAAAATAAAAAAATATTTAAATTTAAAAATTAATTTATATGGTTATTCAAACTCATTTTACTTGTTTCTCTCTTCTCATATATATATATATATATATATATATATATATATATATATATATATATATATATTATAAGGACCAAAAATTTAAAAATATATAAAATTTTGAAGAATTTTGATTATGCTTTATTTTTGTATATTTTTCATGGTAAAACCAAAATATAAGACAATCGTTTTTTTTAATATATTTTTATTTTCCTGATTTTTGTGTTTCAGACAAAGTATAGAGAACTCTCAGACCATTGCCCAACAATGGCTGTTTCGAAAATGAGGACAACAACAACTTCTTCCTCGGATGTGGAATAGGGCATTAGGGCCACTAGAGGTGTAGAACTCAAGGGTTCCACAATGATAGGGTCCATAGCTCACCCTTCTTGGTCATAGATCCTACCTTTGCCACTGGAACTTCCTTTTATCAACTGTCTTCTACTGGACCCACCAGATCTTGTCATCACCATCTTTGAAATAAGAGAGAGATAAAAAAATACAATAAAAGTTTGAACCTTGGAGGAACTTTGAAAGATTCTTGAGAGATTTTTTAGAAAAATATTCGTGTATTTGTCTTATGTTGTTCTCTTATATAGAGGTCCACCACTCTTAAGAACCATTTTGATTTTTTGTCTCTAATGAATTACTTATTCAATAGGAGACTTTAGGACTCCCTCACGTACACAGGACGCCACCTTTCCTTTTATTTTCCTCCTTTATTTATTTTATTTATTTTGAATTCGAAAGGAAGTCACATGATGCACAATCCCATGGATGATCTGATGTCTCATACCTAGTAGCATCCAAACCTTTGATAAAGATATTGACAAGTTGACCGTCTATTGAAATATGACTTAGATCGATGATTTGTCTTCTACTAGGCTTTTAATGTAGTGGTGATGGATGTCAATGTGCTTAGTTCTTGAATGTTGGACGGGATTCATCGAGATATTGATCGCACTAAGGTTGTCACAGTAGAGAGTTAGGACTTCCTCTAGGATGCGATAGTCATGCGCATATTTTCATCCAAATCGGTTATTATTATATTCACTACCCCTCTTTGCTATACCTCTACCTCATTTGTGGAGAGTGATACATGAGTTCCCTGTTTTCACGAACCTAACCTGAAAGTTGTTTCTAAAGGAAACAATAACCTCGTAGCGTCTTTTCATATCTTTTGAGTTTCTAGCTGAATTAGCACCTGATATGACCCAAGCTTGTTATGGTATCATAGGTATACCATAGATCATATTCAGTTGTCCTACTAACATACTTAATGATCTTCTTGGCTGCAGAAGATGACTTTCTTTAGGGACTAGCTTGATACCTTGCATAAACTCCCATACTATAGCATAAGTTCGGACAGCTAGTTGTTAGATACAACAGGCTCCCAATCATGCTCTTATAAAGAGTTTGATCAACTCCAATACCTACTTCATCTCTGGTAATCTTCTCATGAGTCCCTATTGGAGTCCTTATATGCTTGGTTGAAGAGAGTACGAACTTTCCGACCAAGTTCTTCATATATTTCGCTTGTGAGAAGAAGGTTCCAGAGTCGGTTTGCCTTACTTGAAGACTAAGGAAGTAAGTTAATTCTCCTACCAAGCTCATTTCGAACTCAGTGCTCATGTGTTCCACGAACTATTTCACCAACTATTGGGACGTGGATCCAAAGACTGTCATTCACATAGATTTGGACGATAATTACATCACTAGCTCCCAATAAAAGAGAGAGACCGTCTGCTCCTCCTCGAGAGTATCTCTTTTAGGAAGGTACTGTTAAGGGGCCTCTCATACCAAGCTCTTGGAGCTTATTTTAGTTCATAGAGAGCCTTTTTCACCTTGTAGACATGGTCACGACGAAGGGGATTTTCAAAGCCTTTAGGTTAGTAATTCACGTACACTTCTTCATTTAGGTAACCATTTAAGAGGGTTTACTTGACATCCACCTGACAGAGTATGAACCTTAATGTGCAAGCTCTAAGGGACGTTCAAACAATCCTTTTTTTTTTTTTTTTCAGTGGACTTGAGTAATTCATTCTTGTTATTTGCAAACCTTGTTTTGAACACCGCACTACGTGGCTTTCATTGTCTGCCCTTGGAAGTAGTCCTCATATAGAGGATGTGATCTAGGGATGTGGTTCCTGAGTTCATCATCCTTGTTATCTTCCTAAGACAATCCATTTTGATTGAACCATATTGTTCTTAGAGATTTTAGCCTATTTTTCTTCACCTACCAGGTGAGTCTAATCAACTTGAGATACTAGAGAAGAGACTGAGGAAGTTCGGATAGTAGTTGAGACTGCTTCTGGAACTTCTTGTCATTTTATCCTAGTTTTTGCAACTTAGGAGAGGTCGCCAAGGACAATGGGTTTACTAGCTTTTTCCTCATCTTCTTTGTTATATTTCGGTTCATCATCACTCTAAGTCTCCAGATAGGAGTTATTCTTCTTTTTGTTGGCACACTGCTTTGAATATGTCCATATCCCCATTCTCACGCCTTGGATCCCGATTCACTTGTTGATTAGCAGAGGCTCCTCCTTATGTCATACCAAGTTTTTTAGAATTAAAAGAACTAGAGGAAAATTTACGAGTCTGATGGTTACCTTTTGCCTGAGTATTTAGCCTTTTGTGGCTCTTTTAATCATCTATATATCCAAGGTACGTAGAGACCCCATGAGTTTCTCTTGCATGATGTTAATCCAGAACTCATAAGTCAGCCCCTCTTTGTAGTTCACTTTGATAATTCTTCGAGTTTGGACATTGCCTTCCATATCTCCTATGATGTAAGATTCAGGATGATTCTTTCTGATATTTTTGGGAGCTCACGTGCTTGACTGTCTGTATGTCTATCCATATCTTTTTCATCCAAATGTTGCTCCATTCTTGTTGGAGTTCGAATGTTTTTTGTGATTGTGTGTATCGTTCCATGTGTCTTCCGAACTTTTGTTGGGCTTGAGCAGCTATTTCCACCATATGAGATCGAAGCATCCTTGGGAATGCTAGAGTATTACCTTCTTCAAAGGGACCATTCTTAGGAGGGTTTTCTAATCTAGAATGGTCATACTGTCTTCCAAAATCTCGTTATCCCAATTATGCTCCCGTTAGAACATCTTCTGTGACTTGACACTTGGTTCCCTAGGTGTTCGGATCTCGGTTGAAGCTTAGCATTGTTTGTGGTTCAGGGTTTTTAGAACACTGCGGGCATTGTCAGCACTGCTTGAAGTTATTTTCTTGGGGGTAAGAGTGAATATGGAGCCTCTTGGTCAAAACTAAGAGAGATAGTCCACACTCTCATTGGGTGATTTTATGACTATCATGATTCTTTTTATTGTAGACATGATATGCCTTTGAAGGGTAAACTAAAGTGACTCCTCTGTTGCTCATATGGGTGAAACTATTTTTTCTGATCCTATAGGGAGTCAAAAGAGTTCTAGGTTTTGTATGACACTTATCAAGGAAGAGCGGTTGTTGTTGCCAAGCTTACGCATAGATGGTCTTTTTCTTACGATACTTCGACTTGCATAGTATCGGCTGGAGTGTAGTGAGTAGTTTTAAATACGCAAGTAGTGTATAGTTGGAACTTTGTGTGAGACGATTTGAATTGTTCCACTGATTTGCATGGTTTGCTCATCCTAACGGGTACAAATACCATATTAGGGGTTCCCTGGATTGCTTATGCGATGATGATGTCTTTGAGGCTGCTGTCATTGGAGTGTCAAAACTGTTGGTGCTAAGAACTTTGATCATTTGACATCGAGCTCAGACAGGTGCAGAAATTGGTTAATAGATACCAATTGTATGATGACCTAGTTCCTTCCATGATTTGATATTGATTCTGATCGTGGATAGTGTACCTATCTTTTGTAAATTTTACAAGCTAGATCTTGGTTGTACAATTGGCTAACTCTTATCGGATTTACAAGAAGCACATTACCTAGTTTGGACATACTTAGAGTGATTAGAGAACCTATTCCCAAAAATGTTTCTTTAGCTCCGTCCCCAAAGATTATAAAGTCCTGATTTGATGATTGAAGATAACTCAAAAGACACTTATTACCAGTCATGTGTTGTGAACACCTACCGTCAAAGTACCATTTTGATCAATCATGTTTCTTGTGGGAGTAAGAACTATAAGACCTTTAGATTTTTCTTGTTCGTTCCCAGTTTCCTTGGGCCATGGTTAACTCTTCCTCAAATTCTTTTTTTGGTCTAACATGTAATGCCTAATGTCTTTAGTCCTCTTATCTTGGTTACTCAAATTGGAAGTGCCCATCTTTGGAACTATTCGGATGGTAGCCATGAACTTAGTTCATATGCCCTCCTAGATTTGAGCTTTTATCATAGGGAGTTCTTCCTTATTGCAATCGTAGATAGTCTGAATGTTATGAGAAGCTGATGAAGACTTCGGATGAGTCTGAACATTTGTTGGGATTGCCTTTGAGACTTCTTTCCATTGTCTTGTAGCTATTATGATTGACACAAGTGCTTCCAAATTGGGTGGTTTTTGGTCTTGATCTTCTTGCTCTTGGCCTTTCGGTTAAATATGAGATTGATGCCTTTCCAGGGTTGCTCCTTCTCATGACATGCCTTTTTACGCTCTCCGCATATTGATCCTTCATAGATTTCCTGAAGGATGTTCCATGCCCTTTTTGTAGACTTTGTTATGGCAATGAATTCGAGCCATATAGTTGCTTGATGTTGTCTTTCTTTCTTCACTGGTCCATTCTGATCGATCTTTGACCACATTTTCCCCATTATCAACTTTAGTTGGTACAAATCTTCCCGTCATTATAGATTCCCATACTTCCATTCCCAGTGACTTGATAAAAACACCCATATTTATTTTCTAATAACCATAGTTAGTTTTATCAAGTAGGTAAGGAAATCTTGTAGACATCCCATTCTTCGTCAAATCCATTTGATACTTGCACACAAATAGTAAGAGTAAACGTGGATTTTACTCAACAACTTAGAGTGACTCGCTTTTGATACCAATTGACAGATATAGGTATGTTGTCTTGGACACAGTTCCTGATGTTGGGATTGTGTGATAGTTCAGACTTTAGTGTAATGAGTCCAAACTCGCCTGTGGGACGAAGTATGTGTAGAGAAAATATAAAATATATGCAGGAAAGTAACAACACGCATAATATTTTACATGGTTTGGCAACTACCTACGTCCACGGGGTTGTGCCCAGATGAAAGGATTTCTACTGATCTAATTCAATGTTATAATTAGTTTTATGTGGCGAGACTTCCTCTCTGCCATGACCCTTCTTTAGCCTAATCGCTCATAGTGGAATTTAGAGTGAACTCCCTTCATTTCCCTCTCAAAGCATCGCACACCCATAAACACATTACATACATAAGATGAAGAAATTCAAAACATCATCTTTCACCCCTAGTGACAGGATTTGAACGTGAAATACCTTAATCGAGTATTTGTGCTTTGCACTCCTTTAACATGTCCAGATTTCTCTTGTTCTTCTTCAAGCTCTGCTCCTAATATCCGTGATGAGCAACTTCTTAACCCCTAAATTTATTGCCTTGTAATTCGATCTTGGAATACTTGATAAGGCTGGATAATTAACCTAATATGCCTCCAACATTACCTTCTATTTTCTGAACTTTCATTTAAGCTATCCTAGCGGAATAAGGAAACTTGGTGCCCAAATATCCTCTTTAGAATAAAAACCTAATTTGTTTATAATTCTAGTTTGATAGCTTGGATGATCAGATCCTTTTGATTTGATCTTTATCCACTTTCCAAAAACAATCATAGGTCCATCAATACTTTGCTCCCCAAGTACCTTGGCCTCTAAGGTTCCATAATTGACTTGTGTTCCACGTAAGCTCTGACCCTAGTCGGGACTCAGCAGGGCTGGTACATCCCAATGTTGTAGAGCTACCTTAGTCCGAACTACTTTCTGGTTATTCTAGGGACTTCATGTTTAAACCATTAAATCTTTATCAAACTCGATCTTTGAAGTAGTCGTATCTTTATGAACCCATGTGGCGAAGATATGAACAATCTCCGACTGACGAGAATTGTGAAGCTCCATGTCCGAGCACAACCTTCCATGTGGAAATTTATGATTAAGATAACCAATTTAAGTTACGTTCCATGCTAAAAATTTCTTCCAGTAATCATTCTCTAGAACACTTTAGAGCTACGTTTCTTCTCTAAAAAGCAGGTTATGGAGTTCTCTTTTATCAGTGACTTTAAGGAAGTTTTATAGGTTAAAAAGTACTTATGTAGAAATAGACATTTAATAAAATTTTGAAAATGTTTCTAAAAATATAAAAAAATTACTCAAAATATTAAAAAATCATTAATTTATTATATTCTATAGGGAAATACTTTATAAATCTTTTAATGATCCCTAACTTATTTTCCCATTGATCCCAACTTATTTATACAATTAATGTGTTTGAGAAAAGGGCATAGAACAACTATGATATTAGAAAATGCTTTGAACTTACGTTTTCTTTAAAGAGGTGCTTGACAAGTTAACAATAATTTAAAGATTTGGCAAAAATCAAGCATCCTTCATAAAAAAAAAAATCCCTAAAACCATTTATGTAAAAAATAGTTTTACTATAAGCACTTCAAGAAAAAAAAAATTGTCAAACGGGTTCTAAATATTTAAGTAAATTTAGAAAAAAAAAAGTTCTAAAAAATCTAGAAAAGTATTTATAATGTTGACAAATTATTTATAATATTTTTAGAGGAAATATTTTATAGGTTATTTTTCTAAAAAATATTTAGACTAAAAACAACATCAAACATACTTTTAAATTCCGTTTGGTAATATTTTTCAATTTAAAAACTATTTTATTATTTTAAAATAAAAAATAAGTGTTTGAAAAAATTCAAAAAATAATTAAAAAAAACTTAGAAAAGCACTTGAAGTTTTTTCTCAAGAAACACTTGAAGTGTTTAAAAGCACTGGAAAGGTGTTTCTTAAAATACTCCAAAATGTTTATTTGCATAAAATCAAAATTATTAATTTTCTTATAGGTATAAATATAGTACTTTTTAATGATATAAACATTTATATATTTTAATAAAAGTCTGTGGTTTATTGGTTTACTTCTTTTACTTGCATTTACAGTGTTGTAATACTTTGTTCTAATTTTTTTACTAATACTTTGTTCTTAAGTATATGGTTTGTTTTTTTTTTTTTTTTTTGTAAGGAATTTACTCCTTGAAACCATTGATAGTGACAACTTGTTGAGCTTAAAATCTGCCAGTATGGCGGAAGAACTGCTTTCATCATATATGAATTTACGGGTTCACAAATCATGTGTTCTTTACCAACTTCCTTGAAACCAATAGGTTGAGACATGCAAACATTCTCAACTAAGTCTTCATTAAAAAGAAAGTTGTCTGGCGTATTATGATGCAACTTTAAATTCGAAATGAGCGCTATGAAGGCATGATCACTCTAAATGAGTCCTTAGTTAACTACAATTAGAAAGATTTTTAAAATCAATTCTCTCTTTGACTATAAACCTTAACCACAAGTCTAGCTTTATATCCCTCTCTTTTCTCACGTTTAGTTTTAAAGACCCACTTGCATCCAATTGGCTTACAACCATGTGGTAATTCAATCGAATCTCAAACACCATTCTTACACATATAATTCATTTTATCATTTATTGCTTCCTTGCAAAAAAAAAAAAAAAAAGGACAATTAACTACTTCTTGATAAGAGATTGGATCATAAACATCATACTCATGTTCTTGCAAATAGATCATGTAATCATCTTAAATAGAGTCTACAAACCCTTTGTGATCTCCTTAAGGAACCTCATCAACAATAGTCTTATCAACATGTGAATAGTACAGGATCTTTATCACCTTGCTTCATCTTCAACAACTGTCGACTCTTTAACAATAGGAACAATCATAATTTGGAACATGAGGAGCAAGAAAATGAATTAGTATTCTACTCCAAAGTATATCTCTTGAGGTACATGAATAGAATCAACAATAATCTCATCCTCAAAATATACAACCATGTCTGACTCAATGATCCCGGTGGTATGCGATAGACAGTAAAATCTAGAACCCCTTGATCGATACAATACCCGACGAAACTTCACTAATGGTCTTCATATCAAGTTTATTTAGCGGCGATTATATGGCCTAATCTCGGATAGGCATTAAAATCCTAGAACCCCCTTGATCCAATGCAATACCCGACAAAGAGCCACTAATGGTCTTGGATCAAGTTTATTTAATGGCGATTATATGGCCTAATCTCGGATAGACGATGCGTCTAAGAACGCCAGTCGAGCAATACCCAACAAAGAAACCACTAATGGTGTTTAGATCAAGTTTCTTTAATTGACGATTATATGGCCTAATCTTAGCCTTACATCCCCAAACATGAAAATGGTGAAGCCTTGTTTCTTTCCTGACCATAACTCATAAGGTGTCTTAGGAATAGATTTATTGGGCACTTGATTCAAAATATATGCTACAGTTTTTAAGGCTTCACCCCAAAGAAATTTTGGCAAAGAGGAATTAGACAACATGCACCTTACCATATCTAACAATGTGTGTTTCCTTCTTTCTACAACTCCATTTTTGTTGAAGAGTCTCTAACATTGTATATCTAGCATCAATGCTACACTACATAAAAAACTTAGAAAATGGTCCGAATTTGTGGTCCCATCATATCTTCCATATTTGTGACACCCCAATTCACGAGGTCTTTTTTCCTTTTCATTTAATTTCCAACACACCACATATTCCATAATTTAGTCCTTTACTACAAGACCTTGGGGAGCAGGAAAACTTGGCAAAATATATTTATCATGAAATATGAGTTTAAGTACAATTCTTAAATTCATAAAATTACAGAAAATGGGTCTTTCTACCAAAAAATTTACAATATACAAAACAAGGCATTTCTAGCCTTTTTCTTCACAATTGATGTTATTGGTGAGCCTCAGCGCCCAGAGTGCCTCCAGTACGAAAATGGTTTTCCCACAACGGTGTGAGCAATGCCTAGTAGAGAAAATCTCCTACGAGGGCTACTCCCCACCTAAGCGCACATGCAATGCCATGTTCACAATTTCATACACATTCAAGTAAAAATATGCAAATTTCTACATGAATGTCCACATCCATACCCCATGCCTCGAGTCCTCACCGACTCACTCACACATGCAATTTTCCATGTATGAAAACTATTTCCAAAACAAAAGATTTTTGTTTTAGTTCTCATGAAAGTTTCATTGGACATACTCCGATAATAATGTTGGACCACCCTCTGATATTTTTCATTGGACAAACTCTGAAAATACTGTGGACAACCCTCCGATATTTTCATTGGACATACTCCAAAAATACTGTGGACAACCCTCCGATATTTTTCATTGGACACACTCCGAAAATACTGTGGACAACCCTTCGATATTTTCATTGGACACACTTGAAAATACTATGGACAACACTCCGATATTTTCATTGGACATACTCCGAAAATACTGTGGACAATACTCCGAAAATACTGTGGATAACACTCCAAAAATACTGTGGACAACCCTCCGATATTTCATTGGACATACTCTGATAATAATGTTGTACAACCATCGATAAAGCGCTTGTTCAAAGTCATGCTAGTGCACTGCACGATATACGCGATGTCCCAAGCACGTGAAATATGATGCTACTGCATGGTATTTACTTATTTGCATGCATGCATATATCAATATTATTCTCACAAAACTGCATGTTATTCAGCTAAGAAATAAATCATGCAACTGAATTTTTTTTTCCAGATTTCCAACTCATAAAAACAGCATACATTACTACCATTTTTCACACAAAAAATTGCATGTTACCAACCAAGAATAAGCATGCAAGTAGATTTTCCAAATTTTCCATTTCCTTAAAGCGGCATGCATTACTACCATTTTCACTAAAAACTGCATGTTATCAACAAAGAATAGCATACAAGCGGAATTTTTCTAGATTTCCAGCTCAGAAAAATAGCATGCATTTCTACCATTTTTCACACCAAAACTGCATGTTATCAGCGAAAAGGCATCTGGCGGGGCCACTGCGATTTCGGTACGAAAAGCAGCATGCATTTCTACCATTTCACACCAAAATTGCATGTTATCAACCAGAATAAACATGCAAAGCGGAAAAATTTTTTCAGATTTCATTTCGGAAAAACAACAAACATCTGATCCAATAAAAACACACATTAATGAGGTTCAACACCTTTCCAGCAGATTTTTCTAGAACTAAAGAACAAAGAGCCCACACGAGTTTGTTCCAAACTGTTTTGAGCCAGCCCTAATATTAGGGCTAAGCTCCATGGCCATTGAATGGCCCAAGATAAAGGCATCCCAAGTAGGAGAAGAACCTTACCTCTTGAAGTGTAGGCCAACTCCCTTCCTTTCCTCCTTTCTCTTTTCTTTCTTTCTTTCTTTCTTTCTTCATTTCCTTCTTTCTTTATTTCTTTATTCTCTTCAGATTTTCCACTGAATTCTCCCAAAACTGGTTTGGCTAGGTGTATAACACCACATGCAAACCACTTTAACACATGGCAAACCTATGCCATGTGTTCTTGTCTGTGACCACCACTAACCTCATGCATGAATTAAGGGCATGACACTTGGTCCACTCATGTGCCAAGTGTCCCCTCCTCTAGTGCCACATGGCACCAAGCCCTCATGCCAAATGTCACTATGTGATTCGTCCATTTGCCTCAAATTACGTGAAATCCCGACTATCTCAGAATTCTATGAAATTCGATTGAGCACCTAGATTTCATGAGACGAACTCAACGGCGTAATTCGCGTAGTCATCAGAGGTCTAGAGAATTTTCTAGGTTTACCGTCTGTACTGTGACGATAACCTACCATTTTGCATTATTTCGGGTTTTCACATTCTCCCCTCCTTAAAAGAATTTTGTCCCAAAATTCACACACATATACATACTAACACATGCATATGTAACAGGCATCTAACATTTAATGGCTAAAACCACGTACCTTCATCCTCAAAGAGGAAAGGATAACTGGCACGCATCGTGTCCTCACGTTTCCATGTTGCCTCCTCGACTCCTTGGTGCTTCCACAGCACCCTCACTGCTTCACAGTCTTACGCCGCAAAACCTGATCTCGGCTATTCACAATACTCACTGGCCCCTCCTCAAAGGTCCCATCTATATTAATAACAAGCTCTCCCCAATCCACTACATGAGCAGGATCTGGAGTATACTTCCGGAGCATAGAGACATGGAGCACCTCGTGGACACTTAATAAGCTCGGCGGTAGCGCCAACCAATACACAACTGTGCCCACCCTCTCGAGTATCTCGAAGGGCCTGATATACCTCGACGACATCTTCCCCTACTTGCCGAACCTAACCACTCCTCTCTTAGGCATCACCTTCAAGAAGACGTGATCACCCACCTCAAACTGTAGAATTAGGTATTACTGTCAATGTAACTCTGCTAGGCTCTAGGCTGTGAGAAGATGTGCGTTGTATCAAACCCTTCTCAGGTGTCTCGATCAGATCTGGACTAGTGATCAGGCTCTCTCCACCTCACATCCAACATATCGGTGATGTTTATGGCCTCCATTAGAGAGCCTCATCGGGCGCCATCCGTATACTGCGTCTTTGTTGTTGTGGCGAAGATTCCACTGAATGTCTCATCGACTACTCTTATGATCTACAGGACCTTTATGCTCGCGGCATGTCCTCTACGCTGTATGGTTCTCTCCAACTGACCATCTGTCTGTGGATGAAAAGCGGTGCTCATGATCAAGCTGGCATTTATAAGCCTTTTGGAGCTCTTCAGAAAGCACCTCAACACAAGGATCAGTTGCATTCTATGGACATTGGCACTCCATGTAGCTGAACAATCTCACACATGTATAACCTGCAGAATTCCACCAAAGTGAGGGTCATCCGCACTGCCAGGAAATGTGTCGGCTTAGTAAGTTGGTCCACAATCACCCACATCGCATCATGTCTCCGCGGTGTCCGTGGAAAGTGGGTCACAAAATCCATCGTGGCGTGCTCCCACTTCCACTCTATTACCTCCAAAGGCAAGTAGCCCTGCGGCTTACGATGCTGCTCAGCGCTTTTGCAACCACGTCATTAGGACACCGATCGAATAAAACCTCCGGCGTGCCGCTTCATCCGCTCGCGTTAATATTAGTGACAAAGATCAGGGCTGCATCTTCGTGCCACTGGATGCCTGGCGGGCAGAAACGATAGAACTCCACGGATCTCTCTCCTAAAATCCGTCAGTAGGGAACAACAACCGTCCCTATCTTTGAAGACTACCATCAGTGTGGATGACCCAGCCCTCGTCAGTTGTACCTGACTATACGGAGTCACGATGGACATTATCTACGCATCCTGCGCCAGGACTCAATCCTTTACGTTCGGTAGGGACGGCTGCCATGTCGAACTCCCAAGCACCTGAGCCTTCTCATGCATTACTATAATCACAAGGCGCCCACACGGGTCTCGAGGCATGCGCCACTCTCGGGAAGCTATCTTGCTTGATACTCCCGTGACTTGTTTCAGGTGCATCGACCACCACATTTGCCTTATCAGGGTAGTAATGCAAAGTGAAGTCGTAATCCTCCAAAAACTCCATCCACTTGCGCTGCCTCATGTTGAGGTCCCATTGAGTGAAGATATACTTCAGACTTTTATGGTCTAAAAACACCTCAAACTGCTCACCGTATAGGTAGTGGCGCCAAATCTTCAAGGCAAAGACTATGGCCGCCAACTCCATGTCTTGCGTGGGGTAATTCTGTTCATGGTTTTGGTGTGAGACCATAAAGCCACCCCTACCACTCTTCCCAGGGTGCCAGCGTCCCCGATCAAATTCTTGAGGCATCATAAAACGATAACCTTGCTGTCCCCTTCCAGACTATCGAGAATGGGAGTTTGAAGTAGCCTCCTCTTCAGTGTTTGGGTAATATTCTTGGACAGGTCATTCCACTCAAGCGATCCTCCCCTTCATGGTCGGTCTACGTCACCAAGTCTTTGCTAAGCTAGAGAAATCCTCGATAAACCTCCTGTAGTATCCCACCAATCCCAGCTGCGTATCTCAAAAATTGACTTGATCTCTCATTTCATAACCTTCGGCCTTCTCGGGGTCCATTGACACGCTTGAAGCTAACACCAAGTGTCCCAAGAAACCCACCTCAGTAAGCCAAAACTCTTCTTGAACTTGGCGTGGCCCGAATCCCTCAGCGTAGAACCACCCTCAAATGATCCTCTTGCTCCTCCTCCGACTGGGAGTAGATCAGAATGTCATCAACGAGGACCACCACAAACTAATCTAAATAGGGCCGGAACACCCACATTCACTTGTAGAGATCCGTGAATCTTTTGCCGGCACATTCGTCAACCGAGAAGGAATATCGCCATTGAACTCAAGTGCCCATAACTCAGTATTACACAGAACATCTTAAGGGGATGTTTACTTCGCTCTCAACTGATGGTAACCAATGTGAAGGTCTTTCTTGGAGTAGACTCGCCTCTCATTCAGTCAAACAAGTCATCAATCTTGATAGCGAATCTTGGATTCTTAATCGTAGCATTATTCAATTGCACATGTCGATGCACGGTCGGGTCTTATCCTTCTTCTTCGTAAGCGAGAACTAGAGCCCCATGGTGAAGTGCTTGGTCTAATAGGAAACCCTTGATAACTTTGTGTATCACGGACCTTGAGCTCCTATAAACTTATATTCGATTGCCATCATCGCGGAGCCATAGAAATGGGCAACATTCCGAGGATGTAACGTGCGGAAGTACATCCCTCGGTGGAGGAAATCTCGATAAGCAATAGAAAAAACATCCTCATACTTGCATACTATCGGCGGATCAAGTCTGTCGCCTTGTCCTCTAGGGTAAGGCTAGCTAGCCCAACCATCATTTTACTAAATGTCATCTGAGTCATACATGGTCTTAGGAAAGCATGCTTGTCCCCACTGACGTGACCACGAGTCACAGTCACGGTGTAGGAGGTAATTCTCCCTACGGCTCACAATCAATAACGACTTGGGTATTGTCGTCGGCGATCACATCGAGAATGACGTTGAAATCTAACATGTCATGACCCTGAGTCCATTATGAGTAGAATCTAAGATCTACAGTCGCAACCGGAGCATATAAATCCACTAACCTAGTCCTAGGGGAGAACTCACATGCATCGGCTCTTCCAAGGTGTCAACCTCTAAGCCCAATTTCCTCACACATGATGCAGCGATGAATGAATACGTTGCGCAGTAAATAATATACCACCCACTTAGGCGAGATAACAAAAACATACCTACTAGCCCCAGTTTGGTCATTAGCTCGATCGGTGCGAAGGCGTAGACACACCCACAGGTCCTGAAGTCCGACTGTGAGCTACAATCTCGACCTCGAAGCCCGCCCTCTAGCCTCGGCACGGCAACGTGGCGAGAGGCTCTGATGCGACACCACGAGATTGATAAGTTTCCTCGGCGTGCGGGGTAGGTAATATCTTTGCATCACGGCTGCGCGTCCCGCAGATGACTAGGACTAAGGTGTCCCATAGTTCTGGGATCTCTGCCTCTGTGGGAAATCTCGTCTCATATGCAGGGCGTGGCAATGAAAACATGTCATCGACGCCGATTGGCTAGAGCCACGATGCGGCCTTGGCCGTGATGGCCGCGTTCCCCATCCACCGGAAACCCTCGTGGTAGGGAAGCCTTGACTTCTTTCCCGAACTAGAAGAAGGTCGACCCTCATTTTTCTTGCCACTAGTACCCGCGTCTCGGATACTCCGTGCATCCTCCATCTCTCTCTCTATGGCCATAGCCGTCGTGACCATAGAGTCCATATCCTGTATGAGAAATCCAGTAATCTTGCCCCGGTTGGACAACTTCAGGCCATCCTCGAACTTCCTCACCTTGGCCATATCTGTGGTCGTGTAGTCATCCCTGAAATGTGCCAACTTGGTGAACTTGGCGACGTATTCGAGTACAGTCATATTTCCTTGTTTCAACTTAAGGAACTCCCGGGCTTTCGTATGCCTTATAGATGTCAGGAAAAACTTGCTCATGAAGAGCCCTCAAAACTCTCCCCAAGTCATCGTCTCTAGGTCCCTTAAGACCTTAGCGCAATCCCACCATATCTGGGATTCACCCTCTAGCTTAAACGTAGCTAGTCTGATCCTTATGGCATCGGAGGTGATCCTCATGGCCTCCAAAACCCTCTTGACCTGTCGGAACCAATGGTCGGCTACCATTGGATCCCCTCCTCCCCTGAATGATGGAGGATGATGTGTCGCCAAAACACGGAGAGTCGCTCGGCCCTCCACGACCCTGACTGCTAACTGTTCAATGGTAGCGGTTGCAACACCCATAGCATCAGTAAAGCACGCTAATCAAAGCCGGGCGGTGGAGATTCGTGCTTGCCAGATGGACAACCTCTGCGTCCACGCCCTCAACTTGCCACTAAATAAGTTAAGATAGCAATTTGAGATTCTCTCTTTTCACTTATCCCGTATTAGTGGGACATACGCGAACACTAATAAATAACGACCTACGTTATCACTCATTTGTTTTTTAGACTAGTTGCTCTCTAACCCTAGTGTTCATCATACAATTTATCATACAAAGTTCACCTGATTAGAGAACCGGGGTCACCCTTAGCGATCATTCCCAGTACCTGATGGATTGCATGATCAGACTCGTACTTATCAGGAGTCCTAGGTATTCATATACCTAAACTCTAGTACTTGTGAAGCTGGTATCAGGACCATGCATATGGATACCCACACCCGAGCTCCCTAGGTATTCGTATACCTAAGCTCTGATACCAAGCTATGACACCCCAATTCCCGGGGGTCTTTTTTTTTTTTTTCCTTTTCATTTCGTTTCCAACACACCGCATATTCAACATAATTTAGTCTTTTACTACAAAGACTTGAGAAACAGGAAAACTGCCAAAATATTCACGAAATATATGAGTTTAAGTACAACTCTTAAATTCATAAAATTACAGAAAATGAGTCTTTCTACCCAGAAATTTACAATATACAAAACAAGGCATTTCTAGCCTTTTTCTTCTAGCCCCGAGGTCATTGGTAGGCCTCAACGCCGAGGAGTACCTCCGATTACTGAATATTGTTTTCCCTAGCGGGGTGAACAATGCCAGTAGAGAATCTCCCTCTGAGGGCTACTCCCCACCCTAAGTGCACATGCAAGTAATCATTATTCACAATTTCATACACGTTCAAATGAAAATATCTGAAATTCTATGCGTGTCCACACATCCATACCCATGCCTCGAGTCCTCCACCGACTCACTCACACATGCAATTTGTCGTAACAGAAACTATTTCCAAAACAAAAGATTTTTGTTTTAGTTCTCATGAAAGTTTCATTGGACATACTCCGATAATAATGTTGGACCACCCTCCGACATTTTTCATTGGACACACTCTAAAAATACTATGGAAAACCCTCCGATATTTTCATTGGACATACTCTGAAAATACTATGGACAACCCTCCTATATTTTTCATTGGACACACTCCAAAAATACTATGGACAACCCTTCGATATTTTCATTGGACACACTCCGAAAATACTGTGGACAACACTTCGATTTTTTCATTGGACATACTCCGAAAATACTGTGGACAACACTCCGAAAATGCTATGGACAACTCTCCGATATTTCATTGGACATACTTTAATAATAATGTTGGACAACCATCCAATAAAAATTGCTTGCTCAAAGCCATGCCGTGCACTCACACCCGATATACGCGATGTCCCCATGCACGTGAAATATGATGCTACTGCATGGTATTTACTTATTGCATGCATGCATGTAATATCATTCTCCACTAGCGCATGTTATTCAGCTAAGAAATAAATCATGTAACTGGATTTTTTTTTCCAGATTTCCAACTCAGAAAAACAGCATGCATTACTATCATTTTTCACACAAAAAAATGCATATTATCAACCAAGAATAAGCATTAAGCGGAATTTTCCGGTTCCAACTCAGAAAAACAGCATGCATTACTACCATTTTTTCACACAAAAACTGCATGTTATCAACTAAGAATAAGCATGTGAATTGGAATTTTTTTCTAGATTTCCAGCTCAGAAAAATAGCATGCATTTCTATCATTTTTCACACCAAAAACTGCATGTTATCAACCAAGAAAAAGCATGCAAATTGGATTTTTTGCGATTTCGGCTCGGAAAAAGCAGCATGCATTTCTATCATTTTCACACAAAAGCGCATGTTATCAGCGAGAATAAACATCTGGCTGATTTTTTCTAGATTTCATTTCGGAAAAAAAGAAGCGGCTTATATAGTCGGCAAAACACACATTCAACATGTTCAACTGCTCCAAATGGTTTTCGGAACTAAAGAACCTAGAAACCAGCGCGAGTTTGTTCCAAACTGTTTTGAGCCAACCACAATATTGGGGCTAGCTCATAGCCATTGATTGGCCCAAGATAAAGGCATCCTAAGTAGGAGAAGAACCCTACCTCTTGAAGTGTAGGCCAACTCCCTTCCTTTCCTCCTTTCTCTTTTCTTTCTTTCTTCATTTCCTTTTTTCTTTATTTCTTTATTCTCTTCATATTTTCCATCAAATTCTCCCAAAACTGGTTTGGCTAGGTGTATAACACCACGCGAAACCACTTTTGACACATGGCAAACCTATGCCATGTGTTCTTCATCACCTTACTTGTAACCACCACTAACCTCATGCATAAATTGAGGGCATGACACTTGGTCCACTCATGTGCCAAGTGTCCCCTCCTCTAGTGACACATGGCACCAAGCCCTCATGACAAATGTCACTCTGTGATTCGTCCATTTGCCTCGAATTACGTGAAATTTTGGATGTCTTAAAATTCTACAAAATTCGACTGGGCGCCTAGATTTCGCGAGACGAACTCAACGACGTAATCCGCATCGTCATCGGAGGTCTAGAGAATTTTCTAGGTTTACCGTCTGTACTGTGACGATAACCTACCGTTTTGCATTATTTTGGATTTTCATAATATTACTCACCACCCCTATCAGACTTCATAGACTTAATGGGCTCTGCTACAACTCCACCTTAGTCTTAAAGACCTTAACACACCATGGGGTCAATTTCTCATGGATTAGCTCAGGTGTCCATATCTCGAAGTTATCAATGAAAGTGATGAAGTACTTATAACCCCCAAGCGGTTGGTGTGTGCCCATATATCTATGTCAGTAATCAAAGTACTTCCACAGCCATTAATCGTTTCCTTTCTTATCTTTTTATTTTCCCTTTTAAGAAGTCAACATAAGTTTCCAAGTCTGAAAAATCAAGATCATAAAACACACCATCTCTAATCAATCTTTCTAATCTTTGCTTAGAAATATGACCTAGGGGTTTGTACCATTCACCTTGAGCGCTTGGAACAAACAACAGAATTAATAGAAGAAGAATCAAACAAAGCACATTGATGCAAATTGAGACTATAAAGATTTCCTAACAAACTTGCATTTCCAATTAAAACATAGTCATTGAATATATCCACTTTCCCATCCCAGTGAAAAGTATATATCTACCACTAAGAGATATAGAAATCAGTCTTCACTAAATGTGTTATATAAGCGACATTATGTAATGTTAGAAAATTTCTTGTAGCCAGTCTCAACTTCATTACACCAAAAAAAAACTTCACTTTCACTTTGTTTCCATCACCCATATCCACACACTCTTCATGCTTTGATGGGTTCCTTTTGTTTTTCATCTCCTACAAGGAATTAGTGGCATGAATAGTGGCACCAGTATCTAACCACCAAAAGTTTGCATGATCATCAATAATACCAGTCTCAATCATATTTGCATCCAAATCAACTACAACCACAATTTCACATCTTTTATTCTCTTGTCAATTCTTAAACTTGAAGCAATCAATCCTCTTGTGGCCAAGCTTGTGACAAAAGTTGCATTTCCCCTTGAAGATCTCATGCTTACAAGCATAGGAGATTCTGGTAAGTGGAATGAAGTCCTTGTCTCGAATCTCCCTTCCTCTTAAATTGCTTAGAGTTTCCAAAAATATTGGGAGTAAACTTCTTCTAGTTGCTTCTTTGGTTAGAAACAAGAGCAAGGGTTTGAGTCTCATTTTTCTTAAGTGAGACCTCATGATTTGCACCTGTTAAATCAACTCCTCGAAGTCAACTCTTTCGCCCAGGCATTATAAGTCAACTTAATCGCATCAAAAGAACTAGGAAGAGACTCAAGTATCAACCACTTCAAGAATTTCTCATTTAATTCCACCTTCATCTCATTTTCCTTGTTGAAGTAGTGCCTTAGTTTGATGACATGATCTTTTACCCCACTCACTCCATCATACACATTGGCCTTTACATATTTTAGAAAGTCTTTGGCCCTTTCTTTCTTTGCGACACTCTCCTTAATGGATTTATCCATTTGTGTATTTCATCACCATCACATAGCTCCTATTAGAATGTTCCCACCTCTCATAAAGATGTCTCTCATCAGTATAGCTCATATTAGTGGGCTTACTTGGCTCATCAACCCTCAAAGCCACGTCTAAGTTGTGCAAAGCCATATGCACATTGAAGGACTCATACCATTCCTCAAAATTATTACCAGTAAGGGGCTTGGTGGCAAACAGTTGCAAAGCAATTCTAGGATTTCATATAGCTGGAAAAATAGAAAAATAAACAATATGGATGTTAACACAATATCATATCATTTGCTAATTTCTCAATTCAACAATAGCTTGGAATTTCAAAGTTCCACACTGGTTAGGACAAAAAGTTAAAAATTACAACCAAGATGCACTAATTTAATTACTGATAGTGTAAAACAAAAATTAATTCGGTTCGTAATAGTTAATCAATTTTCTTCACCAATTCAAGAATTCTACCAAATATTATAGCTATCGATATGACAAATGTGATACCTGTATGGAGCTTGATAATAATAATAATTTATATAAAATGCAAGATAATTTCAACAAGGACAATTTGATACACATATGATAGCGATAAGCAACCACATATATGTTCACTATTGCCATAATAAATTTATTATCTTTTACGAAAACCAATTTGACACATATAGGATCATGATAGGCAACCATATATATGTTCACTATTATCATATAAATAAAATAAAAAGTGAGGGAGATTGCATATTAGTGACATCTCATTTAGGCAATGATAGATATAAGTGTGACTTTTAGAACACAGTTCTTGCTATTGGGACTATGTTGTAGTTAGAACTTCAATGCGATAAGTCTGAAAATCTCTTAAGGGACATTATGTGTGCAGAGCAGATAAGAGATATATGTGATTCGTGCCACTGTAGGGTGATCCGGAATCAACAAAATTTGTTTCCTATTTTCCTCCTACTGCCGTAGTCAAGCTACTGCAACATAGCGGTCTAGGGTCGAACACGGGGATGGGTTTTCATCCCACAAATGATTCGTATCATGATTCAAAATGATGAGACTTTCATTTGGACTTATGGATTTGGGTAAAAACAGGGGAGATTGGTTGTTCACTGGGTAACTAAAACAGTTTAAATTAAAGTGTGAAATGGTGACCTTGAAGGCTTAGGTCACTGAAGCTGATAAAATGGGGTTATAAGGTGTCCTCGGGTTATTTCTAGCATTGAACCAAATAACTTATAGTCATAACCCAAAACCGGATCTTTGTTTGGCTTTAAAAACTAACCCTTAAAACACTCATTTGAGTCAAAAGCATGTGCGAGCATTTAATGTTCCACCGGTTTGAAAACATAGCATTCCAACACCTCATTTAGTGGCTCGTAAATGACATCTAAGAATGTCGGTGCATCTACCCTAGAATGCATTGAACCTAAAGCATGACAAGTATTGACCAAAAGAAACACATTAAATGGCATTAAACCTAGTTTGAAAAGTTTGGAACAATAAATGCGTGCACATTTCATTTAAAGCGGGACCACACCAAACCACCATTAACCAACCTAGCAACCCTCCTCTTCAAGGTTTTGAGTCTTAGCTAAACATCCCTTAAAGTTTGTCATCCTCCAAGGTGGTGTTTGGCAACGAAAATGAGAAAGAAAGAGAGAAGAAGCTTGTAAACTAAGCAAAGGCTGCGTGAATAGATATGAATGAAAAGTTAGGTTACAAAAAGTATAAGGTGGCTTATATAGCCATACAAGATGTGTGAAATACCAAAATACCAGAATATATGATTACAATGGGGACAAAATGAGATTACCGCAAGCGAGGTCGTTTTGGATCAGCAGAGGGAATGATTTTGCTATGCATAGTGAATTTAGCTATCATAAGCGAAAATGTGAGCGCCATGAAAATTCAAATTTTAAGCGCTATGCCGCGAATAGTTTTAGCTATGATAGCGGGCCACACCGCTGCCGATGGCAGCATGCCGCGAGCCGCGAGGGATTGCGGGGTACGCTATGGTTCGCGAAATTTTCCGCCGCGAAAATTTCGCGATCGCGCAATTTTAATGTTATAGCGAAAAATCTGCACTCTCTGCATCCTCACGCGTGATTCGACCTCCATTTCTTCCAATTCCACTTAGCGGTTCTTCAACTTTCGGCTGATGAAATGCCGAAATTCATGTAATGGCATAAATCGGCGCGACTCGAAGCCCGAGCTTGAAATGATGGCTGGGGCTCACAAAACACACCAAAGTACCAAATACACTTTCGAAACAAAATCGGTAGTACTAAATGGACCTGCATCAGTTGACTTAATTCATATGATTAGTGCGCTAAAAGCACTCAAAACCTATCTTAAATAGGACTCAATAGTAACTTTTTGAGTGCTTAATCACTGACCAACACGTTTGCTAGTCCCTTGGCAATGCTAAAAACAATCAAGGTATCTTGTGCTTTTTGCAAAAAAGTGTATCTTTGTCAAGGTATGTGTACAAGCGCGCCTTACCTTCAGTATGAACAATTTAGACCCTGTACAAATACCATCTTGAGAGAACAAATGCATATATGAACAAGTTTAGGCGACATCAATTCGGAAAGTCGACCTGCTTCCACCCGAGAATCTAAATTATTGCCAGGTAACCGGTTTGAACAATAAGTTTGCAAAGCTATTCCCTTCCCCAGTAAGCTCTTGCGGGCCTTAAACTGATGACCAACCTAAATAGAATCAGTTACACTCTTATTTCTTTCTTTGATTGTATTGTAGGGTGCCCGATACTTCACTTCGACTTCACAGTCAGGTGTGGCAGTTGGGTGACTCCTAACCAATTAAGGTTTAGGGCATCAAGTCAAAGAACGGTCGACCCTGAGCTCTTCCAGGCTTCACTCCGGACTTTGAATGACTTCGAGAATTAAGCACCTACAACTCGCTAATCTCTACCCATCCACCCGTATAGCGAACACTAAGTCGATGACTCCCAACCAGTGAAGGTTTAGGGCATCGGGCTTTAAAGGCTTTCGCCATATACCCCTCGGACCGTGTTCAGGTTTCAAGGCAAAGTATCACGGCATTCATTTCTCTTTTTCTTCTTTTCTTTTTCTTTTTCCTTTTTCTTTTCCTTTTTCATTTGGAAGACTTCATTGGTCTTTTTTTTCAGGAAACAAAAACCTATTATGGGTCGTCAACAGATCTAAGGCCGGTTTTGCAAAGTGAAAAGTAATTTATCATATTCTCAACCTATTGATAAAAACTGATGTACGCGTATTGTGATTAGCTAAAGGTGGATGCAAAAAGGGTGAATCTGTTGGAACTTCAATCGACCAAAAACTTAATCATGCGTAGATTGTTCTAACATTAGGTAGCATATAAGGCTTGATTCTTCAACGAGAAGGCAAGTAGAAACAGAAAATAGGCACAAAATGATTTGCAAAAAGTGTAGAAAGTAAGCAAATAATGCTATAAAGCTTTGATATAACCAAAGTGGCTAGTACAGAAACAGCGCATGGCTAAACATGACAAAATATCGCACTTTATTATCGGCTAATACATGTATCTATCTGATCACCATACCAAAATGAGGTAAGCGATTGATAAAGCTAAAAACAATACAAATATGATAGAACCTCCCTGCTCTAACTTTTCCTCCCAACCAAAGTATAAACATGCCTCCATTGGGTAAGGATAGGAAATTTAGAAGGGAGTGCGTTTCGCCTCACTCTCGTGGTGGTGGAATCTTGGTGGATCTGAAGAACAGCTGCGGCGGTGCTAACATGTCGAGGAAGCTCTTTGATATGACCCGATCTGAAGGTAATTTGCGCATGCTCTGGCGGGGAGACAGGGTGCTCATGGTCAGAGAGAAGCATGGCGTGACTTCTGCTTGGCTAGTGACCTCGACTCGAGAGCCGCATTTAATCCGGCAACTGTGTAATGTAATGGCAGAGCGACATCCATACTTGACGAGCTCCACACAGGCCCGAGCATGAATATGCTGCAGGCTGTAGCGTGTGAAGAACCCGGCATTGTCGATGGGGCTGGGCGATGGGAGGTGGAGATGGAGGAGATGAATGCGGGCGTTCCTCTCCCACCTCCTCCATCTCGAAATAGGATCCTCTCTCTCGGTGGGTCCTTTACCCGTCATCCTTTTCTTACTGTTCTTTGGAGGATAAAGGAGATCGGCATGTATAATGATCGCTCGTGGCTGGGCTGAGTACAAGCGGTCTCGCTCGGCAGCGGCGTCTCGGGAACCCAGATGCTCGGAGACACAGCTCAGCGATCTCGGCATAAATACGGTAAACTCATTTCGAGCCGGGGCCGCTGCGGTGGACTTCTCCTCAAAATGCAGCAGGGAAGTCATGACAAACTCAGTGAGGACTAAACCGGGAATCCTCTGGGGATCACATTATGGGGCTGAGTGGCTCCCCTGTGACATGCGTGAGTGCTATAATGGGAATAGCGGTCGGACGGGTGGTCCTTGGGAGCATACGTGGCGGAGTTGCTGCGGAAGAGTATGGGTCCCGCTGTAGTATCTCGAGCGAGACAGCGGACCATCTCTCTCTGTGATGGCTGGGGCCAATCCACTATATCTGCGGGGTCGCCGTGACTGTGAATTAACGGTACGTAATATCGCGCCGAATTACTCGGCGGCCGTCAATCTTGAGCGGAGCTCAGCGGTTTCGGCACTCCGGGATGTCATAGTGTGGTAAAGGCGACGACCGGGATAATCGCTGGCGAAGTCGTGAAGGACGGTGAATCGCGGATCGGCAACGAATCTGCCAGATCGGCGATCTGGCGTCGTCTTAGGTATATCATAAACGACTCCCAGTGGAAGTCTGCAGCGCAGCAGATCCACATTCCACGGAATCGGATCCGCAATTGAACATAGGCGCTGATCCGCCGAGGCCCGGTGATAACGGAAGCGGCGAACCCTCATCGATGGAGGAGGTGGCGGTCCGGGCCGAGACTCCCCGACTGATGTAAGACCCACTTGGAGAAGTCGGGCCCTCTGCGTCGTCTCGTGAGTCTTTGGAGAAGGGCTAAGTCCCACCACAGTCCCGATATCGCGGGATAGGGGCTCAAAGCTGGGGCTCCTCGGGTATGGCGAATTTGGGGCCAATCTTTGGTTGTGTCATTCACGGGGCGGTCGGAGAATGGGCATGCACGACCACTGGAGGTGCTGCGTCCTCTCTGCAGGGTATTAGACGACCATGGGCTGTAGTGATGACCTCCACGGGTGCGAACCATGTCCCTTTGGTGCGATCCGCGTGGCGAGGGCGAGCAGGGGCTCGGTGGAAGTGCGGGGCCTCGACTGGGCTTGGCTCTTGATGGAGCTGCTTGGCGTGCCTGAGCGTGGTGGACCCGAAGTCGAAAGTAAACTCGAGCTCGGCTGCGGTAGCGCGGGTGCACGGCGCGAAGAGCTCTCTGAGGCTCGGTTACGGTGGTGGCGGCAGTGGGCTCAAGCGGCGGCACCGCGGCTGAAATTTGGCGGCAATGGGTGCCCGGGGCAATGGGCGGGAAGCAGAGCGGTCGCCGCAGTAGCGGCGGCGGGCCGGTGGCTCGGTGATGTTGGTGCGGGGCTGCAGGCGGTGGCAGGCGCGGAGGCAGGCTTCGGGCAAGGACAGACTCTGAAATGTGAATGGAAATAAAGGGTGGCCTCCCCTTTGCAATAAAATGGTTTTTGAGCAAGCGAAAGGTCACAGAGTCAAGGAGCCATAGGATATAAACTTTCGCCATTCTACTTAATTTTTTTTTTTTTTTTTCACCGTTTTCCATCTGCCAAAATAACAACAAAAAATTTGATTTAGAGTAAATTAAAATAAAATAAAAATAAAAATAGATATAAATATATCCAAAAAATAAACCTAAGAAATAAAAATAAAATAAAATAAAAATAAGATTACTAAAAATTGCAATTTTATATTTAGTTAAAATTAGGATAAGGAAAGTTACTAAAATAACATAAACTAAAAATTAACCAAATTAAGCTAAATTCAAAATTTTGAGCTACGATTTGGTCTCGATGAAGCGAAAGAACCAGCTTCGGCTTCACCCTTTGATTCATTCATGGAGGAATTCGAGGAGAAGGAGCTCCTTGACCTGCGATGGCGTCTTGCGGCCTTCATACCGTTCCTTCTTGTTGAACTTCTTCTCACTGGGTGATGCTGGGCTGATCATTGGCTCTGCAGGAGTGACTAATGCAGCCAATTCCCCATCAACTGCTTCACTTTCCTTTACCAATTCTGCTTGCAATTTGTGGGCATTTGGTTTCCCTGCATGTGGACCAATAGAGCAGACTTCATCAAAATCCTGCCCCTCACCCTTCTCTGGCTTGTGCTTGTTGCTCAGGTGAAAAATGTTGAGCTCCAATGTCATGTTTCCAAATGTGAGTTGCATGACTCCATTCCGGCAATTGATTATTGCATTGGAAGTGGCCAAAAATGGTCTTCCTAGGATAATTGGCATATATTTGGGTCCACTGATTGGTTTGGGTATCCAAGCACTACAAAGTCCACTAGGTAGTAAATTTGTCACCTTTACCAGCATCCTCCAACTATTCCCTTAGAATTTTTGCCAGAACGATCGACCCGATGACCGGAGTGATGTTGTAGGCTTAAGCTCTCTAAGCTTCTTGCTTATACCTTTGAATATGGCGTTAGGTTTAGCGGCCCCGAGTCAGCGATTACTTTGTCTATGTAAGTCCCTCGATGTTGGCGTTGTGTGATTGGATACAGTCACCTCAACTTTCACCGTGCTGATAATCTTTCATTGACTTGCTGCGGTAGGAAGGCTTTCTTTCAATGCTAACCCTCTCTTGTACACAGGTCTAAATGACCCTCCTCTTCAAGGTTTTGAGGCTTAGCTAACATCCTTGAGTTGTCATCACCAAAGGTGGTGTTTGGCGACGAAAAATGAGAGAAAGAGAGAGAGAGAGAAAAGCGTAAACCTAAAACAAGCTGCTTGAATGAATGCTTGAATGAAAAGTTAGGTTACAAAAAAGTTATAAGGTGGCTTATATGGCCTGAGATGTGTGAAATACCAAAAATACCAAGAATATATGATTACAATGGGGACAAAATGGGAATTACACAAAACGAGGTCGTTTGGATCAAAAACAGAGGGGGACAAATTTCGCTATGCATAGTGAATTTCGCTATCATAGCGAAAATGTGAGGCATAAGCGAAATTCAAATTTAAGCTATGCCGCAATGGTTTTAAGCTATGATAGCGAATTTTTCGCTATGATAGTGAATTTGGCTATCATAGCGAAATTTAATATCATAGCGGCGTGCATAGCGAGGGAATTTCGCGGGGTTGCGAAATTTTAAAGCTGTGATTTCTTGGCCACAAATGATCCTTGCGAAGTACCCGCAATGTGTGAAAAATCCTGCGCTCTCACTGTCTCCTGCATTGATTCGACCTCCATTTCTTCAATTCCACTTGACGGTTCTTGACTCGGCTTGATGGAAATGGCCCAGAAATTCATATAGACATGGCATAGAAATCGCCTTTTGACTGGCTGACTTGAAATGATGGGTTGAGGCTCCTGAAACATAAAATTACGAAAACACACTTTCGGCTCATCCGGTAGTACTAAACGGACTGTTTATGTCATCGGCTTAATTCATATGATTAGTACGCAAAAAGCACTCAAAACCTATCTTAAATAGGACTCAAAATAGCACTTTTTGGGTACTAATCAATATGCAAAAAGTAAAAGAACACAAAATATTTTGCGTGGTTTGGCAACTACCTATGTCCACGGGTTTGTGTGCCCGGATGCGAGATTTCAACGATTTGATAAGGTTCTGACTAGTCTTATGTGGTATGGGACTCCTTTCTGCCCATGTGGCCACTTCTTTAACCTAATCATTCTTAGTGGAATTCAGAATGAACTCCCTTCATCATCCTCTCAAAAACATTGCACACCCATAACCCACAATGCATACCCATAACCCACAATGCATAGATAGGATGAAGAAATTCAAAATATCATCTTTCATCCAAGGTGAAAGGCTTTTTAACGTGCAATACCTCAACTTAGTATCTGCACTGCGTACTCCTTTAGAACTTCTGGACTTCTCTTGTTCTTCTTCAAGCTCTGCTGTTGAAAATCCGTGTTGAGTAAATTCCAATCCCCCGAATTTATAGCACTTGTGATTCAATCTTGGAAGTTTTGATAGAGTTGGATCCTTATCCTAATATGACTCTAGCAATATTTTCTATTTTATTTACCTTGCCTTTAAGCTATCTCAGTGGAATAAGGAAACTTGCTACCCAAGTATCCTCTTTTAAATAGAAACTTGATTTGTTTCTAATTCTAATTTGATAGCTTAGATGACTGGATCTTCTTGGTTTGATCTTTATCCACTTGCTAAAATTGATCCTAGGCCCATTGGTACCTTTCTCCCAAAGTACCTTGGCCTCTAAGGTTCTAGAATTGGATTGCGTTCCACGTTAGCTCTAACCTAGTTAGGACTACCACGTCCCTACATTGCAAGACGATCTTAGTCTAAACTATTTCCTAGTTCTTCCATGGACTTCATGTTTTAAATAAATCGAACCCATTGAAAACACCCGCGGAAGAATGAGATAAGAAGATGCACTTGAGACTTATGATGAAGATTTCCATTTCATTTGATTGACCATCCTTTTTGCATCTCACGGCCATATACAATGGGAAGGAATTAATAAGATTACAAAAAGTAACTCCGTCTCTTGTATCATTCTTCTTCTCCCGTATTTTAAAAATTTGGGGAGGGGTAAGAGATGGCCAGTTCACGTCTCGGTGTTTCCGCCCCAGTGCTTGGCTGCGTTCGACGTTGGCCCTAGTCATGGCGGTCACTCCTCGACTCGAGGAAGGAGAGTCAAGAGCCCCGGTGGATAATGTTGGTCAAAGCGAAGGGTGCTTTAGGCTCATTTGCGATCGTAGTCATATAAAAAGTATAGACTGGTGGTGAGGTCGAAACTGACATAAGGTATGTATGCTCCCTTTGAAGATCATCTCCTTATGACATGGAGGATATGAAGGCTTGAGCCCTAGTTTTCTTCAACTCCTCTAAAGTCATTGTCATTTCCTTCCTCATTTTAGGAAAACCTTGGATCTGCAGTTTTGCCAACTATTGTTGTTCATAAACGTGACCCAACATGCTTTAGTAGGAATGTATTATCCTATCCAGATCGCTGATAGACTTCTTCGTTGTTGATGCTGAAGGTTGACTTGAGAAGGCGACGTGATCTAGACTCGGAAGGTCTACAGATTTTCCATGCCAATTTCCTTGCTTGTGACTAACTTCTTCCCCCAAAGGGACATCTGCCAGATGATGTCCTTTATAAAACTTTTATGGTTGATCTGGCTTCAGTAGTGAGGAGGCCTCACGATTTTAGTAGAGGTGCTATATCAGGTTTTTGTGTTGTGAGTAATCCCATATATTAGAGAAGGATAGCCAAGTGACTTCTGGTATGCTGCATTCTCGGCATGTCCCAAGATGTGTTGAAACACCAACTTACCTAGGTTGAACTTTCTCTTGATGCCTATCTAGAAGAGGAGGGTGGTGAAGTTCTTCGTGACTATCGTTCGCTATCTTGCGTAAGATAGAATACTGGGAGGTGAGATGGAACAAATTGAAGGTTGTGCCTCACAGTGTTAGTCATTCTAAGAAATCTACCCATGTGCTCATTGGGGTCTTCACTAACCAGTAAACAGATTCTGCTGGACCATGGTGATTAGTGTAGGCTTAAGCTCAAAATTGTTTGCTTCAATTGCAGGTTGCTGACTACAGAATAATCATTTCTAATAACCGGTTTCCAAAAATCTTCCATAGTTCTTTGCCCTTGAGGTCTACCAACTTCCTCAACTGTAATGTGTTGTTGTATCTCTGTCTGCTCTGCCATAGCCACTACTTCAACAAATCTTACTTTCTTCAGGTTTCTCAGTGTCCTTTCCAATTCGATTAAATGTAGTCGATTCTAGTTTTCTATGCATGTGAGGATTTCTTGAAATGGAAACGCACTGAGATCAAATAAGATCAATAGATATAGAAATATATTATGTTGTGTTTTCATTAAAGATCAATAGCTGATTCAACTATTGCAATTAAAACTATTTCTGAAAATTTTTGATAAAAGTAAAAAGAAAAATATCCAAACTAGTAATTTTCTCTTTGGTAAGAATATTAATCTTTAAACTCTATTTTCATTTCAATCATCGGCAACGACGCCAAAAACTTGTTAACATTCGACCAAATCAAACCCTTACTATATACCAAATTTGTGCTACTGTTGCCTGGGACTCTTTAGTCCCCTGTAGTGGTACCATAAACTTGATATTGATTAATTCTTAATGTAGACCAGAAAATTGCAACTAGATTCTAACCTAACCACTAGGGGCTATTTAATCCTCAACAGGAATGTCAAAAACTATTTTCTTACGAAAAATGATAAGAAAATGATTTCTAATATGATGTAATACTGTAAATTTAGTATTGGTCTAGTGTTGTGCAAGTGCACAAGTCATACAAGTAATAAAGTGGATTTTTAAGTCCAAATACCATTCTCACGAGGATTGATTAGAAAAGTTTAAAGATTAACTACCCTCACTACTAAAGATCCTTACTATTTGAATTTCCAAATTTTCAGGATAGATTTATCTTCCTAAGTAAAAAGGAATAAAAAAATAATAATGAAATTTCTAAAATACATGATTAGAGAGTTCCTTTAATTTTGAAATACATGGGAATAAAAGCAGTGTTGTGACCATCGCTGCAAGTCCTAAATAAGATAAAGTAATGGATATGAAACTGGGGTGTCAAGGAAGCGAGACTAGTGTAGAAATGAATTTCTCCTAACTCTACACATTTTACTATCTATCTTACCACACTTCTATCTATAGACAGTGGGTTTGAAAAGCTACTTATAGGGTTTGTTCCTCTTTTAAGATCTGACTATTTTTCCTTCTCGGTACTTCACAGTCATTTCTTAGGGCCCGAAATTACTTACCCCATAGAGCGGGATATGTCAGACCTCTCCAAAATCAAAGGTATCTCAGCCATCAATTAGACAAGAATTTCTTTCGCAGTTAGAATCTCAACTAACATGGGGTTGAAGTTATTCCTCTCGTTTGAGGTGAAACCTCTTAGAATTAAGTTGTTAGATCAGTAAGTGGATCTTATGCCTCGGGCACACACTCTTGTTGTCACCTAGGAGGGAGCCTTGAAAGCAAGGGTTATATCATCACTAGTGATGTATCAAAGTAATCCAAAAAGTGCATTAGTTCAAATAATATTAGTGTAATTTTACCCACAAGTTGCTGCTCATTATTCTCAAGTAGTCTAAACTCTATGTCACTCAGAGGGATTCCTGGAAATCAGAACAATGACACAACTCTTTCTGGATACCAAACGCTGATATTCAAAACAACTCAATGTAGGAGTAATACCAGTTAAATCCTCGATTTTCTTGCAGAGACAACATTAACTAAGCACAAACAATAATCCCGACAAAACATTCTTCCTACCAGAGGAGCAGCCTTTCAAATCTGGATCACAAATCATAATGACTAGTTGATCAATCAAAATTCATTTAGATTGCAATCAAAACTGAAGAAAAATGAATTCTATAAAAATTTCAAGATTTCATTCAAGTTCAGACATAAATGAGGTGATTTACATGAACTCTGGCTGGAATTCACATTTCAAATCAACACGCCTAATCCTACACAAATTTAATCTAGAAACATTCAAAGGAAAATAATAAAATAAAAAAATAAATATAGAATGAGACTTTAGCTTTCCCGAAAAGCGCAGACTTGAGTAAGAAAGCGACTCAGTTGCGCTTTCTCCCGAGCTTCTATTTATAGGCTAAGGTCTTGGAGCCACTAAAATAGGCGAATCACGCACTTCTAAAAGCCCAAACTTGTTACCCTAGCTGCTGGTGTTAGGCTAATGTCATGATGATGTCGCGCTATCGGGGTTGTTAATGTCATGGGTTGCAGTTGATGTCGCGACATTGAAAGTCTGTTTGGCAATTCTTAGTTTCCAGTGATGAGTCCATGTCGTGATGATGTCGCGACATGAGAATCGTGTAGATTAATTAGATGTCACGATGGTATTGGATTTCTTGTGTTTCAACATGTAGTTGATGTTGAGACATTGCAGTGATGTCGCTACATAGCTAACTGATGCCTTTGCTTGCACATACTTACCCTGATGTTGCGACATTGTTGTAAGTCATCTTTTAATGTCGCAACATTCTTTATTCTGCTCCTCGCCCGCCAAACAGCATTTCGCCCGATTGCGATCCTTATACATAGAAATGTTGTAGCCATGTTATTGTGATGTCACAACATTGGATGACTGCCATAATTTGACTCCTAGAGTAGTTTATGATGTCAAAACATTGTTGTATCTTTGCTTTCCCTTCTTCAGCTGATGTCGCGACATAGCCATAGTTTCAAGACTTTCTCCACATAATGTCGCGACACTGGAAATCTGCTAAAGTGATGTCGCGACATTGGCCCTTTCTTTGCACCATGATGACTTCTGCTCATTTTTATGCTGAATTTTGCTTATTTTCTTTAAGTTTCTGCAAAACAAAAATTTGGGTGAAAGCTCCATAATTCTGCATTCTACTTTTAGGCTTGAAATATACTCGAAAAATGGACTTAAAAATATATGAGTTTTAGGCTCATCAAACTCCCCAAAACTTAAAGTTTTGTTTGTCCTCAAGCAAAGAAAATGATATTTGTTTGTCCTCAAACAATAAAAATCAAATTTTGAGGTCATTTTTCAATTAACTCATCTTTTAAATAAGGTCAGGGTTTAGGCCTTATTAATATTTCAGTTAATGACATCAATAATTAGAAAGCATTTTTCGAAGGAATTACGAAAATTTCCAATTTAAATCATTTAATATAGCATGTAATTCATAGTTAATAAACAGATACGGTCCTTGACTATGTGAATGTGTGTTGGTCTTCCCTCTATAACTGCTGTGCAGATTAGGTAGCTTTATGAGAGTTACTTTGCAGAGTGACATTCTTTTAGAGTAATTTAAGTCCCATAGGCTTGTTGGTCATATTATTTTCTGCTAATGTAGACATAACACACCCCTTAGAATCAAATAGGTCTTTTGAGCTTTTAATGTATGGCTAGATTAATTGGTAGATAATTGGACATTTTAGGCTCAAGTTTACCCAAATTGCATTCATTTCCTCAACTCTTTGCCTTCACTGCTCCTCTTATTTTTCTACTAAACTAGCCTTTCAAGCATCTCTAAACCAGATCTGGTGCATTTTTCTACATTTCCTCCTCTGTAGCTTATTGTTGTTTTTATTTTCTTTTCCACTGCTATTTTCAATTTTTCTCCAGAAGCCTCTTTCTGTCTTTTTGTTTCAGTTTTGGAGTGGTACAATGTTTTACCTTTTTAAGCTTTCTACAACCTCTTAGCAAGCTTTGGGTCAGTAGCTCCCATACCAGTTGACATTAGGATACTAAGTGTAGAACACCCCTAAAGACTTAAATGCTCAAGGTCAGTAGGCTACAAGGTAAAACTCACTCCTTGTAACTTTCTTCAACTTCTCAATTTTCTATTTTGCACATTTTTTAGTACAAATTTTCTTAATTGTCTTCCTTTCTCACCATTTATTCTATTTTTTCCTTTCAATTCAAACTTGTACTCCCCCAAACTTATCCTCTTTCTCATTTTTGTTGCACTGATTTGCAGTTTTGGTTAATTTAAGGGTTCTTTACTGTAAGGTAAGATTTAAGGAAGAGTTAAGGCTCTTCTTTTTGGATGTGATAATGAGATTGGCATTAGGCTCAAAATAGGTGCTAAGGTATATGCATATAGCATATAAAGGGCATGCTTTTGAAAGTCTCAAACTGTCCGAGGATGGCCTAAATAATTTTCTATTGGGTGTGATGCCTAGGATTTCACCTTGAAAAATAATGCAACAAGTTCTAGGACTTTTTAGAGATTTTTGATGGTACATCCCATAAAGTTTTCCTAACCTAAGCACAATCAGTTTTAAGGTACTTCTAACCAATGTGTTAGTTTAGTCATTTTATGAGTTGTACTGTTCAATTTGACTAGAATTAATAGCCTTATTAGCTTTGATTTCAATTTCAGTTTTCAAGACTCTAAAAGTTTTAGCTTATTTATCCTTGACATCATAACTTAGCCTATTTGCATTTAAGACTTCAGCTTGCTTTAAATCAAAATGTTGTATTATTGTTCCACTTTATAATTCATTCTAATTTAGCCATTCAGTTCTTTTGGTAAACAACAATAACACTAACATTTAAACAAAGTTTCTTATAATTGTATGACTTAATTCGGTATCACTTCGAATGATATCACTCCAACATTTTTCAACTTGCAGCTTTCATACAGTTAACATCTGAATTCTCCTTTATTCAGACCAACAAACACAAGCTCAAATTTATTAACATTCCTAAAATTGTAAGATTAAAAGAAAATAGACACATAAGAAAATTCTATGCATAAATTTTTTTTTTCAAAAACTGCCTTATTATTAGAGAGGGAAAAATTACATTCTATAGTTCACAAGATAGAGAAAGAATGACATAGAAGAAAAAGAGAATGAGTGATAAAGAGAGAGCTATCTCTTCTTTCTATGGATTGAGATCTTGAGGGTTTAAGGTTCACTGCCTCGAATTTGTAACTAGCATATGAGGGTGTGAAATCAGGGATGGAGGGTTTTGGTATTGCAGTTGAGCCCTCTCCATTCATGTCAAAGAGATACCACTCCTACGTTCTTATGTTTTTCTTAATGAGCTCACTTTGCCTCTGCTCAATGGAGTTCAGGGACTTCTCAAATTCACCTTGGGCTTGATACATCTTCACAAAATTCTGGTTCACGGATCAATGCTCACATCCATGCAATTTCTCCTATCTGGTCGGGATGGACTACATCTCTTCATCCCTCTTTTGAATGGTAGCTCGATATCTTTCTAGTGTTCCTTGTAAAAGATGCAAAGGCTTCAACCCAGACGGATCTGCTCCATTTCTTTTTCCTTGACCTCCATCGACTTGATAAATGCTTGATCTCTCATTAGGCCGATCCTACCTGAGCTTTTCTCTCTTTGCATTTCGACCCTCAATGCTTTATCCCTTTGTGATAACTCTTCTCTCCATTCCTCATCCCTCTGTTGAGAACCTACGCTAAGTTTTCCTTTTTTCTTTTATTTTCTACAGCCAGTGTTTTGTCTCTCCATCTCAGTTCTTCCCTGAACTGCTCATCTCTTCTCTTGTCTCTATTAGCAAAGAGAGCAGTTCAAATGCGCTGCTCTCTTGCTTTTCAGCTCTCTTCTTCCCTCTTTCTACTCTATTCTAAGCAAGCATTTCTTCTTCATCCTTAAAACAGCAGCTACTACAGGTAATCTTCAAACCCACCGTATTTCTTTTGTTTCTAGCTCTTCTTCAACCATAGGGGTTGCCTCTCTTGGCAGTTTTGATGTTGTCCTTTTTTTTTTCCTAGCTCTTTCCACCTCCTCACCATGTGCTGCAGCTTTAAGGACTCTAGTGAGGGTGAGAGGTGAGGATCTCAGGCATCTTTCTTCCGTCTCACTGAATGTTACACCTCTCTTGGTGCATAGGAGTGTGATCAAGGCGGGGTGGGATTTTCCCGGGGTGTTCTCGGGGTAGTCGAGATAAACTGCTGTGATTTTCCCCACATTGTTTGAACCCTTAACGGTGTATACAATAGTGCGGTCGCATCTCATTGTTGGAGGCGATGCTTAGAAGGGTGAAGCGAAATTGATGATGGGGGCAGAAACCTTGACCATTTACGATGGCGTATACGTCGATATAGGCATTACGAGATGTTTGGTCTTCGGCCATACCCACGGGCCAGCATAGCCGACTCGCCCGGCGATCTCTTCAAACTTTGGGCTCTCTGGGCTGGTGTTACTTTCCCTTATGATCACTCACCGATCTCGACTCTAGGAATTGGGACAATAGCTCTTTCCCCAAGGGGATCACTTCTTCCTAACATATGCGTCGGGTGCTATTCACCTGGTGGTGTAGAAGTCTTTGACCAGGGCTCATACACTTGGCTCCCTATGCTAGCTCAACTTTTCCCAGCCTCGTTGCTCAATCTCCTCTTTAAACGGTGACACCAGCTCCTTGAATCCCCTTTCCTCCACAAAACTTTTCTTTACCAGGTATTTCTAGAATGTTTATGCTCCCTTGTTGGAGTAGAAAGCCCTAGCTTCTCCTTCTTCCACCACCACTTCTATCTCCTTCGGCATAACTTCGAGGGCATTTTCTTAGCTTTCTTCCCCTGCCATTTCTCTCTGATCTTCCTCAGCTCTCTCTTGTAAAATCTCCTCCACTACATTTCCTATAACTTTGTCGAGGTTTGGAGAGTTAGGATTTGACATGGTTTGGCTTTTTTTGTGAGATTTTGAGAAAGATTTAGGGTTTAGCAAGGAAGTTGATGTGACGATGAAAATTTCTGGTATTCGCGCATAGGTGGTTTGCCCTAACTGCGATGTCGCGACATTGAAGTTATGGTGTCGCAACATCAACTTAATACCCTAAATGTCTCATTACAATGTCGCAACATTGCTCTTCCGATGTCGCAACATTGACTTGATGTCGCAACTATGTCGTGGTGATGTCGCGACATTGTTTAAATTTTCTAATTGGCTTTTCTGGATGTTGCGACATTGAAAATGTAATGTCGCGATAATGTCACGACATTGCTTCAAAGTTAGTCTTGGTGTTGCTCTTATATCTCTGTGATGTCACGACATTGACATGTTGATGTCGCGACATTAACTCACTGTGCACTTGTATATTTGCGATGGCGCAACATTTGAAATCTGATGTCGCGACATTGAGGCAATGTAGCTATAATGTTGCGACATTGGGGAAACTTTTGAAACTAGTGTCGCGACATTACTGTTGATGTCGTGACATTGAATGGGAGTTTAGCCTTTTATGCAGAAAATTTGTATCCGTTTTCCCCATTTTCTTTCTGCAATTCCAATTCATGCTTGTGAATATAAGTCTAGAGATGTTGAAGAACCTCAATTCAAACATGAACAGTAACACTCAAATTTTAAATTCAATTAATTAAGCACTAATTCATGGTATTGCAAAAATTTCCACACAACTGTTCAACAAAGGACAATCAAGCTATTAGGAGATTTTCTAACTCAAATAAATCAAACTCCCCCAAACTTAGTCATGCATCAATTCTAAAGAATAAGAGTTAGAAATAAACTCTTATTTGTAGCAAACTCTGCATAATTCAACCTGGTTGGAGATGCTTTAAAATTGACCTTCATATATCCTTATAGCTTCTTCATCTTGGCATTTAGAAGATTGTAATTAAGTAAATGGTAAATAATTTCTAACAAAACAAAACTACTTTTATACTATTCAAACACACAAAATTTTAACAAAATCAAGTTAACTATGAATAATAAAAAAAATTGCTTGGGTTGCCTCCTAAGTAGCTGCTCATGTTTTTATGTCTTTAGTTAGACATTTGTTGCAGTGTTTTCTCATTTAAGTAATTCTATCCATCTCTTCAAATATGGGACTCTTCCTCTTAAGTAGTATTTCAGTATCTGACCATTCACTTTAAACTCATCTCCATAATTGATTTTCAGTGTTACTGCTCCAAAGGGGGTAACTGCAACTACTACATATGGACCACTTCACCATGATTTGAGTTTTCCTAGAAAAAATTTTAGCCTGGAATTGTATAGTAGGACTAGCTCTCCTTCTCTGAACTCTTTTCTCATAATCTTCTGATCATGCTACTTTTTTGTCTTATCTTTGTAGATTCTGGAATTATCATAGGCTTCATTTCTCAGTTCTTCCAGTTCATTCAATTGAAGAAGTCTCTTTTCTTTTACAGCTTCGAAATCAAAGTTCAGCTTTTTTATTTCCTACATTGCTTTATACTCAAGTTCTAAAGGTAGATGACAATGCTTTCCATAGACAATTCTATATGGGGACATTCCAATAGTCGACTTATAAGAGGTTCTATAAGCCCACAATGTATCTACCAACTTTGATGACCAATCTTTTCAGCTGGCATTAACTGTCTTTTCAATAATATTCTTGATTTCTTTATTGGATATCTCAACTTGCCCATTTGATTGAGGGTGATAAGCCAAACTCATAACATGTCTGACTCCATACCTGCTCATAAGTTTTGCAAATAGCCTCTTTGCAAATGACACCCTAAATCGCATGACAGTTCTAAGGGCTTTAATCACTCAAGATGTTCCTTTGAATAAACCTATTTGTATTAGCATATTCAGGAGCAGAATATAGCTTCCACCCATTTGGATATAATCCACAGCTAGGAGGAGTGTATAGTTTCCAAATGAAGGTGGGAAGGCCAATCAAGTCTATCCCCCATACCTTAAAAAATGCGCACCGCACTTCATAATTCGCCCCATACGAGGCATCTTATTTCTTCTTTGTGCTCTGTCGAATCCAGCGATATAATTATTGGTTTTAGATTTTCGACTTCAGAAAAGGCATACTTCAAATGTTGGAGTAATTCATTTTTTAAATTAAACCCTGCGAGCTTGTGCTTCATAAGAGCATACCATGCTCTTGATTTTTCTACTTCTTTCTGATGGTGATCTGCCTCTTTGCAATTCAAGGTGTTGGGTTGAAATTCAACATCAAGATTCTCGAATGCGGAAGTCGTCTCATTTTTCATTCATTGAACTCCCCGAATATTATAATCCATTGCTCCAGTTTAAACTGCTAGGAACTTTTGTTTCTACGATCTTAGTCGGTATTATCAATTAAGGTGTTTCAAACTCGTTGAGATTGATACCTTTGCCTCTTCACCCGACCCTTAAGTAAGCTCTTCTTTCTTCATCATCAAGAGTTACTCACGTAGCAAGAGAAGGTCTTCATAACGTGATGGGACTTGTTTGTCTTCTTATATCAATCACCCGCAAATCCCTTTGGAAAAATGAACTTTCCCTTTGATAAGCACATCAAGAATACCCTCAAGGCGAGGCTAAGGTTTTGTGCGCATGCGAGTCATGGCTGCGAGGTAGCTCCCCCAGAAACGTCTTTTGACTATAGATAAAGACATCGAGTTGATCTTTAGTTTCCATAATCACTACTGATTGCCTTTCCCATTTGAATTTCCTATGGTGCGAGAGAGAAGCCAAGTTACTGGATCTTGCATTTTCACTAGTAAAGTCTTCTGAATAACTGAACTGCAGGTTGCTATTAGGCTTACTACTCCTTCTTCAACAATTTTCCTTTTTCTGCTCAATATATCCTTCATGAATTTAGCATAGTAAGGCATTTGAGTCAGTGCCTCTGAAAAAGGGATGTTAATCTCTATTTTCTTGAACGTGTTTAAGAATTTAGAGAATTACTCTTCTAGCTTAGCTTTCTGCAGCCTTTGAGGGAATGGGATTGAAGGCTTGTAAGCTTGAACATCTTCTTTCTTTCTTAGTTCACCCTCTTCCGACTAATTAACTTTAACACACCTTTCTTCATTCTCTCTTCTTTAGTAACCAGAACTATCTTGCCTTATTTTCTTAATTTACGTATGTTTTTCCTTTTATCTTCATACTTTTCATTTTCTCTTTCTTTTGGTTCCACTGCTCTCCTTAGAGTCAGCACTTGTCCCGATCTTTAGGATTCTTCTTAGTATCCTTGGGAAAACATCACTGGCGGTTCTACGATGTTAGGAGCCGATTGCCACTGCTGTGTCTCCAAATTTTTAGAAGAGGCATTTATGTTTGGCTTGGCTGGGTTGTGTTTTCTGGAATATCTTTATAGATCAGAAACTTTTGTTCATGTATATTTATGATCTTGTTTTATCCCATAAAACATCATCTGACTTAAAAGTATGCCACTTTTTGCCATGATTCTCAGCTTCCCTCTGGTTGTTCTTCTACTACTGTCCTTGGAAACCATGTTGACCATCCTACTACTAATAATTATGCATAGGTCTCTGTCCTTGTTTTGTTGCAGGTCCAAATGAGAAATTTTCATGGTTTCTTAAGGTTGGTGTGTAGTGAGTTGGAAGATTTGTGTTAGGCTTAAAGTTGTAACTCCTATTGCCATTGATAGTAGGCTTCCTCACATTGATAAGGACCATCTTGAGCAAGTCACTTCCCATCATCAAGAAAACTTCTTTGTTGATCTTCATTGTTCGAGACTAGATGGAAGTAGACCGGGTTTGCTTTCCTTCTTGCATACTAACTTTGTTTACATTATTGAATCCGGTTTCCTCTATGTTTACGACATTTTTGTTGACTATATCCACTGCCTTCCTCTCGGCCCTCTTGTTGCTCCCTAAAGTCTTAGATAGAGCTTTGTAGTTGCTCTTTGCTAGATCTTCTATTAACTGGTTTGCCTCTTCAGTACTTTTTCTCTTGAATGCTCCTCAACAGGCTGCATCTATGATCCCTTTGGATGTGTAGTTCATGCCATGGTGGTAAATGTCCATCTGTGTGATCACGATCGATCCGTGTATTGGACATCTCTTAGTAGCTTCTGTTGCCTTTCCCAAGCATTATAGAGACTTAGTTTGTCACGCCACACAATTCAGATCGAGCCGATTGCGGAGTCCCGAACCGAGTCAGTGCGAGACTATATCTTTGGGACTCATTGACTGTTCTTTCAGTGAACTTGTACTGTGATTTGCTTCACAAACACTTTCTTTTCTAACAAAAATCATTTCATATATATAAAGAACTACCAGAACAATTGTCCCTCAACATCTATATACATATCTTGAGTCCCATTTACTTCTACATGTACATTTTTTTCCCAATACAAAACATGAGAATCGTGGAAACTTGATGCGGTGAGGCACACTATCTCACACAGTGGCTTTGCTCTCGCGATGTGGGATGTCACCTTTGTCTCCCATCACACATGTACATACATACTGGATTGAACTTTGGAGTGCTAAGCTGCGCTTAAGGTAGGAACATAAGCATGGACAACCACCAATGGTGACCATCTCAAGCTTACACATAGGCATATAACTTTATATTACTTATCATCTTTACAATACTATTACATGTCCCATGTACTCTATCTTTGACATATCACCTTTCTATACTTTTACTGTATTCTTATGCTTGTTATCTTTTACTTATCCTCTCTATCGTCTTAGCACTTATGCATTTCTATGTGTAGTCATAGCATATTCCATCTATTCATTAGGTATGTCTATTACATATAATTCATATCACATAACCTATCTTTGTGCATGTCATATTCCTCATACATATATATGACTTTTAAGCGATTATATACTATATTTGCATTTGTTATGTTCTATTATCTTGTTATCATGTCTTGTCAATTCATGTGCTAATTTAAATATCTTGTTTTCATGTATTGTCATATACTGTATTCATGTACTGTTTTCACATACTGGTTTCCTGTTATACTTTTCATATTACTTTCTCTTTCATGTATTTCATATACTTTCCGTGTCATTGACACTTTGCTTCTGTACTTATGTAGTATCTGTATCATCACATAGCGATGCTATGCTTCTCATATTCTCTTCTTATATATTCTCTACATTTCCTTTGCATACATACATCATTTCTTTTATGTTTCATGCATAAACGCGAAGCGGATCACGAGAAACAACGAGAACTTTGAAGGTCTTCATTATCATTGTGTGAGACAATGTACTATGCCCGATAATATGATACCCGAAGGTATCATCCTTTGTATGAACGACCTATTCCATGAGTGCGGGTAATATGATACCAGGTATCATCAGCGTAATAAACTTGATGACCATCATGAAGTGCGATAATATGATACCCGGAAAGGTATCATCAGCGTATGAGCGATGACCATCCATGAGTGCCGATGGCTCCTGATACCCGGTATCATCAGCAGCAAGCTTGGTGACCATTCAGCATGATGCCGACCATACGAAGGTATCATCAGCGCTATGAGCCGATGACCATCCATGAGTGCCGGAGTATTGTGTGGTGACCCTTTCGGGGCCACCTGATCAATCGGGATCTATGTCGCCGACGAAGCGTGGCGAATATACGTATATATCTTTGCGGCAAGCTGTTTTCCACCCCAGCAGGCATGCCCGTATCACTGCCCCAGGGTTCCGACCGATCGATATCATATTTTACGTTTGTTTGTATATATCTCTTATTCGAATAATTATTGTTATTCGGTAATCACCTGTGATATATATATATATATATATATATATATATATACTTTCATTTATTCACTTATCTTTGCATTTTCATATCTCATATCTCACTTTACATTTACATATAAGCCCGTCATATATATGTCATATTCTATACTTGTCATATACCCATGATTATATATGTTCCATACATATAATTTACACAGGCATATGCAATATATATACTATCATTACTTTAATGCATTCGTTTTCATATACGCCTTCATATTACGGTTCTCTATTTCTTTCTTTACAATATGTATATCATTTCATATATGTCTGCTTCATATCGCATTCATTCCATGTTTTAGCTATTCATATTTCCATCTCTTCACTCTTGTATTCATATCATGTTCTATCATATTTTTATCTCATATATTAGCCTATAACATTTGCATATAACCTATCATCAGCACATACTTTTACTCACATTCTTATATTCATACATGCCCTATCATTTGTGTACAAGTACTCATTCCACAGTAACATCTTATATCTTGGTAAGTTATATTTTTCATGTACTTTATTAGATTGTCACTTATCTTGACATATACCCATATTTCTATACTTATGCGTTTTACTTGTACTTTATTAGACCATCTTAACTCCATAGGGTTACAGAACTTATACCTATACGGAGTACTTATACAATATTGTACTTTTATCTATCTTATACTTGTATCTATCTTATATTATGCATGACATACCGCAGTTATCATATATGCTTACTGTTTCTCCTTACTTCTGGATTTAATGCTTGGGGTTTCCTTTGTACTATGTATGGTTGTATTCTTGACTCCAATGGGCTTTCCGCCAGAGTCGAGAACACCGAATCCCGGAGTTAGGACGGAAGGAGATTATGACCTTCAGTTGGAGGTCATCGCGCAGCGATCCGATCTTGACGAGCTGACCTGAGCCCGACGCGGAAGCTGCACTGGTGACGAGCTCAGTCTAACACCTTGGTCTGACATCTAATATCTTCCTCAGGCATATGAATATTCTTGACTCAATGGGAAGCTTTCCATAGAGTCAAGAACACCATCGGAGTTCAAGCGAAGGAGTTATGACCTTCCGAGAGGATTGAAGGTCATCTTGTGATCAACCTTGACGGTGACGAAGTTTATCTTGAAGTGACGATCTTGTTTATCATCTTGTTTGTAAATCTTGTTGTGAAACCTTTATTTGATAGTCTTGTTTGGCAATCTTGTTGTGGCTTTCTTGTTGGCAATCTTGTTGACTAAATGCTTTGTTTGACGATCTTGTTTAGTAACCTTGTTTGGCGACCTCTCACCCGTTTGTCTGTTCAGAGTAAAAGACCATAGCAGTCTCTGATCCGAATTGAAATTCAAAGCCTAACATCAAAGTTCATTGATGTGGCTACAATTTCCGCAGAAGGACTTACTGCCAAATTCTCATATTTCTGACCCAAAAACCCGTTCTAAGATCCAGCTCGCATATGGTCGACAATGGGGCATTTTTAAGGTTCAACACCAACTAGACCCTTCTCGATACACATATTTAGGAACCTTAAAGCTCGCTGTAACTCCAACCCTACAGAAATGAGTTTAGGGGTTCTAAACCCAAACCATACACAAGATAGAGGGTTCTTAACCATGTATCTAAACTTTATAGTCAAAACTAGACTTCCATACTCCCATAGTTTCCATACAACCCAAAACGTATCCATACCCATACTCAAATTCCATACAACCCAAGACATGTATCAGTACTAATATTCACAGTTCCATACACACCTAATTTACATACACATATTCATGGTTCCATACTTTTCTATACCAAATCATAGTTCCATACTTTTCTATACCAAATCATAGTTCCATACTTTTCTATACCATATCATAGTTCCATACAAAACCATATTTCCATACTTTTCTATACAAAATCCTAGTTCCATACCAAACCATATTTCCATACTTTTCTATACAAAATCCTAGTTCCATACCAAACCATATTTCCATACTTTTCTATACAAAATCCTAGTTCCATACCAAACCATATTTCCATACTTTTCTATACAAAATCCTAGTTCCATACCTGTGATCTTCTCTTTCCTTTTCCTTCTTTCTTCTTTTTCTTTTCCTTCTTTCTTCTTTTCTTTTCTCTTCCCTCTTCTTGGTTTTGCTCTCTCTTTCTCCAAGACCAACATGAGATATTTCTTTTGGTCTTCTCCTTGATCTTATCCCCTTTTTATTTCACTTTCAAGGAAGCACCACTCCTCTTTCTTAAACCACTTGTCTTCCTGATTTTCTTCCTTATTTTATTCTAATATCTTTCTTTTATTACTCTTGATTTAACTTATGCTTATTCCTACTTTGGCATATGAACTTATTATATTATGACCCTTGGGTCATAGTTAATAATTTATTAATTACCCTTAAGCGTTGTAGTAATTCAAATTCTTGCTTATTTATTTTGAACAATTCCATTTAGCTTTTAATATACCACCCAAACAGTCGAAGCTGTTAGGGTATATTGAGTGTTAACTCTCCCTCCCTTATAAAAATTTAGTCCTCGAAATTCATACTACTCATTTGCATATTCTATGTCAAATATTTTCTTTTCATGTCATTTCCTAGTTTATATGTTGTATACATACTACACGATTATCATCATACATGCATCTCAATTATTAAATAGAGAATACATACCGGCGATCACATCCGGGAGCATCCTGCTCCTCCATAGCACAGTATAGCATATGCTGTCTTTGGTGTTATAGGTCTTTGGATGATCCATGATGCGACATTGGACCTCCACGTGTGCTCATCAACGTTCAGGGACCACCTCGACCAGTGAAGGTGTAGCGACCCATTCTTCTATTTACTTCCCTTGCGAGATTTATCTTAACTGCGGATTCTCTTGGGCCGATTGGCGAAAGCGATCTATTCTCCCATACGAAGCACCCTCGATCCACACTCTGAAACACGGATCTGTCATGGCAATGAGGCACTTGAGTTATTTCCTTGTCACGAGCAGCCACCTGTCGAACTAGTGTTCACATTTATCTTATTTCTTTATGGTAGACAGCGAGATGGCTCGGCTTGCCAATCGCTCAAGCTCTTTTACCCTTCTTCTTCGAAGTCTTTCTTGGTTCATGGCCCCCGGACGTTCTACTTTCCGTAGCATCTTGTACGGTGACAAAGCGTCACCTAGCTGCTGATCATCGCGATGTATATATTTCTTGATGAACTAAATGCAGGTCCATCAATATTCTAGCATGTCTTTGTCTTCATTCTCGACAAGGCTTCATTGGGTTCGCTAAGTCGACTCTCGCTTTAACATGACCAGGATCGGAAATTTGGTAACCCCTTTGTTCCTGGGGTTAACACTCATACTTAAACTTCTTGACTAGATTCGAAGCGATCATCTGTAAAACACAAGGACATCCCACATCGGAAGGCCAACACTTTTCTTTACGTATGTATTTCTATCTTTTATATATCTTATACTCTATCTAGATTAGCTAAACATAGGCTTTTCGAGGCGCGCCTAAGCCTAGCTCCCGATACAACTTGTCAACGCCCCCATTCGATCCGACCCGATTGGCCGGATCAGGGCAGAATCAGTGCTGGGCTTTGCTATCTTGGGACTCATTGACTTTATTAACTCTCGAGGCGAGCTTGTACTTTGTAGTTATACAAACACTTTCTTTTCTAACAAAAATCATTTTCATATATATAAGAGAAGCACCACTTAGGAATTGGTGTCCCTGACATCTATATACATATGCGAGTCCCATTTAACTACATGTACATTTTTCTAATACAAAACATCAAAGATCGCGGAAGCAGTGCGGTGAGCACCTATCTACGAGGCGGCTGCTCTACTGACGTGTGGGATAATCACATCACTATCCTTGTCTTATGCATTTTTACCGCCGGATTGAACACGGGTGCTAGCTTTTACGCTTAGTGGGAACATAAGCTTTGGACAACCACCAATAGTGACCATCCTGACTTACACATAGGCATATAACTTTGTATTACTTATCATCTTTACAATACTATTACAAGTCCATAGTACTCTATCTTTGACATATCACCTTTCTATACTTTTCTTGCATTCTTATGCTTGATACATCTTTTACTTATCTCTATCGTTCTTAGCACTTATGCATTTCTATCATGTAGTCATAGTATATTCCATCTATTCATTAGGTATGTCTATTATATATTCATATCACATGACCTATGTTGTGCATGTCGTATTCTAAATACATATATGACTTTCATGATTATACTATACCATTTGTTATGTTCTATTTGCATCTCTTGTTATCATGTATCTTGTCATCATGTACTATTTCATATCTTATTTCATGTATTGTCACTATCTTGTATTCATGTCTTGTTTTCTATCTTAGTTTCTGATATACTTTTCATATTACTTTCTCTTTCATGTATTTCCTTATGTTTCCGTGTCATTGACACTTTATACAGTACCCTTGCTTGTATACTATCATCACATATGATTACTTTATGCTTCTCATATTCTCTTCATATATTCTCTACATTTCGCTTTGCATATACTGTCATTTCTTTTTATGTTTCATCTCATAAACCTTAGAAGCGGGATACATAAACCATGAGACTTTGAAGATATTGTATCGTGTGTGAGACAATGTCGCATGCCGGTAATATGATCACAGGTATAAATCGCGTATGAAGACAGTGACCTATTCCATGAAGTGCCGTAATATGATACGAAGGTATCATGCGTATGGCAGTGACCATCCATGAAGTGCCCGGTAATATGATACCCGAGTATCATCAGCGTATGGGCGATGACCATTCATGAGTGCCGATAATATGATGCAGAGGTACTCATCAGCGCCCACATGAAGACGATGACCATCCATGAGTGCCAGATATTTGTGGTGACCCTTACCGGGGCCGATCCAAGCAGGATCTATGTCATCGACAAGCGATGGCGAATATGCGGCCTTAATATCTTTCGCGGCATTTGTTTTCCGCAATAGGCATGCCCATCTATCCCTCTTCCAGGTTCTACGCAGACAATCAATATGTATTTTTTACGTTTAGTATATCTCTTATTCGAATAATTATTGTTATTCGGTAATCATACTCATGATATATATATATATATATATATATATATATATATATCTTTCATTTATTAAATATCTTTCATTTTAAATATATCGTATCTACGCTACATTTACATATAAGCGTCGTATACTTATGTCATATTTTTATCATATACCCATGATTTATATATGTTCCATACATATAATTTACGTGAACTTATGCAATATATATACTATCATTACTAATCTGCATTCGTTTTTCGTATCACGCAGCCGTATTATGGTTCTCTATTTCTTTTCTTTCTGACCCATGTATATCATTTCATATATGTCTACGCCGTATCGCATTTCGTTCATGTTTTAGCTATTCATATTTCATCTCTTTACTCTTGTATTCATATCATGTTCTATCATATTTTTATCTCATATATTAGCCACAACATTTGCATATAACTATCATCATGCATACTTTTACTCATTCTTATATTCATACACTATCATTTGTATCACAAGTACTCATTCACAGTAACATCTTATATCTTGTGCTTATATTTTCATGTACTTTATTAAGATTGTCATATCTTATGACATATACAAGCGCAGGTGTATTTCTATGTATGCGTTTTACTTGTACTTTATTAGACCGTCTTAACTCGTGGAGTTCTGAGGCACTCTCCCATCACGGAGTACTTATACGATACTTGTACTTTTATCTATCTTGCTCACTTGTATCTATCTTATATTATGCATGATATCCCATGATTATCATACTCCCCTTACTGTTTCTCTTTACTTATGGATCTAATATGAGTTTCCACTTTCATTACTATCATGGCTCTATTCTTGACTCAATGGGCTTTCCATAAGTCGAGAACACCGAATCGGAGTTGGACGAAGAATATGACCCTTCCAGAAGTTGGAGGTCATGCGCGGTCGATCTTGACAGTGGCTGGTGACCAGAAACTATATTGAAGTGACGAAGCTCAGTCTAACACCTCAGTCTGACATCAATATCTTCCTCGGGCATGAATGTATTCTTGACTCGATGGAGCTTTCCATAGAGTCAAGAACATAATCGAGGTTCAAGCGAAAGAGTTATGACCTTAGAAGTTGAAGGTCATGCGCGATCAGCCTTGATTAGTGACGAAGGCTGTCGCGAAGTGGCGAGCCTTGTTTGGCCAATCTTGTTTGTAGTCTTGTTTGAAAGCGAGCATTGTTTGATGAAGTCTTGTTGTGAGTCTTGTTTGGCGAAATGCTGTTTGGCCAAACCTTGTTCAATGACCTTGTTGGCCAATCTTTGTTAACCTTGTTTGTGACCTCTCACCCATTTATGCGATTCGGAGTAAAAAGACCATAACTTGGTTTACAGGGGTCCGAATTGAGAAATTCAAAAGCCTAACATCAATTTCATTGATGTGGATACAATTCCACGAAGGACTTCTTGCAAATCTCCTTATTTCTGACCCAAAAAACCGTTCTAAGATCCAGCTCGCATATGGTCGACAATAGGGCATTTTAAGGTTCAACTTGCAACTAGACCCTTCTGAGCACATATTTAGGGCACTTAGCTCTTAACTCAACCACACAAAAATGAGTTTAGGAGTTCCCAAACCCAAACATACACAAGATAGAGGGGTTCTTAACCATGTATCTAAACTTTATAGTCAAAACTAGACTTTCCATACTCCCATAGTTTCCATACAACCCAAAATGTATCATACCCATACTCAATTCCATCTGACAGACATGTATCGAGTACTAACTATTCACGGAGTTCCATACACCTAATTTACATACACATATTCATGGTTCCATACTTTCTATGCAAATCATAGTTCCATACTTTTCTATACCAAATCATAGTTCCATACTTTTCTATACCATATCATAGTTCCATACAAAACCATATTTCCATACTTTTCTATACAAAATCCTAGTTCCATACCAAACCATATTTCCATACTTTTCTATACAAAATCTAGTTCCATACCAAACCATAGTTCAATACTTTTCTATACAAAATCCTAGTTCCATACCAAACCATATTTCCATACTTTTCTATACAAAATCCTAGTTCCATACCTGTGATCTTCTCTTTCCTTTTCCTTCTTTCTTCTTTTTCTTTTCCTTCTTTCTTCTTTTCTTTTCTCTTCCTCTTCTTCTTCCGTTTTTGCTCTCTCTTTCTCCCAAGACCAACATGAGATATTTCTTTTTGGTCTTCTCCTTAATTGATCTTATCCCCTTTTTATTTCACTTTCCAAGGAGGAAACTTCCTCCCTCTTTCTTCAAGCCACTTGTCTCTTCCAAATTTTCTTCCTTATTTATTCTAATATCTTTCTTTTATTACTCTTGATTTAACTTATGCTTATTCCTACTTTGGCATATGAACTTATTATATTATGACCCTTGGGTCATGAATTAATAATTTAAGTAATTACCCTTAAGCGTTGTAATTCCAAAATTCTTGCTTATTTATTTTCGAACAATTCCATTTAGCTTTTAATATACCCTAAACAAGTCCGAAACTGTTAGGGTATATTTCGGGGTGTTGCATTCATCTTCACCTTGCTTGAATATAATGATTTCTCATTTCCTCTCAGAAGTGAGAGTAGGAGGGAAAAATCTACCCATGAATGCTTCAACCATCTCATCCCAAGTGTTCACTGATCCATAGGGGAGTGATTCAAACCAACTTGCTATTGTATCCCTTAAAGAGAAAGGGAACAACTACAACTTGATCACATTGGGTCTTACCCCCTTCAACTTCACAGTGTTAGCCATTCTAAGAAATCTACCCATATGCTCATTAGGGTCTTCACTAGGATGACCAGATAAAGCGATGGCGGACCATGAGTGATTAGTGCGAAGCAAACTCAAAATTGTTTGCTTGATTACGGGTTATTACGTTGTAGAATAATCATCTCTAATAACGGTTTCAAAAATCTTCCATAGTTCTTTACCCTTGAGATGCATGACTTCCTCGGCTGTAATGGCTGTTGTATCTCATGCGCTCTGCCATAGCCCTTTGCTTGAAGCCGTCATTTCTTTAGGTTTCACCGGTGTCCTTTCCAGATTTTGAGTGTCAAGCGCTACCAATTCTAATTCTGGTTTTCTATGCATGTAAGGATTTCTTGAAATGGAAAAACACTAAGATCAAATAAGATCAGTAGATACAGAAATATATTATGATGTGTTTTCATTAAAGATCAGTAGTTGATTCAGCTACTGCAATTAAAACTATTTTTGAACATTTTTGGTAAAAGTAAAAAGAAAAATATCTAAACTAGCAATTTTCTCTTTGGTAAGAATATTAATCTTTAAACTCTATTTTAATTCAATTCGTAATGGCCGCGAAAACTTGTTAACATTAGGCCCGATCGAAGCCCTTACATATACCAATTTACGGTACTCTTGCCTAGGACTCTTGGGTTCCTAAGGAAGTGGTACCACAAACTTAATATTGATTGATTCTTAATGTAGACCAGAAAATTGCAACCAAATTCTAACCTAACCACCAAGGGCTATTCAATCCTCAACAGGAATGCAAAAAACTTTTTGCTTACGAAAAATGATAAGAAAATGATTTCTAATATGATGTAATACTGTAAATTTAGTATTGGTCTAGTTATCTACAAGTGCATAGGTTATACAAGTAATAAAGTGGATTTTTAAGTCTAGATATGAAGATTGATTAGAAAAGTTTAAAGATTAACTACCTTCACTACTAAAGATCCTTACTATTTGAATTTCCAAATTTTCAGGATAGATTTATCATCCTAAGGAAAAAGGAATAAAAAAAATAATGAAATTTCTAAAATACATGATTAGAGAGTTCATTGGACTGAAATACATGGGAAGAAAAATAGTAATTTTGTGACCCATCGCTGCAAGTCTAAATAAGATAAAGTAATGGATATGAAACTTGGAATTGTCCAAAAGCATACTAGTGTAGAAATGAATTTCTCCTAACTCTACACATTAAACTATCCAGCTTACCACACTTTTATCTCTAAACAATGGGTCTGAAAAGCTACTTGTAGGATTTGTTCCTCTTTTAAGATCAAACTACTTTTCCTTCTCAATACTTCACAACCATTTCTTAGGGTAAAATTGCTTGTCCACACAGACGAGGATATATCGGCCTCTCCAAAATAAAAAATTATCTTAGTCATCAATTAGACAAAAATTTCCCTCTTTCCCTTGATTAAGAATCTCAGCTAACGCAGGGTTGAAGTTATTCCTCTCTCGTTGAGGGTGAGCATAAGTCAGTTGCTAGATACGGTAAGTGAATGTATGCCTCGGGCACACACTCTGTTGTCACTGGAGGAGGCAGAAAGCAAGGTTTAGATCCATCACTAGTGATGTATAAAAGTAATCCCAAAAGGGCATTAGTTCAAATAATATTAGTGTAATTTTACCTCCTGATTCACTCATTATTCTCGAGTAGTCTCATTTTGTGTCACTTTCAAGAGGGATTTAAAATCGGAACAATGGCTTTTTGACTCTTTACGGGTGCAAACGATACTCAAAACAACTCAATGTAGGAATTAATACCAGTTAAATCACTCGATTTTCTTACCCCAGAGACAACATTAACTAGCAATACAGACAATAATCGATTTTCTTACCGAATCCATGATAACTAGTTGATCGAACAAATTCATTTATATTGCAATCAAAACGAAGAAAAATGAATTCCAAAATAATTTCTAGATTTCATTCAAGTTCAGACATAAATGAAATCTGATTTACATGAATACCAGCTCGGAATTCTAGTTCAGATCACTGCTCTAATCCTACATAGAAATTTAATCTAGAAACAACTAAAGGAAAAATAATAATAAAAAAAATGATAATAATAAAAAAGACTTGATAAAAGTCGCTCGACGTTGTGCACTACTCCCCAGGAGCTTCTATTTATGAAACCGAGTGCAGGCCTAAAAATAAGGTGAGAATCACGTGCCCGAAATGCCCGCACTTGTTGCTAAGTAGCGCATTGTCGGGCTAATGTCGTGATGATGTCGCTACATCGGGGTTGTCAATGTCGTGGGTTGCAACTGATGTCGCGACATTGAAAGTCTATTTGGAAATTCTCAGTTTCAAGTGATAAGTCCATGTCGTGACATAGAGATTCATTGTTGTAGATTAATTCCGATGCCGCGACATTGGATTTCTTGTGTTGCAACATTTGGTTGTGGTGTTCGTGACATTCGCGGTGATATTCGCTGACATGGCAATGGTGCCGCCACTGCGCCGCGCGCGATGTCCGCGACATTATTAATAAGTCATCTTTTAATATCACGACATTCTTTCTTCTGCTCCTCCACGTCTAAACCATTACTGATGTCACGACATAGCATACTACTGCCTTTGCTCTTATGTTCTTTAACTGATGTCGCGACATTGTTGATCTAATGTTGCAATATTGGTCAGTTAAGTTCATTGTGATCCTTAAGCTAATGTCGTAACATTTCTGTTCTAATGTCACGACATTTCTATTCCAATGTCATGACATTGAATCTTGTTGCTCTGAAGTCCTCTGCTAATGTTTTTAGTTGATGTCACAACATTTATTATGTGTCGCGACATTTGACTTATCTCATTACCCAGACTGCTTTGATTGAATGTTGTGACATTGCTTATCCGATGTCGCGACATTGGATGTTTAGGTCTCCAGTATTCAAGCTTTGGCTAATGTCGCAACATTGTTTTGATGTCATGACATTTAAATGATTCAGTCCTTCCCTCTATAAGCAATGTCATAGACATTGGATGGCTGCCATAATTTTACTACTAGAGTTGTTTATGATGTCGCAACATTGTTGTATCTTTGCTTTCCCTTCTTAAGTTGATGTCGCGACACAGCCATATTTTAAAGACTTTCTCCACATAATGTCGTGACATTGGAAATCCGCTGAAGCGATGTCGCGACATTGGCCCTTTCTTCGCACCATGCTGACTTATGCTCATTTTTACGTTGAATTCTGCTTATTTTCTTTAAGTTTCTGCAAAACAAAAATTTGGACGAAAGCTCCATAATTCTACATTAAACTGACTTTTAGGCCTAAAATATACTCGAAAAATGGACTTAAAAATAGACGAGTTTTAGACTCATCGGCGGCTAGGTTCTCACACTTCCTCTAATGATGACTAAGACCATGGGATCAGTCTCAAGTATCTCCACTTCCTCTTCTGAGGGATCACCACATTCCTAGTAATGGTTGACGATGTTGGGGGAGAGATTGAACGAGTGTCCTTATACTACTGTCCTCCGGAAGTTTGGATTGGTTAGGTCCCCCATGTCCTTGGACAAGTTCACGTAGAACTCTAGGACAAGCTAAGTCATGAACGGGGGAAACTTGGACTCAGAACCCAGTGGATTCATCTCCCTAATAATTCCACAATCCAAGAGCATTCAAAATCTTTAGAGGGCAAGGTTCGTTCTCCCACGAGGGTCCTCTTTAAGGCAGAGGCCCACAACTTTTCATGGGAAGATGATTTAAAGAAGAGGGATGAAGATTCAATTACATGTGAGGACGTCGGAACACATGCGGCCTGCTTGGGTTGCGATAGTGTAGCCTTGATTGAATCGAGAGTGCGGTTGACCTTTGTTGGATATGGCCGACGGTAGTAGTGACTCAGAGGAGGATGTTCGCCCACGAGGGTCCTCTTTGAGGCAGAGGCCCACAACTTTGCATGGGAATATGATTTAAAGAAGAGGAATGAAGATTCACTTATTGTCGAGGACGTTGGAACCTGTCACTTCTTGGTTGCTGGTTACATTGGTGTAGCCTTCTTCGATTGAATCAAGAGTCTAGTTGACATTATATTGGATGTCGGCGGTAGCAGTAGTGACTAAGAGGGGGATGAGGAATCCTTTTTCTCTAGATCGAACCAATCAAAATTCGAAGACTCATCAATCAACCGTCGAGGACGTTTCGATTGAGATCTTGTAATCTCTATAGTTGCGTTTCGTTTGATGAACTGGAAAGGCACTAGCTAATCATCTTTGGTTGCCTCAAACTCAGTTCCAGGCACCATGATCTTTGGCGGTGGTCAAAGGATGTTGTCCTTGGGGTTTGGACCATGGACGCTGAGACGACCCTTAATTGGACTAGGAGACTTTTTCCCAGAAGCATTTGTTACAAGTGCGTCCTCTTCTAATGTGCCATTGGGCACAAGGGCCAGTGGTGCTGAGTGAAGAGGTTCCACATTAATGGGGTCCATGGTTGACCCTTCTTGATCAAATATTATTCTTTCCCAACTAGAACTCTATTTTACTAACTTTATTTTATTGGACCCACTAGATCTGGTCATCATCATCTTCAAAAACTTAAAAAGATTGAAGTTTGTAAAGAAAGTTCGAACCTTTGGCAGTTTCTTAAGAGAATATTCAGAAGGCGGCGTGTCCCTTTTTATTATAAGGATCTCCTTTATATAAAAGGTCCCATCGCCTCTTAAGAAACCCTACACATCGTCTTCTAACAGACCCTATTAATTAAGGATGTTAGGACTCCTCAATGGACGTGAAAGCTCACAATTTGTCGATTTGGTTGTTGGGACTCCCCCATGCCCTAGCTATTATAACAGTCAAATAAGGAGGGAAGCCGCCTATCTATATGATTTTCCCTCCATTTTTTTGGTTTTTTTTTTTTTTTGAATTCAATAAAATCATATGGTGCACAATCCCTGGGAGGACCTGATTGTCTCATGCATGGTAGCATCCAAACCTTTGGTGAAGATATCGGCCAATTGTTTTTCTGTTAAGACATTCCTTAGATCGATGATCTTGTCTTCTACCAAGCTTCTAATGTAGTGGTGACATATGTCAAATGTGTAGTTCTCGGGCCAGAGTGGGCCAGGATTCGCAGATATTGGGTGCACTAAGGTTGTCACAATAGAGCGTTAGGACTTCCTCTAGGATGTCGTAGTCTTTAAGCATATTTTACATCCAAATCATTTGTGCGTACCCATTCCCCACTGCTATGTACTCTACCTTGGCTGTGGAGAGTGGTATGTAGTTCTGCTTTCTGCTAAACCATGACACAAGGTTGTTTCCAAGGAGACATCATCCTCCTGATGTACTTTTCCCATCTTCTAAGTTTCCAGCCCATTCAACATCATAGTACCCAACTAAGCTTGTAGTGGTATCTTAGGTATACCTAAGACCATATTCAGCTGTCCCACCAACAAACTTGATGATCTTCTTGACTGGTAGAAGATGGCTTTCTTTAGGACTGACTTGATATCTCGCACAAACTCCCACACTATAGGTATAATTCTGAATGGTTGGAAGTTAGATATAGCAGATTTTCAATCACACTTCTATATAGGGTTTGCCTACATTACCTGCTTCATCTCTAGTGATCTTCTCATGAGTCCACAGTAGTCTTCTTTACTTGGTTGAAGCGGAGTCGAACTGTAGATGTGATTCTTTCATATTTGGCAGCCGAGACAATCCACCAATTAATTTGCCGCCCACTTAAAGACCAAGGGAGTAAGTAAATTCTCCTACCAAGCTCATTTTGAAGTTAGTGCTCATGTGTTCCACGAGTTGTTCCACCAATTGTTTGGACGTGGATCTAAATACTATGTCATCCACACAGATTTGGATGACAATTACTTCCCTTTGATTCCTTCTAATGAAGAGAGAATGATATGCTTCCTTTCAAGAGTATCCTCTTTTTATAAGGTACTCTGTAAGCCTCTTAAACCAAGCTCTTAGAGCTTGTTTTAGTCCATAAAGGGCGCTTTTCAACATGTAAACATGGTCATTATGAAGGGGGTCTTCAAGGCCTTAGGGTTATGCTACGTACACTTCTTCATTCAAATACCCATTCAAGAAGGCACTCTTCACAATCGTTTGGTAGAGTTTGAACCTTAGTGTGTCAATTTTAGGAGCCTTTTGGACAGTCCCTTTAGATTTGAGTAGTGCATTCTTTTGGGCTATAGGCTTTTGGTTTCGTCCTTGTCAAGTGGTTAGATTAGGAGCTAAAGAAATCACAAAAAAAAAAAAAAAAAAGAAAATTTATAAACCTAAAACCTACCCTAGGTAGCCCATAGCTACTATAGGTATAGTGGCTCTAGGGTCGTCCATTGGGATGGGTTTTCCTCTATTTTTTTTGTAATTCTAAGTTTCTAATTACTTTATTTAATAGCTTTATGAAAACTAAAATTAAAACAGAAAATTAAAGTTGTTGATTTTGATTGCTTGAAAGAGTGATGGTTGTTGATTATTAGAGAAAATATATAAAGAAGTTCTTGGGCTTTGGATTTGCCAAATTCGGCTTCACCATGGTGATTCAAAGGGGATTTCCATAAGTCCTAGTCTTATGCCTAAGAAACTAGCCTATAGCTGATCCCCTAAACTCCGTCTAGGTTCCTCTTGCATGATATGTATTAAGCATAGATTCTAGGTATATGGCATAACAATTCATACTAATTTTAGAGGGATCTAATAGGTTCTCAACTCAAACCTCTGGTGGTTTCGTACAAGAAAAAATCTATTACGCATGTTGGGTCAAAGGTACTTTGCCTAAGCACCTAACATACCATTCAAACTTTCTAACTATCAAGAAGACTAGTTGAAGAGAAGACAGACTCCAATACGGATAGTTAGGGAACCAGGAATGTTGCCACCCCATATAGTGTGTCCCCAACTAATGTACACATGACCTTCAAGCCTTTAAAAAGTAATGAAAAGTGTTACCTTTGGTTTAAAGCATGGTTACCCCCTTTGGTCACCATGGTGGGATGGATTGGATCCACTTCACCCCAAGAAGAAGACTACTCACTCATGGCGAGTCTTGAACACCCCATAATTAGAAAGAAAAACAGAAAAATAAAGGAAATTCGTACTGAAGTCTTTATTGAAAGAAAAATGGGAAAAGTCCCCAAAATTACAACTACTAAAAATTCCACAACAAAAGAGAAGTGTCTTTTTTTCTTTGACCCTCTTATCTCTATTTATAATACATCTTAGGAGGTTACTTCGAGCAGAAGTACAATTCGTTTCCTATTACAAATCAATCTCCATGACTTGGGACTCAGAACTTTCTATTTTTTGTTATTCGCCAATTTTGCACTAAGTCTGGGCTTCGGAGCGAAATTTCGTACTAACTACAAAGTCAATGCAAAATCGTGAGATCAAGTCACTTAATGGGGAGATGGTGTGAAATTTCGTACTAATTGTGAAGTTAGTGTAGAATTGCACGATTAAATTGCAAAATGCTCTAGAACATGTGCAAATCCTCCATTTTTTTTGCATGATCATTCCTTCATGGTCCCAACTCGATTGAATTGTTTCCTTGGGTTTCCAAGCTCGCACAAAAGATTTCAAGACATCTTCATTGTTTGACCTTATGATTCCAAAGAGCGTAAAAGTGCCTATAAAGGTCATTATGCATACCTGTACTCAATAAAATCATTAGTAGCCAATTTCAGGGCTAACAACGTACAAAGTCGGTAAAGTGTGGGTTTCCACCACAAAAGGATTTTTATTTGTGAAAATTAATTTCTTGAAAATACACTTTTTGAGTAATTATCACAGCCCCAACCAGCTTGTTGCTAGTCCCTTAGCAATGGATAAGCGCAAAACAAAGATAGGCTGATCAAAACACTTTTGAAAAACTAAAACTATAGAAAATACACATGCAACAAGCAAAAATAAGAAATGATGAGTTAGATGGTGCTAGTATTATTAGGAAAGCATTGACAAAAATCTAACAAATTAGTAGGTTATGTTGGAATCTCATACTATTTGTAATTTCGAGGAAGAAAGGCCCATAAGGTATGGTGATCTTAGAGATCATCCTCCCAAGCCCTCAATTGACTTTTCCTCAAAGAACTTAGTGCCCATGTAGTGTTAAGCTCTCAAGTATAGACTAGGTTTCCAGTGCACCCCAACCAAATTCAACTCACCCTTTTGACACAAAAAATATTAGAGTAGATTGAAAACATATCTTTTTATTTCATTTCTCTTTATTTTTTTTCATGTAGGTGTGCAATACCAAAGATGTTTAGGTGGCAACCCAAGTAGCAGAGATCCATTGATGATGCCTAATCATTGGCTTAGGGCATTGGGCATTAAGTTCCCCTTGGACTTTACTCCAAGCAAACCATCCAAACAACGAGGTACCTACAAGGCGAGATTGATTCATCTTCTGTCCCATGTAGCGAGCAATGAAATTAGTGACTCATAACTAGTTGGCTTAGGGCACTAGGCATTAAATTCCCCTAAGACTATGCTCGAGATTCCGATTGAATCAATTCACAATTTTTGTCCTTTTTATTTTTATTTTTCCTTTCTCATTGACCCTCTTTTGAAGGTGTCCCATCACTAATAAAATCGATCTAGCATCTCAAAGCAAGTAGCACATGAGAAGAAGGGGCACTAACTCAAAGTGTATAAAAGAGATCTTGTGTGTGTGTGTGTGTATGATTTTTAAGTTCCAAAAAGAAATGATTTTTTTTTAAAATAAGGGGGTTGATCAAGCCATGTCCCCCACAACCATTATTTTCCTCGAATCCAAGATTTCACAAACACTATGATGTCCCAACAAGGTTAACAAATTATCAAGATTAAGGTCAATACTAAATAAAATAATATTTTGCACCTTCTAGCTCATGTGACACACAAACATGTAGAACATAAAATGAAACCAATTTTTTTTTAACTCAATCTTTTTGGTTGAAAAAGTTGTTTTCTCAAATTGTCTCCCCCTAACCAATGTTTGACTTACCCTTTCATTAAGTGCAAATAAAAAGGTAAGATAAGGATTACCTCACTCGAAGAAGGGTGCTTTCACGCCATATGACTTGTGATACCGACCTTTATAAGTTTTTGTAAGATTGCTATGTGATTCCTTATGTACGGTTGATTCCACATCCACATTGAAACACCATATGATTTGAAGAATAGTGTGCTTGTGTTGGAGAAAACTTGCAAAGCTTTAAAAGAGAGACAACAAATCTTCCAAAAGAAGGAGTTAAAAGTAAAAGATAAAATAAAACAACTATCTAAGAAGACAAATAAAATCCTAAACTACTTTATTTTGGGCTAGTTAGTCTCAAGATAGAGACTAAGCCTAGATAGGTCCATGGATTGGCAGACTCAAGGTGGTTAAAAGATGAAGTTTTCATCATTCTTGGGTTGTTTAGAGCTTCCTCAATGTGGTATAAACACCGTCTGCACTTTCGGGCCACCAAAACCTTGTGGTGTTCCCTTTATTTAATTTGAACATTTCTATGGAAATGGTCCTTTGTGGTTTCTCCATATGGTATAATTTCCTCATAATTTGTTCATTGAACTGAGTTTGGTTGCATATGAACTCAGTCAATATTTTGCATAGGGCGTTCATAGAGAGTTCAAGAGAGATACTAATAGGTGCAGCAGATGTTGAGCTCTCTACTTGTGCTAATTTTACCTCATCCTTAGCTTCGGGTGAGGTTTAGGTTGTGCTATTCTCCTTTATCCAGAACTCCTCATATCGTTGTGTTAATATTGCCATGACAGCAAGGAGTTCCATGGCCTCTTTGGGGTTTTTGTTCAAAAGACTACCCCCACTAAAGGAGTAGGCCAATTTCTTCTTTCTAGCAATCATTCCCTAATAGAAGTGAACTATGAGAGATCCAAGGTCGTGACCATGGTTTGGGTGGGCATCCAGTAATGGCATGAATCTTCCCCAATAGGTATGAAAATTTTCCCCTTTTGTAGTGGTCATACTAGAAATTTGTTCAAGGAAGAGAATTTGATGCTCATTAGGAGTGACCTCCTTGTCTTTATCCAGCTGTGAATTGCTTGGAATTTGCTTGGACCACTTTTCTCCATGTAGACAAGGCATCCTTCATTATCTCTACTTATTGGTCACATTGTGACATTACGCAGTAATAAATCTAAGCGAGAGAACTAAAAGAAACTAGAAGTAGGGTTAGTCCCAAAAAGAAAATAAAATAAAAATTAAGTAAAAAAATCAGAAAAATATAAAGCAATTAAAAATTAAAGTACTAAAAGAGAATACCATTCTGAAGAGCGCCATGTGGATTTCCATTCGTTAGATAAGATTCAGATTATCTGAGCTGAGAGAATGCAAAAATTTATAAACCTAAAACCTACCTCGGGTAACGGCTTTGCTATGGTATAGTGACTCTGAGATTTGTCCAGCAGGATGGGTTTTGCTCTCTTAGTTTGCATAATCCTACGTTTTATAATTGCTTTTATTTAATTGCTTTAGGGAGAAAGCGAAATTAACAGAAAATACAGGATGGCGTTTTGATTGTGAAAGAGTGATGGTTGTTGATTTTTAGAGAGAAAATATGTAAAGGTCTAGGCTTTGGTTGCAAATTCAACCTCACAATGGTGATTCAAAGGGGGGTTCTATAAGTTCCGGTCACCTGCTCAAGAAACCAACTTATAGTTGATCGCCTAAACTCGGCCTAGGTTCCTCACACATGATTTGTATTAAGCATATATTCTATGTAAATGGTATAACAATTCCTACTTATTTTAGAGGGGTCTTATAGGTTCTCAACTTAACCCTTTGGTGGTTTCTAGACAAGAAACAATCTATTACGCATGTTAGGTCAAAGGTCATTACTGAAAGCACCCGACCTTTGTCGGACTTGCTAAGTATCAAGAAGACTAGTTGAATAGAAGAGAGAATCTTATACGGATAGTTGGGGGAACCAGGATTGCTGCCATCCCATACAGGGTGTACCTAACTAATGTACACATGATCTTCATGCCTTTAATCAATAATGAAAAGTGTTACCTTTGGTTTGGAGTGCGAATGCCCCCTTTTATCACCATGGTGGGGTGGATTGGATCCACCTTACCCCGAGAAAAAGACTACTCACTCATTGTGAGTCTTGAACATGCCATAATTAGAAAGAAAAACAGAAAAATAAAGGGAATTCGAACTAAAAGCTTTATTGAATGAAAAATGGAAGAAGCCCTCAAAATTATAACTATTAAAAATTCCATGTCAAAAGAAAAGTGTCTTTTTTGCTTTGACCCTCCGATCTCTATTTATAATACATCTAAGGAGGTTACTTCGTGCCCAAGTACAATTAGTTTCCTATTAAAAAATCAATCTTCGTGCCCAAGTACAAGTCTGGGCTTCGAAGCGAGATCGCGAGATCAAGTCACTTAATGAGGAGAGTGTGCGAAATTTTGCACTAACTAGGAAGTCAGTGCGAAATCGCATGGTTGTAGTGCAAAATGCTCTAGAATAGGTATAAATCCTCTATCTTCTTGAGCGATCATTCCTTCATGGTCCCAACTTGAATGAATTGCTTCCACGGGCTCGCTCACACAAAATATTCTAAGACATCCTCATTGCTTGACCTTATGATTCTAAAGAGCCATAAAAGTGCCTAAAAAGGTCATTATGCATACATGTACTCAATAAAACCATTAGCAGCGAGTTTCAAGGCTAAAAATGTACAAAGTCGGTAAAGTGTGAGTTTCCACCCCAAAAGAGTTTTATTTGTGAAAATTATGTGCTTGAAAATGCACTTTTTGAGTGGTTATCAACTTTTTTCTAAACAATCTCTTTGTTGACAGACCTTTTGAGTCATACCAATATGATTCTCTCATCTGAGGATGTGGTTCCTACATTTATCATCCTTTCTATCTTTCTAAGATAATATGGTTCTAACTGAACCATACCGTTCTTGGAGATTTCAACTTCTTCTTTTTCACTCACAAGGTAAATCTGAGCATCCTAAGAAACTAAAGCCGAGAGAGGCGAGGAGGTTGGTGAGTAGTTGAGACTCCACTGCAAACTGCATGCGTTTTATCCCAATTTCCTCAACTAAGGTGAGGATGACCAGAGCATTGAGTCGACTAACTAGTTCCTCATCTTCTTTGCTCTTTTCCAACTCATCATCACTCCAAGTCTCCAGATAGGACAGGTTCTTCTTTTTGTTGGCACACTTAGTCTGAATGTGTCCATATCCCCGACATTCTCTACATTGAATTGCTTTTGTATGTTCTTTGCATCTTGATCCTTCATAGATTGCTTGAAGGATGTCCCATACTTTCTTTACGGATTCTACCATGACAATGGTAGGAATTATGCTATTCATATTGCATTGCTGGATAGCATTGAAGGCCATATAGTTGCTCGATGTTGTCTTTCTTTCCTTCAAACCCCAGTCCATTATGGTTCATCTTTTATCACCATTTTGCCGTTATCAGCTTTGGTTGGACACGGAACCATCGATCACTTCTGATTTTATACTTCCATTCTATGGACATTAAAAATACACGTGTATTTTCTAGAAACTATAATTAATTTCATCAAGCAGACGAGGACAACTTGTAGACATCTCTTTCTTCATTAAATCCATATGATACTCACACACAATTAGTTAGAGTGGATACGAATCTCACTCGGTAAGTTAGAGTGAATCGCTCCGATACCAATTGACAAATTAATGAAGTACTAAAGACACAATTCCTCTTGTTGGGATTGTGCTATAGTCTGCGAACCCGATACGGTAAGTCCCGAACTCTGAGGGACGATGTGTGCGCAAAAAATCTGAATATATCTGCCGATAAAGTAAAAAGCATACTCGATATTTTATGTGGTTCGACAACTGCTTGTGTTCACAAGGTTGTGCCCAAATTCAAGGGTTTCTACTAATCTTATTCAAGGTTACGATTAGTCTTATGTGGTACGAGACTCCTTTTCTACCCACGACCCTTCTTTAATGTAATCACTCCTAGCGGAATTTAGAATGAACTCCCTTCATTCCCCTCTCAAAAGCATCGCACACTCATAACCCACATTACATAGATAGGATGAAGAAATTCAAAATATCATCGTTCACCCAAGGTGAAAGGCTTTTAACGTGCAATACCTCAACTGAGTATCTGTACTTTGTACTCTTTTAGCACGTCCAGACTTCGCTTGTTCTTCTTCAAGTTCTACTCCTGAAAATACATGTTGAGCAACTTCCAGTCCCCCGAATTTATAGCACTTGTGATTCGGTCTTGGAAGTCTTAGATCAAGTATCTAGCCATGAGCTCAAACAATACGCTGTTTACACTTAGCCTTGCCTTTAGCGTCTCAACGGAATAAGAAAACTTGTTGCCCAAGTATCCTCTTTAGAATAGAAACGTGATTTGTTTCTAATTCTAGTTCGATAACTTAGATGATCGGATCTTCTTGATTTGATATTTATCCACTTGCTAAAAATGATCCTAGGCCCATTGGTACCTCACTCTCCAAGTACCTTGGCCTCCAAGGTTCAGGAACCAACTTGTGTTCCATGTCAGCTCTGACCCTAGTCCGGACTTATCAAGGCTACCACGTCTCTGCATTGCAGGACTGCCTTAGTACGAACTACTTCTTGGTTCTTCCAGGGAATTCATGTTTAAATCATCAAATCTTCACCAAATTTGATTTCTGAAGTAGTCATACTCTTATAAAACCCTCGAGACAAAGATATGGACAATCTCAAATCCGACAGGCATTTCCTCAAACACTTCCATATGAAGTACCTAGCAAAAGTCCCAAGAGGAATACTATATTCTAAGTGGGGACCATAGCACTCTTACTCGGATCTTGAATTGAAAAAGCAAAATCCTAATATTTGTTTGATGCGAAGATCATATGTGAAAAAGGCTAAAATTTGAAATCCAAAACCAAAAGAAATTCTCATTCTTCCTTGTGGGAAAAACTAAAGCGTCCACTCAATTAAATAAAAAATAATAAAGAAATAATTGTTCGAAATCTAATGGTTGATTTCCTATATCCACATTGTATGATATTGTCCATTTTGAATTTAAGCCCTCATGGTTTTGTTTTTGGACTTTTCCCTTAAAAGGTCTCATACCAATTGGATGTTATCCATACTTATGTACTCATAAGTCTTCCAATTTCTAACTGATGTAGGACATTGTGAGACTTTAGATGCACACACAATAATCCTCCATACAAACAAAGTTCCACCGAGCCTCCCTTTGAGCACATGCCTTATGTGAAGCACCATCTGCAGGGAGGCCACCACATCATTTTGTTCGACTTCCACCCACACGGTTAAGCTTGATCCTGACTCTTATACCACTTGTTGGGAATCTAATGGACCATTCCCTATCCATATTGGTATGATATTGTTCATTTTGGATCTAAACCCTCATGGTTTTGTTTTTGGGCTTTTCTCAAAAAGACCTCATACCAATTTGATGTTATTCATATTTATATACTCATAAACCTTTCTATTTATAAACGATGTGGGATACTATGAGACTTTGAGTGAAGACCCAGCAATGATTCCAAAACCGAGGTCTCTATTCAACCAACTTTAATTTTGAATTTGTTTTGTTGAATGAGAAATAAAAATAAATAAATAAAGGAATCATACACTTTGCCAGGCGATGTCGCCGTAATCAACTTCAAAGAGATGTTTGAACTCCACAATTAAATCGATCCAAAGAAACCCAAGAACCAATCATATTATACCGAAAAAAAAACAGCCGCGAAGCGAATGAAGAGATGCTTCGTTCAAATCACTGAATTCTCATTTCACTAACAAGAAGAGAAAGAAATGAAGGCCGTGATGAAAGGCTCGAATACCAATTGATAAAAATTGATAAGTAGATACAAGAGTATTTATTGAGCAAAAAAAAACAATTGATTACAACTCAATAAATAGCCAATAAATGCACTATAAAACACAATATCTCTATTAGATTGATCTTGTGGCCAAGACATTCCCTTTGAGACCCGATTTCTGATTGTTGAAGGACAGAATAGTTGTCATTTTGGGGAAGGGAGTGAAGATGGAGCAGGGCTCTGTACGTCGTTTTTTTACCAATTCTTGAAGGGGACTTTAGAGTTGTTCTTCAAGGAAATGAACATTATGAGTTGGAGACCTGTTTGGAAAGAATTGAAAATATTGTTTGTATACTCCAAGGAAATGAACCATGAGGAGACCTAATCATTTGTATTAAAAATATTATATTGTATGTTAAAATTTTATTTTGATGGATAATTTATTGTTATTAAGTTAAAATTTATTCGAGTTTAATCGAGTCGAACTCAAGTTTGACCAGCTCGATTGTTTCGATTAGGTTTGAGCGTTTAGAAAAAGCTGATCAGTTCAAGCTTTTGGTTTTTTTAATCGAGTCGAGCTCGAGCTTGACTCTATATCAACTCAACTACACCCCTACTTGACACCTTTTACAATAAAAACATTTTGTAGAATTAATGTGAACTACACTCTAGAATATATATATATATATATATATATATATATATATATATATATATATATATATATTTTAATAATTGTGACCGAAAATTGTATCACATTTTTACTATACAATTACCCAACAAATAATATTTGTATTACCTAAAATTTGATCAGTTGTATGATAAATAAATAAATATATCATACAACATCAAAACCACAAATGTATTACTTGTTGAGTAATTGATATAAAAATGCGATATAAGTGATAATGCATGCTAGTATCTTCCATGCCCAAATTGATGAATTTTGGTTTTTGGAAAACGGTAACACATTAGGGTTCTTTTTTTTTTCACCTGCTTGAATTGAAAATGATAAAATAAAAAAAAAAAAAAAAATGTATGCATGTTTTAAAACTAAACTACATTTAAAAAAAAAAAAAATCATATTCAGCTTTGCAATAAAGTTTGAATTAATCTCCATTTCCATTGTCCAATTCACAGCTTATAAAGGAAAACCAAATAGATTTGAGCATACCACCAGTGAGGCTGGGAGAACAGGAAGAAGTAACATATGAAGCAGTGACTACCGCAGTGAGGAAAGCTGTGAGGCTGAACAGAGCCATCCAGGCCAAGATAGTCACTGGCCTGCTAAGAATACTGGCCCATTGTTTTTCACACCTCCCTTGGTAGGCTCTTCTACCAACCAATTCTAAACTGACCTTTTTTTTTGGGAAAAAAAAATTATGAATTTTGGGCTTGTTAGATTATAGTTTTTGAAAACTATTTTTTGTTCGAAGAAACAAGGAAAACAAAATAATAAGTTTGGTTTCCAATTTTTTGTTTTAAAAAACATATAGAAGTGGCCCTGGGGTTGTAACAATGGTATCAAGCAATTCGTTCCTTGGGGATGGTCCTTGTCCTGGAATTGTGGGAGTATCTTGGGTTGGAACAAGCACAACCCAAAAACTGGTGTCGAGAAGCCCAAATTGTTATATACCCATGAGCTAAGGTAATAGCTTGGCGATGTGGGACTCATAAAGGATCAGTACAATCCACTCTTTTTTAGGATCCATGTCTACAGCGGCTAGTGACTTCGCGGATCAGCATTTGTGCATGTAGCCGCCTACAGTGCAGGATGATGTTCGTCGACACATGTCGACTGCGTGAAACTAGCTATCGAGGGAAGAGTCGAATGGTTATAAAACACAAAGGCAAGTCATAGCAGCCAGCGAGACTAAAGGATCATTATAGGAACACAGGAAACAATAAATTCAAATAACAAGAATAACTTTCAGATAACACCAAAATGTTATTCTTTGTGTTTTCAAAAACTGTTCTTATTAACAGTTTTCGAAATATGAACCAAACAGGCCCTTAGTTGTTTGGTTCCTGGTTTTTGAAAACACATATAATACAATTTTTGTGTTATCGAGTGTTTTTGTTATACGAGATTTAGTGTTTTACCACATTAGAAAAAATTGGGAACCAAGCGTGTTTTCATATTAACTTTTATTTTTCGAGAACAAAAAAACAAGGATTTTGAATCTGGATTGAGAGCCAATTGGAGTGGCCAGGTGCAGTTTCAAAGCTGTTGCAAAAACAATTTTCAAAAATTGTAACCAAAGAGACCCTAAAATGGTGTTCTTCTCAATAGTTTTCAAAAACTGAAACCAAACAGATTTGTTTCTCAATCAACTAACTCTCAGGAGTGATACTACAATCCGTATCTTTAATTAATTATCTTACAATATTTGTAATGGAACGTGTTGGGTGATCAGAATGAAGATGGTGGGTGGGGATTCCATATAGAGGAGCACAGCACAATGCTTGGAACATCCCTCAATTACATCTCCATGCGTATATTAGGAGTAGGACCTGATGATGAGGCTGTGGCAGCTGGCCGGAAATGGATTCTTGATCACGGCGGCGCAACCTATTCGCCCTCTTGGGGGAAGTGTTATCTCTCGGTGAGTTCAAAAGTTGGTGATCTTCTGTTGGTTTTGGAAGAAAATTAGATTTTTGTGTGTTTTAAGGTGTTTGGGCTGTATGAATGGTCCGGCTGTAACCCTTTGCCGCCGGAGTTCTGGCTTTTCCCTTCGTTTTTGCCCATGCATCCAGGTAAACAATATGCAGTGACCGAATATTTAGTATTTTGATCTCAGCCAATCAGGGGACTTGTTTTCTATGGAAAATTTTGTATTGCAGATAAAATGTGGTGCTACTGTCGAACAATTTACATGCCTATGTCGTATTTATACGGCATAGACCTCAGGCGCCCCATTACTGATCTGGTTCTACAGCTGAGGGAAGAAATGCACACTCAGCCGTACCATGAAATCAATTGGGCTAAAGCGCGGCTTTTATGCACAAAGGTTGGTTGATTGAAGAGAAAGTTGCTGAGTTTTATTCCTAAAAAAATGAAACTTTTTATGTATTTGAAATGAAGTTTTCGAGAAATGGGGCTTGATGAATCCATTTCCTCGTACTACTAAAATGTTGAACGGATGCAGGAGGATTACTACTACCCCCATTCCCTTATACAAGATGTCATTTGGGGCGGACTATATCTTTGGTGAGGCCAATTCTGAAACACATTGGCTATCACCAAGATTAGAGAAAGGGCTGTGAAGAAAGCAATTGAAATCATTCACTGGGAGGATGAGAACAGTAGATATCTGACTCATGGCTGTGTGGAGAAGGTAAGTGATGAGATTTTGAGAGGAGACACGGTATATAAATTAGGACTGATGAAGACAATACTCAATTCTGCAGGCTTTCCACATGATGGCTATCTGGGCTAAGAATCCAGACTCAAATTCAAATGCTTTCAAGCGTCACACTGCCGAATTCCCAGGCTTCACCCATGGTTGGCAGAGGATGGAATGAAAGTGCAGGTTGGTTCTACTCAATAATCACCTGCAAATTCACCATCCATAAGGCTAACTTGTTGCTTTAACTGCAGAGTTTTGAAGTCAGCTATGGGACACTACTCTTTGTATTCAGGCTATCCTGGAAAGTGGCCTTGTTGAAGAATATGGGACTACTCTCAAGAAAGGTCATGACTATGTTAAATTATCCCAGGTTGCTTATCTATATACTCCCAAAACCTTCGCCCTGTATCTTCATTAGGCTTACATTCATCATCATACGAAATTCAAATTGCAGTGTCAAGAAAATCCAGCAGGCGATTACCGGAGTAGGTATCGCCACTTTTCAAAAGGAGCCTGGACTTTTTCTGATCGTGATCATGGTTGGCAAGTCTCTGACTGCACATCCGAAGCATTAAGGGTAGGATATATAGCTTTATTCTCACCATATATTGAAGTAACACAGATAAGTTCCTCATGTATATTATCCACTCCCCATCCATTTCCCCCACGGGTGTTGCTGTTACTATCAAAATTTCCAGAGGAACTTGTTGGGGAAAAGGCGGAACCTCAGCGCATTGGTAAATATTCTCTTCACCTAGTATGGCATATATTTTGCTTTGCCTCTTGAGCACTGAAAATTGCAGCCAGATTAATATTCATATTCACAGAGTATCTAAATATGGTCCCTTTTTTAAAAATGTCCATAGGGCAAAACTGGTGGTTTTGCTGTTTGGGAGCCAGCAGGAGCTGAAGAACGGTTGGAGGTAATTTCTTGTAAAATGCAGTTGAGTCTAGGACTAACAGATGCTTGGTTTTGATGCACTTTATTTTATTTCTCAGAAATTGAATCCTTCGGAGCTTTTCGCCAATATAGTCACTGAGCATGAGTAAGTTGTTATTCATCTATTTCATTCCATTTCAATGTCCTTGTTTCATATCATATATGCTTATTATAAATGTTACCTGTTGGTGATTTAGGTAATATGGAATGCATCATCAGCCATCAGACTTTGCTCTTCATTCAAGAAATTATCCTAATCATAGAAGGAAAGAAGTAGACAACTTCATAGAAAAGGCAATCCGTTATGTTGAGAATGTACAAAGACCGGATGGTTCTTGGTATGCTTGGCTTTCAGTTTTTTGGCTTGTTGGTTGAGGAGATGAAAATGGACTAGTAAAAATTTCTCATGCAAAACAATATTGGCAGGTATGGAGGCTGGGGAGTTTGCTTCACCTATGCTGCATGGTTTGCGTTATCAGGGTTAGGTGCTGTCGGGAAAACATATTCTACAAGCAAAACAGTTCGCAAAGGTGTTGATTTTCTGCTCTCAAAGCAGAAGGCAAATGGAGGTTGGGGAGAGAGCTTCCGGTCATGCCCAGATATGGTAATTCTTGTTCTGGCTCTATGTATTGCTTGGAAAATATGAGCTATATTGTTTTTTACCCATCTGTTCAATCTTTCATTGTACAGGTGTATGTACACTTAGAGGGGGATCGCACAAATTTGGTACAAACTGCATGGTGTTTGATGGGTCTGATTGAAGCCGGACAGGTTACTCTACTTCCGATAAATGCTAATGAAATTGAAAATTGTTTTGACAGGAATTCTAAATTTCTCTAAATATTTTATGAGAATTAAATTCTCTTTTTGTTATTTCTTCTGAACTAGGCTGAGAGAGATCCAACCCCTCTCCATAAAGCAGCTAAGCTACTGATTAATTCACAGTTGGAGAATGGGGATTTCCCTCAAGAGGTAAATCTGACTAAGATCTTGGATGGTTATAAGTTACAAATGTTGGACCAAAACAGTTTTTTTTTAAAGTGTAAAAACTGAATTGTTGGTTGACTTTGAACCTAAATTAAAGTGGGACCCGATTGTTATTTTGAACAATATTTCATGGGTTCATATTCTACTCAATGAGGAGAATAATGTAGTATTTTCATTTGCTCAAATCGAGTAAGAAATGAATGAGAAAATAGGCTCCCAAGTGACTCTCTTGAAAAGGTGTTGTTTGAGCACCCCGGTTTCGAGTTGTGTCCGTTCATGAAAATGTGTTGTTTGGACTTTCCTTTTGAGTTGTGTCCACTGTCTGGAAAGTCACCAAGAGGTCTATAAATACTCAAGTTCATTGTCATTCTGAAATATAACAAACGAATTTCAATCATTTTCATTTAGTAAACAATGCACTAAGACAACCTTTAGTGCATTATTTTTCAGCATTTAAAGCAGTGCATTCGGAGAGTACACAACATAGTTTGGTTCGCTAGACAGATAGATTGGAGTGCTACCTATATCTGTATGAAGATCATTGTATCCTGGAAGGCGGACTCTCGGTATTCATAAGCACCAAGAGTGGGGCGGGAGATACGTCTTAAGGACATAGTGTCAAACACTAGCCTTGATCTACCTAAAGTTCTATCCACGATTCTGATGCAATCGGGTTAGTATCTAGTCTGCATATATCATAAACCGTTACGTGTAACACTTTCATGTCACACTTTATCTTTTCCGTGTAACACTTCTATATAACTGTTTCACATTTACTTGTTATTGTTTTAGTATACTTTACATGTTTCAAAACTGAAATTTCAATCAGTAATTTTACTATATTTGAATACCCTAGAGTCAACACTCCAACATTCTTAAGACAAAGTTTCAATTGGTTTAATTACTTGTTGTGGTTCTGGTTTTGATATAAAAACAGTGACTTTGTTTAGTTTAATTTAGTATTACCCGGCGGTGACTTTTGATAAACCATACAGCGTTAAAGTAATAATTTCAAAGCAAATAGCATAAACATTTTACGGTTTTATAACTTCTTTGCATATTGTTTTAATAGTTTGTAATCTTTATCTGTCGAGAAATGGATGCAAATGATATTAATGTTCACTGCTACAAATCATGTTGTTCTTTGTGGTGCCTATTTGTACATTCCTACTCATGTGTCTCATGGGGAGAAACCCGAAGAAAGTTCAACGGAATGATTTCAAGAGATATGAAAATGTTGTTCTATCTCATTATGTTGAGATCTTGCAAAGTTTTCTTCGTGAGGATGCTCAGGATTTGTAAAGTGAGGAGATAGGGTCGAGCCGCGAGTTGTTGATCGCAGGTGGATGCATGGAAGCACTCCCAATTTTCTTTGCAAAAACTATATCCTCGATGGATTGGATAACATTATATAATGTATGAATCCACGACTCAATGGCTAAATTTTGTGGAATCCTTGGATAGAAAATACAAGACGGAGGATGCGGAATGAAGAAGTCGTTGTGGGCGAATTCGCGATTATAAAATGGTGGATTCAGAACTATCATAAGTGATCAAGATCTTTTAAGTGATCCTACAGCAAGAAATTCATGCCGAGAAGGGATGGTGCTTAGTGAATCTTTTCAAGTGGCTGCAATTATTGAGAAATTACCGCCAAATTGGAAGGACTTAAAAATTATTTGAAACACAAACGCAAAGAAATGAAGCTTGAAGATTTGATCGTGAGATTGAGGATAGAGGAGGACACTAAAGTCTTCGAAAAGAAAGTAGGCAATCATTCCATGGAGTCAAAGGCACATGTGATTGAAGAGGGACATAAAACCAATAAGAAAAGGAAGTATGGCCAACAAGGGGCCAAGGGTGGTGATTCCAAGAGGTTCAAAGGCAATTGCTTTGTGTGCAACAAGCGGGACATCGTCGCAGAGATTGTCCGAAAAACCGTCGCTTCCATTGAACCACAAGAGGAAGGCTGCCTAAGCCAATATAACCGAGGTGGAAAAACTTTTTGAAAATGCTTCTAATATTAGTTTTTCTGCTGTAGTATCTGAAGTCAACTTGGTGGGAAATACTAAGGAATGGTGGAGTGAACCGCAAGGGCCACTAGCGAACACATATGTTGAGATAAGAAGATGTTCTCTTTATGCGAAGCAATTAATGATGGAGAACAACTCTTTATAGGAAATTCCTTCACTTCCAAAGTTGAAGGCAAAGGAAATGTTATATTGAAGATGACTTCCGGGAAAGAGCTTACTCTCAATGATGTGTTGCATGTTCCAGAAATTCGAAAGAATCTTGTGTCTGGATCGTTGTTGAGTAAGAAGGGTTTTAGGTTGGTTTTTGAGTCCGACAAATTTGTACTCACTAAGAGTGGGATTTATGTAGGCAAGGGATATATGAGCAATGGGCTCTTTAAGATGAATGTAATGACTATTGTATCTGATTTTAATAATAAGAACACATCTTCTGCTTATATGCTTGAGTCCTCTAATATATGGCATGGTAGATTAGGACATGTTAATTTACGATACTGCGTAAGGTAATGAATTTAGAATTGTTGCACAAATTTAAAATTAGTGCAAATCATAAATGTGAATGTATGTGGTGAATCAAAATTAACTAGAGCATCATTTCATAATATTAGAAAGAAATGCGAACCTCTAGAGTTAATTCATATACATGTGATTTGAAATAATAATTTCAAACTGAAATTAGAAAGAAATACTTTGTGACTTTTATTTGATGATTACTTACGAGATGTTGCTATGTATATTTGCTAAGGGTAAAAGATGAAGCATTGGAAAATTTATGCATTAAGAATGCGGTTGAGAATCAACTTAGTAGAAAGATTAAGGCAATAAAAGTGATCAGGTGGTGAATATGGCCAGCACCGCTTTACGTCGGTTCTGTCAAGAACATGGTATTATTCACCAAACTTCTGCGCCTTATACACCTCAGCAAAATGAAATTGTTGAACGTAAAAATAAAACATTGAAAGAAATGATAAATGTCATGTTGATTAGTTCAGGATTACCTCAGAACTTGTGGGGGGAAGCTTTGCTTTCAGCAAATTATATTTTAAATAGATTACCCCACAAGAAGTTAAGACTTAAAACCCCATACTCCCAGATTATGGAAAATTCGAGTCCTTCCTCTGAATATTTAAGGTGTGGGGGTGTTTGGCTAAGGTGATGGCTCCTATTCCCAAAAGGATTAAAATAGGACCTAAGACTATTGATTGTATATTTATTGGTTATGCAATAAATAGCAATGCATATCGTTTTCTAGTGCATAAATATGATATTCTTTGACATACATGTCATCTGATAATTGAATAAGAAATGCATCATTCTTTGAAAATATATTTCTAGTAAAAATGCATGTGATAAGAGTTTTCTTAAAGAGCTGTGATCGCAGCTAATTGATATAGACCATGAGTCTATAAATGATGAGAAAGTGAAGAGGCATAGACCAGTAAAGGAGGGCAAGGACTTCCAAGTCCTTTGGTCCAGACCTCTAACATGTTGTTAGAAAAGCGGCCTCAAGCTTCAATGAAGCAATGTCCACTCCTGAAGCACCTATATGGAAAGAAGCTGTAAATACGAAATTGAATCCATCATGCAAAATCACACTTGGGAGTTGGTTGATCTTCCTCCAGGGAGTAAACCATTGAGGTGTAAATGGATTTTCAAGAGGAAAATGAAAACTGATGGATCAATTGATAAGTACAAGGCTAGACTTGTAGCAAAAGACTATAAACAAAAAGAAGGTCTTGATTACTTTGATACATATTCTCCTGTCACTAGAATAACATTTATTTGTATGCTCATAGCTATTGCAGCATTGCATAACCTTGAGATACACCAAATGGATGTGAAAACAGCTTTCCTAAATAGTGACTTAAATGAGGAAATTTATATGGGACCTTCGAAGAGTTTATTTCTGCAGGAATGAGAGAAGAAAGTATGTAGACTTATTAAATCACTTTATGGTTTAAAGCAAGCACCAAAAGAATGGCATGAGAAATTTGACAAGGTAATGATGTCAAATGGTTTCACAATTAATGAATGTGATAAATGTGTCTATGTTAAAGACACAAATAATGGATATGTCATTGTTTGCCTATATGTGGATGATATGCTTATTTTGGGTAGTAATAATTATATTATTACAACTACCAAGAAAATGTTGTTTAGTAAATTTAACATATAGGATTTGGGTGTTGCAGATGTTATACTAGGAATTAAAATTTCTAGAACATCTGGTGGACTTATATTATCTCAATCACATTATATTGAGAAATTACTTGACAAGTTCCACAAAGATGAAAGCAACATTGCTAGAATACCAGTTGATATAAATCTTCATTTGTCTAAAAATATTGGTCAAAGCATATCACAATTAGAATATTCCTCGTGTGTCATTGGAGATTAATGTATGTCGCAGACTGCTAGACCCGGATATAGCATACTTCGTTAGTAAAGGCGAGTAGATATCTGTGTCGGGAATGATAAACCATTGGAAGGCAATTATTAGGGTTCTTAGATACCTATGATATACCCAAAATTATGGATTTCATTATACAAGATATCCATCGTTACCCGGAAAATTGTGGTGATGTGAGGCTGGATGCTCGATATGAAGGATACAAAATCTGAGTGGTTATGTTTTTACACTTGGTAGGCGGTTGTATCTTGGAAATCCTCAAAGCCAAATCATGTATTGCGGATCCACAATGGAATCTGAATTTATTGCTTTAGATAAAGCGGGAGATGAAGCCCAGTGGCTTCGTCGATTTCCGGAGAATATTCAATATGGTCAAACTTTATTACTTGACAATTTGTATACATTGTGATAGCTAATCTGCAATTGGTAGGGCACAGAATGACATGTATAACGGTAAGTCTAGACATATACGTCATAGACATAATATCGTTAGGCAATTGCTCTCAAATGGGATTATATAAAGTCAAAGAATAATCTAGCGGATCTGCTTACCAAAGGTTTGACGAGAGAGAGTAAATTGCACATCGAGGGGAATGGGATTAAAGCCTATGACAAAAGAATCACCTTAATGGCAACCCAACCTAGTTGGCTGAAATCCCAGATCTGAGTTCAAGGGACAACCGAATTATCTGCGTGATTCAAAAGAAGCACTAGGAGATAATCTCTTACCTATTCCTATGATAAACTGAGTGCGCCTATAAGGACATTAGAGGTAAGCTATTATGCTTGGCGGGATTCTTATAACTTGGAAAATCCAAGTGGGATATTGCGGGATATTCACAATAGGAGTCACTATATGGGTGTGAAGGGGCCGCTTATGTGAGAATTTATAAAGGCTGAGTTCTCTAAAGCACTCATGAAAACCAGGAGTTGTTCAGGGCCAAAATGAACACAATCATGAGAACCAATTGTGTTAGGAAAGAGACTGTGTGAAGTCTATTCGATATGATTTATCAAACAGCTGAATAGTTCAAGACACCACATTCACTATTTAGCCGATATGTTCGATGGGCTTTCACTAGGGAAGGTTCAAGGCCAAAAGCTACCTATCTCGATGCACAATCTTTCCAAAGATGTACTCGCTATAGTGTGTCACTATTATCATTTGCATATTAACAGCAATTTTCCATTCATGTGGGGGATTGTTGGACCAAAACAATTTTTTTTTAAGTGTAAAAACTGAGTTTTTTGTTGACTTTGAACCTAAATTAAAGTGGGACCCGATTGTTATTTTGAGTGATATTTAGGTGGGTTCCTGTCTCTCATTGAGAGAATAATGTAGTATATTCATTTGCTCAATCGAGTAAGAAATGAATGAGAAAATAGGCTCCCAAGAGACTCTCTTGAAAAGGTGTTGTTTGGACTTTCAGTTTAAATTGTGTCCTTTCATGAAAAGGTGTTGTTTGGACTTTCATTTTGAGTTGTGGCCTTTCATTTTGAGTTGTCTTTAGGATGGTGACTGTCCGGAAAGTCACCAAGAGGTTTATAAATACTCAGGTTCATTGTCATTATGAAATATAACAAACGAATTTCAATCATTTTCATTCAATCGCTTGGTGCACTAGACAACCTTTAGTGCATTATTTTCAAACATTTAAAGCGTGCATTGGAAGAAGTACACAACGTGATTTGGTTTCTTTGGATAGATAGATTGGAGTGCTATTTCTATCTGTGTGAAGATCATTGTATCTTGGGAGGCAAAACTCAGTGTCATAAGCACCAAATAGGAAATGAAATCATCTTAAGGACATAGTGTCAAGCATGGCAATCACCTAAAGTTCTATCCTGATTCCTGTGCACTTGTCGGGTTAGTATCTGGTTGCGTATATTAAAGCTGATACGATATAACACTTTCATGTCACACTTTATCTTTTCCGTGTAACACTTCTATATAAATGTTTTACATTTACTTGTTACTGTTTTAGTATACTTTACATGTTTCAAAACTGAAATTTCAACCAGTAATTTTACTATATTTGAATACCCTAGAGTCAACACTCCAACAACAAACAGATCTAAACAGTTTTCTCATGCATGATTTCCTTGTTTTTATTTTAATGCATCCTAACATAGAAATAATATTGTGAAATCACTGGGTGAACATGAATCTTTGTGTGCTACACTATGCGAGATATGAAACTATTTTCCCAACATGGGCTCTTGGAAGTACAGGCAGACGTTCTGAAGACATCTCAGAAGATTTAAGCACTAATAAGTTGAAAACTTTCTGTCTATATATATATTTCTTTAAGCCAAAAATAAGGTGCTTGAATGTACTAAGCTTAAATATGATCTTCTAAGCTCAATAGTAATAAAATTGAACTCCTCAGCCAGCCTTCTGTCATTTTATTCATTTTCATCTTCATGCATACTCAAAGTGCAAGCCACTTCAACAACATAGGCCTTTCAGGATTTTTGCAACCAAATAGGATGTCTGAAATAATTCTCGTCACTTTGGAACCCAATGTCAATGGAATTTTGAGTATCATAAGCACCAAGTCCTTCACTCTCTGGTCATGGTTTTGTTCTTAGGCTTCTCTTAAAAGGCGGTCTCATACCAATTGAATATTGTAACTCATGATCCTCCCTATTTCAAATCGATGTGGGACTTTGGGCGCACACCTAACATGTCAGTGAGTCTTATTTAAATTCTCATCAAATGGCAAAACAAGAACAAAACCAATGCATTAGCATTCCACTCATTCACAGAGTTGGAAAAAACTTTTGCTGCATCCCTTGCCCAATTTCCACTCTGATCAATGGATAAATACAAAGAAAGACCCACTCTATGTTATGTTTTCCTCACAAATTGTTCAAGTAGAAGAATGCTTATTTAAAGTTCACCTTCCACCTTGATCCTCAATTTTCTCTCATTACAGCAAGTGAAAATCATTTTACCATTTAAGTTCAGCATTGTTTCACAAAGGAAAAATTCCAACAACCTTGTTTAGTCAACATAATAATTGCCATACCCAAATTCTATTCAGACCATCAATACCTGCTATTTGAGCTTCTACCCAAGTTCTATCCGGATCATCAAGACCTGCTATTTGAGCTTCTTTAACGAAACTGTGTTAGCTTTATTCTCTCTTGGTTTTGCATGATTAATATATGCTGAAGCTGCTTTTGTAACTGCGCTTTTATTTGGTAATTAGTGGTCAAGTTTCTATGCAAATTCTCTTTCTCGGCTAAAAGCTCTGACTTCCTTATCTCAGCTGCAGCTATCTGAGAACTGTCCAAATATCTGTTCTTGCCTTGAGGATCCATAAACGACAACTTGAGCTGAAAGAAGTAAATTAATGTAAAGGGTGTAGTTTTGAGTTTAATTAAAGAAGCTTCTAATAACAAGCAATTGTCAGAGAGAAATTCTTCCATGTTATGGAAGTCAAGGCCTAAATTCAATTAGATCAGAATCCTCCACCAACTAAGTCCAGGTACTATTATGTGCTGAGTCATTTTACCAATTTTTATAAAGACACTAATGGGGATGTTACTCAAGAGTTATGAATTCATTTGTATTCTTGCTATTCACTTGTAAAGATCTTAAGTCAACTTCCTGTTGTCTAAAGCTTCACAACACTAAAAACACACTCAAGTAGTGATTCTCTGTTCTTGCCCTATTGTACTCTGTTCATTTGCTTTCGCTCCTCTCGCCCATGCCATTCGTATTAACGCTTTAGTTTATCACTTCACGGGTAGACACGATTTTATTGAGATTTACTACACACATCGGATGATTAATCTGTTACAAGTTAGAGCACAGTAATTTGAATATCGGTTCTACTTCTAGTTCTACCCTGCTTTTGAAAACTAATTATCTCCTGAAATACAAATCCAATCACCCCACCAACTCCTAGGCAGCAGCAGCAGCAGTTTCAATTCTATTATATCCCCAAAATCAGGCCAGCCAGCGACAACTGCTGAGAAGCCTTGGGTCCCCAACAGAAGGCTTCCCAGGAATCCTGGAAGTATCCAGCACCAACAAATTACATGCATCAGGGGGTTTGGGCTTTGCTTCATTTTCATTGGACCAGCAACTGCCATCATTGGTAAGAGGCAACCCAAGCAAAACCTTGATAAAGACACTCATAATATATGCTTTTTGCAGAGGATGATTTCCAAGGAGGATCGCAGATTGGATTTTTTTTTTTTTTTTTTTGTTATTAGGCCGCAAATGCAATGGACTCCAGGGCTGCTGCTTTGTCTCCTCCTCTGTCAACCACATTATCAAAATGTGGCTTTGAGGGAAAGACAAAGATCGTTGATGCAGCGATTGTGGGTTGGAACCCAGCTGAATATCTGACCGAGTTCACTGTAACTCTTGGCAGCTGTTGTGAGCCTGAGGCCAGGGGCACAAGCATGTAACTGAGGCTGTGCTCAGTTTTGGGAAGAACGAAAATGGTGTCATTGTGGGAGCCAGATAACACAAAACTTTGCGAATCTCCCAACGAGTACTTGATCTCTTGAAGCAACCGCGTCTCATTCTGAATTTTAACGACGAATGTGAAGGGAACTCCAAGGATGGCATGAGGAGGACACTCCAACCTCACAATCAATAGAGATAACTCCACATTTACATCAGGAAGTCCATGCTTGGTCAAAACTCCATCTGCTTCTGTATTACAACAGGATTGCGCTTTGAGATCGCTTTCTCTCCTCCATCTTAGAAATACAGTACCTAGGCCCAGCTTGGAAGACTTCACCTCTGGAATAACATGAAAGACCTTCTTGAACTCTTCTCCGGGCACAAGAAGGGTAGGAGTTACTGTGTCCTCACCTCCATGTAGAACAGTGCATGATCTTCCCGCACCGTCGTTGTCCGCTTCAATGGATATGGATATTAACTGCAATGGGACCTCAGTGCAGTTCCTTGCATTAACAATGAGAACACTTTTTTCACATAGAGGCAATGAAGCCAACCGATCAGCATCAGGAGGGAGCAGCTTCAAACTGGACAGTAACAGTGAGTCTTGTCGGAATGGCAGCATCAAACGATGGCTAACTACAATAGCAGTCTTCCCCTCAATTTGCAAGCTCTTGTGAACATGGACCTTCTGTGAAGTAGATTCATTGCTATTTGCAGAAGAATAGCCCAATGATGCATACACCACAACCGATTTAGGTCGATGCCATTTGGTTTCTGGTTGCAGGTCGATCTCACAGTTTAGAAACGGAACAGAAACCAGTCCAAAAGAGTGTTGAATTTTCCTAATATTATGAGGACCAGTTTGACATTCTTCTTCCCCTTGTGGTCCAGCAATTCCAAGAAGTTCAACATGCTGATCGTCGGGAGACATGGGTTCCATCTCCCTTGGACTAACCAGGACACCTCCCCTTGCATCTACTAGATTAATCTTCAACTCGCCACCATAGATTGCGTGTCCCTTGGAGGTCACGTTGCTTCTCTCCAACTAATGCAGGTCCAAAATCCCCTAAATCAAGATCCACTTGTGGATCTGGTTCTTCAACTTGAATAGCCTTCTGACCAGAAAAAGATAAAGCAGGATCCTTCGTTTGATACGTGTCCACATGGTCTTCAAATCTCCACAGAGGTAAATCATCCATTGAGGCAGGACTTTCGGCTCTGCAACATATACTGACATGGGGTCCTATTCTTGCAATTACAGATATGCATTCAAGCTTCCCACTCTGTTCTGAAAAAAATATCATACTTTTCTTACATTCAGAGCACATAAAGTTGGTACAAAACTGAAACAATAGTGCTACTATTGATATCTAGAGGAACGATTAAAAAGGCAGTGAATGAACATTTCAGTGATGCACTAGGAATCTGGCCTATCAGTCAATTCCATAAAATGGTTGGAAGATTCAACCCAGTCACATTATTAACATACCATAATGTACCATCCATCAAATATCATTTTAATTATAGCAATTAACAAGAAAAAGACCCACAAGTAAACAAATATGAAGGGGAAAATAAAAAATAAAAAGAACATAGAAGACAACTAGGAAATTGATTGCTTTTTGTTTGTAGAGAAAGAAAATTGAAAATTTGGAAGATTAAGGCAGTGTAAAAATTGTCATCACAATATGAAGAATTACATGAGGAGGAATCACATTATATTTAAATTAAAAGATGTTAAAAAATCATTAAAACCTTTCCTTCCAAAAACAAAATTAGAACACAAAAGTGCTTCCCCCCAACAAAAAAAAAAAAGAAAAAGAAAAAAGATTGACTGTGTCATCTGGCCAGTCACTTGACTATGACTGTTGCAACCGTGCAAGCAACCAGATAGAGGGAAAAGAAAAAATAAAAAACAAAAACAAAATAAAAGGAGTAAAACAGAAGATAGTCTTAACCTTAAAAGTGAGAAGTGCAACGGGTACATTGCACTAGTTAGCTGCTTGATAGAATGGGATAGGCTAAGCAACAGTGCATCACAACTGTGCAACTTCAATCATATTCAACATAAAAAGGAAAAGAAAAAAAAAAAAGAGGGTTTTAATTTCAACTTCTCAACCTTCTCTTTCTTAAAAAAAATAAAAATAAAAATTGGGAGGAAAAGAAATCACAGCTATGGGGTTACAAACCCTAAAGCAAAGATGCACCAAAAACCAGAAGTAAGATCTAAGGACCTAGTCAGATCAGATGATCTCATGCTGTCAGCTAGTTTAAAAATCCCTCAGGTAAACATTCATTGACAGTATGGCAGCAGGTAGGTGCTGTGAGTATCAAAACCAGCATATGTTCAAAACCTCGAGTAATGAAGAAGAGAATATCTGACTCACCAGATTTTATTTCATATCTTAACCGTAGCCATTTGCTCATAACAAGTGCTAGCACAGGAGCGGTCTCCACTCGGCAACCCTGTTGACCCCTGGAAATTGCAGCTGAGGGAGGTCTCTGAGCATTTATGATAGTGAAGTTGCAATGAGATTGATTAAACTGAACTTCTAATTGATCAATCTCAAAAGTAGGGGGTTAGTGTGATGAGTGACAGCATTATCAATGTAGGTGCACCAGGCTTCACTATTTGATCGTAAAGCAACTGGCTAGAAATACCACTCTAAGGGGACTGACAAGATCAATCTCAAGATGGAGGGGATGTCCTTCAGTTACTGTGAGATTATTACTGTCTTCAATTGATGTAGAACCTAATTCTCCCCTAACAAGCCCAATAACTTCCTAGTTTATGATTTCTCGCTGTTGGATAGTTGGAGGACCAGCTGGGTCACATTCTTTAAAATTGAAGGATTGCACGTTCTCATCAGATGATATTGGCATTGCAGCCATTTCAAGGGAATATTCAATAAAATCTTTCACTGAACCATGTCTCCTTGAGCACTCCCTTAGGTAACCCAAGACCTCCCACAATAAAGTGACCCACCCTTCTTGTCTGTAAAGGTTAGCAACATTATCAAATTGCAATTTTGCATTTCTGAAGTCGCCTACAGCAAAATATTCTCTACCCATCAAGAATCCACATAAAGATGCCATCCTCTGGATCTTGAGATTACTGAATGATTCAAAAGACTTTTTTAGCAGAGCAATAATTTCAGAGTCTTGGAATCTCTTTCCCTCTGCAAGAGCATAACGGAAATACTCTTCGTCTGTAAGACTGCAAAGGAAAATGGGAAAACTAAGCTAAACAGAAAATTTTGGTCGTAATCCAAGTGGTAAACATCTGGATAGCAATTGGTCAAAACTTACGGTTGCATGGCAAATGCATCTCCTTGCTCAAGTAATCGAGCGAATTGTCCCACATAAACAGAAGGTACCACAGATCAGCAGTGCCATCAATCTCATCAGCAATTTCTGTCATCAACAGTGCAAGTTCCAAGCAGGACCTCTTTTCCTTCAAGTAGTGGGCTGCAAGCTGTTTCAAGATGAAATATTATGTAACCAGGGAAAAAACTATCTGTTACCTGATTAAAAGAAAAAAGAAATTAAGACTTTAAAAAATTTTCAGGGAAAATAACAAAATATAAAAATATCGAGCAGCATCAAATTTACATTAGGATAACTATGGTGGACAATGATACCTATCAGAGAAGTCAAGAAAAGAGCATATAAAACCAAGAAACCATCCTGCTCACATCATCTGAACAATCCACTTGCTGCCATCATTGCCCAAATTCTTATTTGACTAGTAAGAGAAACATAAAGGAGTATACACCTAGGGACAGTTATTTCTCTTTTTTCTTCTTAATTAATAAAAGCAATCATTTCTATGTCATGACATAATTGAATGCAGAGAAGGATGAGAAATCCTTCCCTGAATAGAATGGTCAATGTCATATTAGAGGAAAAAGATACAAATATATCAAGAATACCTAGGGAGGTAGAAGATCTCCTATAAAAGCAAAATAAAAGTTTAACCACAAATGGTTTTGAGAAAAAGGTGTTTTCATATAACAACTTTTGGTAGTTCTCATTTGTTTTTTGAAGGTTGTTTCAAAAAATAATCATACAAACATGTAGAATGATTAAAAATAAAACACTAGACATAAACATTATAAAACAACGAATTTTGTTCATTACATTAAAGAACAGTTTTTTAAAAATTATTCTCCAGAACTATTTTGGAAAACAATTACCAAATAGGCCCTCAGCTTTCTGCTTTGCTAGTGAATCCACCATTTGATTAGCTAAATGAGGAACCTAATGAATGGAACACCTTTAACTTTGAAGTACTATAAAAAAAATTGGTGAGTTTTTTTTTTTTTTTTTTCCGAGGGTCAAAAGCAATATATTAAAACAAAGCACTCCATAAAATTTGGTGGAGTTGCTCATTTGACTTCCGAAGAAGGTGGGTTGCAGTAGTCTTGGAAGTTGTTCCACCGAGCAAGAATTGAGGAACAGACCATTGAAGAACATTGCTCACTTATCAAAAAAAAAGAGAACAAAAAAATATTGCTCATGTACAAAGGAAATCCAAAGACAACATGTGACAAAAAAAATAATTGAACCTTGTGAAGGTTATAATTTGCAAGTGAAGGAATCCTACAGGATACAAGGAAATTACTGAGAGAGAGAGAATTAAAGTCCCACACTTAAATGACAGTAGAAAAGCAGGACAAGATGCTGATAAAGGATCATAAGTAATATATGAAAAGTTGACTGATGGCATAGTAAAGGTCAAGCATTGACCATACTATTTTACTTTCAAAACCATTGATTAGTGCATATAAGGGAAAAAGGTATATCCTGATTGACAAGCGTGAACATTCCACTTAGAGCCAAGACTTCCCAACTCTCCTGGGAACAATACACTTAGAGATGGTCTATAATATCATAAAAAAGGCTATCAGGTGGCTAATGTGAAGAATTGAAGAATACACCCAAATTTATTTACAATTCCACTTTACATTTCTCCTCAAGAGATTTATTTTTTTTTTTTTTTTATCAGATCTCCTCAAGAGATTTATGCAACCACATGATTCCAGAGAACTGTACAAATCTAGCAAAATTTAAAGAAATAATACATAACTTTTTGTCTACAATGAAGTCATGCTCAGAAATATTATTGGCCTGAGCAGGAGTTGAAAAATATGCAAGAAAAGTTCACCCCAGCTTAGAGAAGGATAAATCTTTAAGATAATAGAAGTTAAAGAAGACTACCTGATAATGGTAAGCGGGAATGCATTCCCACTCGGTCAAAGGGTTGTCTGCTGTGCCGAAAGCTAAAGACGAAATGCTCTGAATGGTCACAGAGCTCATCTCCAGTAACTCAGAAAATACCAAAAACTGCCTACTCATCCATTCCCAATGAAGAAATATAGCTTCCGGCACTCCCACAAGCTTACCGTAAGAGGCACTGTGTTGGCGAAACCATTTAACCGCTTCTATAATCTTTCCACCATGCAATAACAAGGTTGATATCTTGAAATGTAGTTGCTCTGCAACAGTTTTTATCTCAACTAACCGTTGAATAGCTGGTAACCTTGTTGATGTCCCCATCATCCATACACAAAATTGAATGTCAAGGGTGGATAAAAAACAAAAGGAATATGATCATAAAACTGCATGAGAGAATTTACTTTATTTGCTCTTTTTTTTTTTGATAAATTACTTGATTTGCTTAATTTTTTAGCTGTCCTCTTTTTTTCTTTTAGTGAACTTTTATTTTATCAAAAATTAATTAGGAAATATTTTGAGTTAATTTCTTTATCATCCATACTATGTTAAAAACTTTCATCCAAATAATGATGATTACAAAATCCTTACTTTTTATGTTCCAACACTTTGCACACTTCCAGCTTCTTGGGTTGCGCCCCTTTTTCTATAAGGTGGTTTCTAATTTACCTCTAAGAGGTACCTAGAGAAAAATACACCTCTAAGAGGTTATTGTGCTTATAACATCAGCAAGGGGACATTGCATCTTGGATTTGCAATACATTTTGAAAGAAGACTCGAAGAAAACTTTAAATCCATATCTTATGCAGGAATCCCGAATACCATCCAAGACAGAAGGGCCAAGAAGAGCACCAAGTAAATGTGAGAAGGGACCATCAATGGTTAAGACTATGTTATAAACCTACACTAAAATCTTTTTTTTTATAGTAATAGAAAAAGATGGAAATATCAGTTTCGATGGATATATCGGTATTTGAATTTTACGGATATATCGGAGATATATCGGTGAATATTTTTACATGAATATCGATATATCGAAGTGCTGAAAATCTTGAAATTCGCTAAAAATAAAAGTGTAAAATGACATTAATAATCAAATATATACGTTGAAATTGCATCGCGTAAGGCATAAAAATCAAAATGAAGATCGATGTGGCTCCATTGCCAAAATTTGATAGAGGGGTCCCATCTTGATAAAGACAATACTCATATCAAGACATGGTGTTCCGATAATATTGATTATAGGATCGAATATGCCATGCATAAATGTCTTAACTTGTATCCACAACTTCTCGATGGATAGGAAATTCGGGTTCATTCATATGCTCGTTTCAAATATAAACTAACATTTATTAATATATTACTAATGAAATGCTAATTTATTAATATATTGTTACTAAATTAACTAATTTAAAATATGAAAGTATCATATAAACTATCACAAAAGAAAAAAAAATTGGAGTGAAATGAAGATTGGATATGGGTAGAGAGAATTTGTGATCAAATGGAATGATTTTAGAGGTATGTATAGATTTTTTTGGGTCAAAATAGCCATTGGATAGTCAAAAAATCTTTGTAATTTAATTATAGCCGTTGGATTTAATTTTTGGGCAAATCTAACCGTTAGATCTTCTTTAAACTGTTGAGATCAATCCATAATCGTTGGATCAAGTCAGAATTTCAAATCTGACCGTTTGGATATATATATCGCCCATATATCCCGATATATCCCCAATAAATCTTCGATATTTTACCGAAAAATTAAACTAACGCGCGCGTGTACCACAGACCCGATATTTCCACGATATATCGGTATAAAACTGATATATCGCCGATATTACCGATTTTTAACTTAACCGATTATCGATGGCCAATATTGTTTCGACCCTTACCGATATCCGATATATCGGCCAATATATCAAATATTTTAAACCTTGGTAATAGCCAATGAGATAAAATAATAGAGTACTGAACAACCAACTAAAATGGAGAAGCACGCTACCACAGAGCACCAACAGACCAAAAAGAAAAGACAACAAAAAATTGTTGATAAGTTTAGAGTTATATAAGAGGTAACCTCTCGCAGTGTGTGATATACATCTTCATAAGAACCTCAGAAAGCCAACCAGTCCTTGAAACTACGCATATCTGACAACTGTAATTCGTAGAGTTTAGATAAATAATTGAACAACACGAGAAACACATAAAAATTTGAATAATTGACTGAAATATCCTTAAATTTCCTTCATGGTACGTATTCTAAATTGCATCCTTCTACTTGAAAATGGGATTCACTTGCAAAACGTTGGGCATCTTAGGGTTTTATGAACTCCAAAATGAAAAACATTGCTACACTAAAATCATGTGATAAAAATGATATACAAAAAGACTTAAACTGCAAGCAATTAAGCATTCTCCATTGTTGAAACTAATAAGAATTGAGGCCAGTGCCTTGAAGCAGTAGCGGATATACAACTCAATAGAATTGGTATTCTTCTTCTCAACACATGTTTTGATTCTTCATCCTTCGTCCCTATAGTATGTATTTGCTAATTCAGCAATTGTCTTGCCAGCCTGCAAAAGGGTAGCTTCTTCACTCAATGAAAATAATGTTCAAAGAGAAAACAACAAACCAGCAAGGGGTGCATTGAAAAATTAACACCTATTAGAGATTGTTGTAGTTCTGAAGCATCATTTTTGATGAAGGTAATAAGGTACTTGGAGTCTAATTCAGCACGCTTACGCAGAAAAATCATACGATGTTCGCTAATGTCATCTGCATCAAATGAACTCATTATATGACTGCTTCTTTCCTGTTACCCTACTAATACCCAAAGAATGATGAAATTATTAAAAAAGAAAAAGAAAGAAAGAAAAGAAAACGCACACACACAACTCACTGGACAAACCCCCCAATCCCTCCCCACATGCAAACAAACATATTACAAAAATGAAGTAGCATCTTTGATAAATTTAAAATGAAGTAACATATAAACCTATTATTTTATTATAGTGCCCCTCAAGAAGTCATTCTGCTTTCATCAAAAAATCAAAACAATTCATATTTTATACATATATTTGAGATCTTAAGGTCATCGTTATTAATTAAAAAAATTACTTCTTTTACTCTTGTATATTAATTTTTCAGCACAGTTTGGCAGAAAGTTAAGTTCCGCTGGTTTGAAACATCAAAGAATAAATTAGAGCCACTAGTTATCTGATCGTGGAAATAGATGCATACTCACCACCATAAATGAAATATTCCCGAACGTAATCAGAAAACATACAGCCATTGCATAAAGACTTTAGTTTCAAAATAAAATTTTCTGCACAAGGTTTTTCTCTTGGAGAGTATGAAAGAAAAATGAGAATTGAACTTAAAAAATAATGGCCTGGAATCAGGGGCAGATCCACCATATGCCCAGTGGGGGCATTAGTCCCCACTTACTTTTAGAATTTTATTGTAGTTAAAGTTAAAAAATATTTAAAATTTTTTTTTATTATTATATTGCCCCCACTGAAATAAAAAGTTTTAAACTTGCCCCCCCCTGCCCTATTTATCTGGCTCCCCCAGTGCCTGGAATAACAAAACACACAAATCTAAAACCAGTTTGCTGATCTTCCTTAGTTATGCTTTTGCTAGTTCAAGGGTCGGATGCATATCATAGTTATCTAAAGTAATTAGGATAACTTACCATTAGAAGTTGACCGCACAATAACTAGAACCAATTTGGTGTTCCTTGCACTGAACAACAGCTCTACTTACATTCAGATAGTAGATTATAGAACATCCATATAAACATTTAACAAATGAAATGATACTTAATCACCTTCAGCTTTATAAAACATCAAAGTTAGAATATGAAACATAATGCTGAAACATGAACATATAAGACATAAGACCAGACAGGAGAAAAATGCATACAGGTTCATATTAGAAACCAAGGTCAGACAGTCAGTGAAGTGATTGTGAAAAAAATTATCCAACCACCTCTTTTTTTTTTATTTTCTTTTCTTTCTTTCTTTTTTTTTTTTTTTGGTTCTTTCAACTTAGGGTGTAACAACCACTTAATTTTTGCTTATATATTATTGATCTTTTGTCAAATAACCACACCCACAGGTGCTTTAAAGAACCTCACGAGATATTCAAAGGCAATATCAAAATGACAAGTCAATCATTCAATCTCGCACCATCAACCACCTTGCAATGACATCCTCAGCTAGGAGCTATAAAGCCAATGTAATTTTGGTATTCGGTTCATGATATGCTAAAAATATGTGGCCAAAATCATAACTAGTATAAGATGTCTTATGCCATACAGTAATTTCCACAAAACGTAAAGCAAAATGAAAAACTGTCTGTTCAAGTCTCTTACGATGATCTCAATAATCAGATTCTTAGGATATCAAAATGTTTCTGGTCCTTTGAAACAAACCAACTAGACAAGAAAGCTATGCAATTGATTTATCCTAATTGAATAGCCCAGAAAACTCTTGAAATAGAAAAGGAAGCAGCGTCTGTCGAGTCTTACTAAGAATGAAGCAATTGAATAAAGTAAGGGAGTGGGGGAGAGGAAAGAGGCAGTACTTGAGGTTCTCAACACGAGTGCACAGCTGAAGCCACTGGGCGGGATCACCAGAAATGTGATCGGAAGGGAACAAAGCAGCGACAACGGCAGGTACCCTGGTACGATGTTTGAGCAACCGATCCCTCTTTAAAATTCCCGCAACAGGATTGCGGATTTCCTTGTTGGAGTGATTCATAATGGAGATCGCGGAGAAGTCAGGCAACGCCAACGTATTGATGGGAGGCTGCTCGGTGTGGAGATGAGTGGAGATCAAGGCGTGAAGCTCTGGACATCCCACCAGAGATACGAGAGATACTGGCGGAGTCCGAAGCTCTTCCGGGTATTCTTCCATGCCTGTTTCTTCAAAGATTTGAAATTCCTTATGGAAAAAAATTACTAGAGTAGGGCTTCAAAATATAAGAGAGTGAACTAGGGTTTCAAATTCCGGCAATGGCGAAGACTGAATTAGGGTTTTCGGAAGGTAAACCAGATCGGAATGACTCGCCAGCTCTCATCATTTGGGATATCCGGTGGTCTAGTTTCAGTGATACCTGGGCTCGGCTGTGGCCTGTGGGGAGATTTAGTCATACGCGCCGCACGTGACGACTTCTTACTGAAAAAAAAAAATCCTCTATTCTAATTAGTAATTAAAGCGCATTGACACAGGCATTGGTTAAGAGTCACGGTCATGTAGAGAATATATCTTAAAGTCGGTTGTCAGCATAGATATTGATCGCCCGGACCTAAAGGGTGCCCACACAGTGAGGCTTTAGGCTACGTCTGCTTACGTGTTAAAAACTTATCTTTCTCCAGATGTGAGATCACGTGAATGCCGTGGAGTATGATATCTTACATTATATCTTATGGGATTACGGCCAAACGAACACTATATGGTGAAATAGGACACGTGTGAGTTGGGATTAAGCTTTAATACCATTTGTATGAGTCTCTTAGAATTATATAGATATTATTGACAGATGAAGCGCCGCGGCTTTGATGTGTCTCATGTTGAAGAGCCGTATTTGTATAGTGTCGAGAACCGCTCCTATCGATGTGAGATGTGACAATTCGAGGAACAAAATATGCATATTCTGGATATATCGGTCTTGGATTTTTCACGGGAAAACTCTCGGAAATATCGGAAAATATCGGTGGATATTTTATGAAATACTCCCGATGTCTGAAATTAACAAAAATACTTTGAAATTCATGGAAATACTTTGTTGAACTATAAAAAATGCACATAAATAAGCAAATACTACAACTTGTTGAAATGATATCATTATAATTTATCGAGAAGTCTTGTCATGATAAGTAAATTTAAAACGAAATGAGAACCGTGTGGCTCCATTATTATTCTGATGAAGGGATCTCACATCTTAATGAAACTGATATTAAATGCAAAGCGTGGTGTTGCAATAATATTGATTGTAACCCCGACATGCCGTATAAATATGTTAACTCTACCATGACCTAAAATTGGATAGGAAATTCGAGTTATTGTATCTTCGTTTGAAATCCTTGCTTGCATTTGATATGGAATTTGGAATGGCATTTGTGGATCATGAGGATAGTTAACCATTCCATATTCTTCACCAATAGAGCACGAAGGATGTGAAGAAGAGTGACCATACTTCGTTGTATAAAGGAGGAAATATGTTGCCTACGTTCGATGAATCAGATTGAGTTCCGATACTCATGGACTCAAAGCGGCGAAACGAATCCTCATTGTATGGTGTCATCCTTCGTTTGTCTTCCTCACATGTGGCTTTCCGGTGGCTCCGATACTGGCAGGCTCTCTAGACCATGGTCTTCATCTTGTGTAGCATGAGTGAAATCATCTTCCCGCAGGTGAATGAGAACGATGGATATTGAGCTTTGTTGTGGATCTGTGATATCCCGCCATCATTTCGATATCACTACCATCATTGGTCCCTCTCTTGAGCAAGTCATAACTGTAGTAGAAATGCGAAATGAAACTTGATACACTACTATGTTTATTCACTTGAATCAAAAGAGGGTCGAGAAGTAACAATGGGTTGAAATGAGTCCCTCGTGTCTTGACAAAACTTTCACTATGAACTAACCGGATAAAACCAGCTCAACATTAACTCTGCTTCTGAACATGTGAAGCAATGCGTGGATCAGGGGATTTCCATCTTCCTCGTCTAAATGGAGAGGTCTAGCCATTGAAATAGTTGATTCTCTTCTTTCTTGTAGAACTCATTTGAAATTTCTAGTAAATTGAGAAAATTATTTCGGCGAAACTATCGGTCTACTGGCCTTATATCACGGATCTTTAGTTTCATGTTGTAATAACAAAAAACCAATTGTTGGAGCCTAGGATAAAGCAAGTAGATTGCTTTGTTTCGAGTATGAATTAAAGAATTAGAGCAAATGTGCTCCAATTTCTTTCTTACAAGTCAAGATGATGTCGCTTATGAGAACCTTAAGGCCAAACTCTTAATGTCGAGCGTGATTTGCTACAAACCACCATTCACCGCAATAAAAATTACTTATATTCAATATATACAATAAAATAGTTATAAATTACAGATTTATTATGAGAATTAACACTCACTGTGAACCATTTTTTATCTGACACGCTATTGCTTCGCCTCGAATACCAAATCTTTTTGCATCACGGAATAGTATAAGCTGTGAATTGAAAATGTCAAAAATGTCGGCCATGAAATTGCCATGCCTAGAATCACCATAGTTAGAAATAAAACACAATAATGCATGCCCTGGTTTGAATCCATCGTGTCTTGATGAATCATGAGGATTCACTACAGACACGATCTCAAGTCTTCCCTTTATCCCCTTTCGTAGGAATCTCACACCTACTGAGAGATCGCTTAATTACAATGCAAGAGGAAGGGGAATTCTCTCCCGCCACGAGCCAAATGTAAAAAACAGAAGGGTTAAGGGAGGGTCTTGAGCCACATATTTATAGAGTTTTGACCATCGGCCCTCTCATCACGGGCCCGCCACGGCCCACAACGCCAAACATCCCATATTAGACTCCACATAACCCATATATCGCACCTTTATAGACCAACCTTATTTGTTGATTCATCATTATCAAAGCCCCACAGTAGAAATTCCCACATTCTCCCACTGGGCGATATTAATTTAAACAGAACCGTGTGCGCACTCCTTATATTGCCCAGAGATTGTTCTTAATGGTCAATCCCATCCCATAAAGTCTTGAACACCGAATTCATGGAGGTAAATCTGCACAACACGCTGGGTAGCCTTCGCCACACGGTCATTTCAATCCACTGAGCATTCAATATGGTAGTGTTAAATGGACAATACCCATAACAATGAGAGGATATCATGAAAAGATTCATTTTTGTTAGTCCAAATTCTCTTCCTATGTCACAAAACCCAGCGTGTCACTAGAGAATTCTCATCATAGGTTCCAATGAACTGTATATACCATTCTCGATAGTTAATCAGACTTTAGTGTGTAACAAGACATATTTGTTAAGGCACGCTGGATGCCCTATAGTCAGACCAAGGCTTCACACAATGCTCGAGATTTTAACAATTATACTGCATCAACTTGATAAATTATCCACTAATACATCGCTATGCCTCATTGGAATGCACAAGAGTTGATAGTATATACAAATATTACTAAAATGTAATTAAATCAAACAAACTTATGAGAAAGTACATAAAACTAAATGGGCCCCACTAATTACGATCCCATGATACCCTAAGCCCATGCACGACACGCCGGACAAATACAGCATGCAAGGCCTTTATGAAGAGAGTTAGGGATTCGCAATCATATCATCTCGATATGTGCCCACTCGCACGTCAAATTGATTGACCTCTTTCAGGTACGCATTTCACCCCATGTGCTAGACTTGATCTTCGCATAGGCATTAAACAACACTACAGAAAGTTATTAATACACATACACCATGGGCTCATTCACAATTTTAAATGTTGGTGCACCTTAATGAGGTTTCGGAGCTAAATTTGCTCGAGTAGTTGTTGAAAAAGTACATGCAACTCCGCCGATGGTATGTAGGTGATGGCTGATTCTGCTTTCACTTTTTTCCATGATATCGTACCTCCGCAACTTAAAGAGCGAACTTGATGCACTTTTTCATCCTGACAGCCAGCAAAGTCTCGAACTGACACCCAACTAGTCAGAGGTCTCGAACATGTTTGTAACTCAATATATAGTCTTTGTCCCTTATACCTCACCTTTCGGGCAAAGAACTAATGATCGTGGTCCCTGGATTTGATCGACATCAAGCCTCCTGCAAACGCAATATCCGGCCTAAGGCATACTTGACATACATAATAATTCCAAGCCGCACCAAAGATAAGGTGTATATTCTTCATTGGGCTTTCAATATCTGAATGGAGGACATTGTGATGCATCAACTCTATCACCTTTACTGCATAAGATACTGAGCATTGAGCCAGATACAGAATCTTTCAAAATACCATCAACATATTCCTCCGAGATATAAACCAATAGAACCACAGAATTATCTGTATGGAATCTAATGCCCGTGATTGCAAGGTCACACATTGCAAGGTCCTTCAGACACAAGTTTTTGACAAATGATCCAGTTTTCATTCATATGGCAAGAACTAAGTCACTGTCATAAAGAGAGTATCACTATGTTATGTAGCATAAGGAAAATGAATTTCTCCCACTACTTCCGGCAAAGATAGGTATCCTGATCTACTTTGTTCAACAAAACCGTATGAAGCAAACAACATTTATGAAACTTTAAGTACCATTGTTCAGAAGTTTGCTTTAGACCATAAATAGACTTTTTTCATTTTCACAATGTATAACGGGAATCTATTGCCACAAAACTTCATGGAATTCATAGACTTTCATTAAGGTTCCATTGAGAAAGCAGCTTTACACACTATATCCGTAAATCTAATAGTCGAAATGAGCAACCAATGCCATGATCACCTAAAAGAATCTTAGAAGAGACCTGGAGAAAATGCTGTTTCCTGAGTAGTCTACCTTTCTCCTAGGAAACCAAGCGTCGTCAGCTTTTAAACTTTCTCATAATCTTTCCTTGATCCTTTTATCTATATACACCATTTTAAAAATAATGGGTCTACACATTTTAATTCAAGCCTCAAACTCCATTATATCATAGTTGACAATTTCATCCTTTCATCATGATCTAATCATACCTGCTCGATAAGTAAACAGCTTCGATACGCTATCGATCATCTACGGGTAACCGAGATATCGTGGAAATTGGCTCTCCTCCAGCTGTAGACTAAAGAGTCCGGGCATAGCTGATCGCCTCCCAGTGGGTCTCCTCATCGAGTAGTAATAGCCACATCCCGCACTTCGAGAGCCTTGATGAATCCTATTGTGAGTCGCCTGCCTGTCAGATCCCAGCCCAACAGTTCATTATGGTGTGGGAGTTTCCAATTATCTCATGGGAGGAGATAAAGATACCTACATTAACAACGAACGCATTGTTATTATCCTCAATAGTCTCGTGAGGCAAATACTTCTTCACTATACATCAAATCCCAAAAATTGTCATCAGGATTCCACACCTCGGCTCATCGATTGAGAAACCCCATCCCTTCTGAATGTTCCTGTAAGATAGCAACACAGTGGTTCTGAGTCCAACTTACTTAATGTTGGATTATACAACTTCACTTATGCAAGACATCCAAACCTAAGATGGTTAGTTGACGCCACCATAACTCAAAAGGAGCCAATGAACATCTCTTTGTGTATACACCATCCGCATCGATGCTCGCTTTCAGCCACCTGTAATGTAACTCATTCAATAACTATACTTCCTTACCATTTCCGGAGTGCCATCTATAACTACGGTCGTGTGACCCCAGCATAGTAAACTGTGCTACTATCCCGTAATCCTCTGGGTTATCATGAATGCCTTGATTACTCGCCATGCTTGCCATAATATACTCTCTCCACCTCGGTCGGATCTATTAACCTTTATGACTTTTCCCAAATGTTTCTCGACCGGTCAAGAAAAATCTTGAACTTGTCAAGAGACTAAACCCTTTTCTTTAATCAAGTACAAATAACCATATCGAGAATAGTTATCAATAAATGTGATGAAATAAAAATTTCTACAGGTTCTTGGGTATAAAGGTCCGCTATATCGGTGTGAATGACCCCTCCCGACAAGTCGAACCCGGTTGCGGTTTTCTTTCTTATCTTGGTCATTTTACCTCTACAACGGTCACATGTCACAGTCATTTTAAGAAGCGAGAGTAGGGATGTTAGTCTTGCTCGACCTTTCTGTCCTTAGAGATATGACGAGAGTCGTTTTATGCCACAATGCATAGTATTCCCTTAGGCATGGTCTCTTAGAAACAACCTTTATTAGTATAAGCGGCATTATGTCATTGGGAGATAAACCTGATCTGTCTGATCGTTGGACATATAACGACACGAACCTTATTTAGATTAAGAAACAAAGAAATATGTATTGTTCTTGATTTCAAAGAGTAGTCATACATGTCGAGCTCCACGATGGAAACGCTAAGTTGATACAAATGAAGGTACATAAAAGTGTCTTTCAACATTAATCTAAAACCGAGTCAAATCAAGATTACATCTCCCACAAACATCGACTTTCGTTGTTTCCAGTGCAGTTTTATTGATTCATCCTCTTTCAATTTCTTAAGTTCAATCCGGTGGGACCTCGATTGAAATGATTCTGTTTCTGAAAAAGTGTGGAAAGCAACAAGCAATCTGATCGTCATGTGAATACTTATGTCTGAATTACATACATCATCACATAATCACCTTTGGTAAATATGACATGCGTTCTTACTCCATGTGACCATGAGAACATATTCTATTAATCTTCATTAAATCACCACCTTTGGGTGTATGAACAGATCGATCATTTCTCAAGCACATGCTATACATGTACTCCATGAGCTATCACCAAGATCTCATCTCCTTTGGGAGTATGATCATGATAAAACGAGACATCCATGATATAGGCGATATTTCTCAAACCCGGTCAGAGTGTGCCACTTTAGCGATCGCCTTAGATTGAATCGTGAAAATTTCTCATACCCCGAGGATATAAGCTTTATGTATCACATTATATATATGTATTTGGACCGTAAACGGGCGTATGTCTTTTACATTACATGTCGAAGCTAATTATCTTTGTTTAATTCATTAATTATAATCAATGAATTACACTCTGCCTGATCCTTATGTGGTGATATACATGAGCTATCATACATATTTCCAAACCATAGAAATACAAGAAAACACGCAAAAATACCCTAAAAATACGTACATAAGAGTTCTATCTACGTATTTTTCGAATGCGTAAAGCTTGAGCATGTAAAATAAATATATACCACATTGTAGAGCATCTCAATACGAACACTTGTCGGTTGAAGATCTTCCCAAAGCGGACGTCGGACGCGCGCGTGCTCCGCCGGAAGGCGAAGTCTGGCTTAAGTGCAGTCGATTGCTAGGTCGAATTGGTCGAGATTCAGATGGCGTCATCATAATGGCATCAGAAATGAGAACGATATGGCGTCACCATGACATCATCGAATCGGTCAAAAGTCCGCGGGTGCGGGCCGGAATCAAACTTGAATTCGGAAGATGGCGTCGGCGCGGCGTCATCAAGCGGTTATAGCGAAGGTTTGCGCTGTTCGATGCGTGAGCGTGTTTTCCGCCTTGGCCGTCGCGCCCTCGGCGCGTGAAGGCGCGTGAAGCCCCGTCGTGACCTCCTCGACGTGCCACCGATCCAATTTTCTCGTTCGGCGAGTGATTCAAATATACAGCTAATATTCAACTCAGCGGATAAAAATGTCGGCGGACAAAGCTATCTCAGATACAAACAAAAATTTTTTTTTTTTTTTTTTTGTATTTTCGATTCTAATCTATGTGGAAATACGTGCAAATGTAGCCAGCTGAAATTGCCATGCCTAGAATCACCATAGTTAGAAATAAACACAATAATGCATGCAGTTTGGAATCCGCTTCGTGTCTTGATGCGGAATTGAGGGAGGATTCACTTGTACGATCTGAAGTCTTCTCCTTATCCCCTTCGTGAATTCAACGGCCTAATAATGAAGTTGTCGCACAATGCAGGAGGAGAATTCTCTCTCTCGGGTTTCACGTAAGTCAATGTGAAGTGGTGAGAAGGGTTAGGGAGGAACTTGGCGCTATTCTGGGTTTTGACCTGGGCCTCTCATCACGGTAGAGGCGGGTACTGCGGCCCACCCCGGTGATCCCATATTAGACTGATTAAGAACACATATATCGTACCTTTATTAGACCAACCTAATTTAGTTGATCTCAATTAATAAAGCCCACATAGGAAATTCTTAAATAAAAATCTAAAATAAAAAATTAATCGAGGAAATTGAATCAATTAATTAGAAACTCATTAATTTACCTCGTTTCCAAAATTAGAAGGCCTTGACGTAGGATCTAATTTAGAAAAAACATCATGAGCGACTTAGTAGCTCGAGTTTGGAGACCAACTCCAAGTGCATGTGAGAATTTGGATTAGATAGTATCTTTGCAATAGTGATTGAGAATTAGTATGCGATAATAATATAAACATAAAATTATTAAGGTGAATACTATTAGCGAAGAAGATAATAATTGGTTACTGTGCATGGAGGATGCTTAAGAGTTCTATCTGACGATGCGATGATAAGTTTCACCACTCTTTAGCTTTGGTCGATCTTTAAATTTGCCTTCATCAATACAAGATCAGCTGGTAGACAATGGCATGGTTGTGGCGACACGAATCAACAATGAAAACCTTGTGTATAGTGCCTCATGAATGGACACTAGCTTCTCCGCATATATTGATATTAATGATCAAACATGAGTCTTTCAACCTCATGCCCAACTACAATCCAGGCTAAGCAGCGAGATGACCATTCATTACTAATAAGACTTTCTTCAAATCTGACCCTCTTTTAGAAGACCGTCAAGGGCAATATAGTTTATTGCAAATCTTGTTGCTTGAGACGCCACGATATCTCTACATGCACATCGCATTTTTTGCAAGCAACCCGACCATGATTGTAAATGAAGTTGGTTATCTTTTCGACCATTCACGATCAAGCTGGCAGTATTTATCCCTTTTACGATATCTTCAAACATTAAATCAATACGTTAATCGCGCATAGATCGATACATATTGTATTTCTTCTGCATCCAACAACTTTCCTTTCTGAAATATCGATCATTATACATTTAATTTAGACCACATTTGCTTCTCGACTTCCTTGATAACGTCCTTGACAAACCATATATGTATTTGTTGTCTTTAATCTTATCGACGCATCAGCGGTTGAGGAGAAGAATTGATAACCTTTTAGATATACCATGAAATTAATTATGCTCAATTTAGTTTGGCGAATCCATCCATCGCACATAATTGTACATCCATATGTCTCCCATTTCTCCTGTTTGCAAGTTGGCATAAGCTTCCATGTCTTTATACTCCATTTCCAAGTACTTTCTTTTGATTTCATACGGAGATGGTGGTTGCGATGCCATCCCTATATAATAATTCAAGGAAAGGCTGGTTATTATAAAACATATTTCATAATACGGATAATAATGTCATTATTTAAACATATTTCATATATGGAGACCATAATGTAAAACATATTATATAATTAGACAAACACCTTTGTTGTGCACGAAAATCATCTTCTTAAAATGGTGTGAGTCAAGCTTTTAAGGTGGAACACTTTCATATATGAAAAACTTATTCTAATTAATCGTCCAATTGTTTCCTTGATTAATTTGCTTGAACATATTTTAGGTTTTTTACGTAGAAGACATGAAAATGATGGTGCGATTGGCGGTGATGGATCAGTATCGCAGAACACTTTTTGTGATCTTTGTATACGTGCGATGGATCACTTGGTTTGTGAAGACTTCGCTTATTGCAATTACGCCAAAAAATAAAATCAATTTACATTATTTACATAATTATGTGAAAAATGAATTAGGTATAGATTTACCAATTTTATTTGCCTCTCTATAAATCCGCCCGATCTACATTCCATTCACTAGCTAACTTTTGATACGCGTGCGCTACCGATGTTTCATCTCGCTCATCGAGTGCGTATCGACCGGATACATATGCACCTCCTCCTAACTCACCCTCCTCTTCCTTATCGCCATCTGATGGGAAATTTGTGATGTTTCACTCCCATTGTGCCTGTAATTACATTTCGAATTTCTTCCATATCAGTAGCTTTTTTTCGCTTTTCTTTTCACACTTTGTATTAAAGTTCTTCGTTTCTTGTTTATACGGCGGCACATTTGGACACTTCTTAGTATTTGAGTTGGGATCGTATGTGACCAGTCATAAACCAATGGTAATTCATACACTTTTATGTTTGTATGATAATTCTGAGTGTTCGATTTTATGTCCCTCAATTCGCAATACCTCCATCACGGGATCACGGCCTCCACTTCCACTAGCCATTCTATAAACACATAAAAAAGTAAGACCTAAGTTTCCTAACATGATATCTGAAAGCAATAATATGTTAAGATGTCTAAGAAGATCTAAATTTCTAACATTAAATATGTCTAAGATCTAAGTTTTAAACAGTATATAAGTATAGCTAAAATTTAATGTAAGTAATATCAAATGAAACTAAAATAAAACTATGTGAGTATAAAAATAAGATTATAATATAAAAATATTTAGAGTAATTTATATAACTAAAATAACTATTAAGTGAAATAAATAATATAATTAATTAACTAAAATTTATATTAATCAAATGAAACTACAAAAATAAAACTATAGTATAAAAATAAGATTATAATATAAAAGAAATGTTTGAAACATATTATATAACTAAAATAACTATTAAGTAAATGAAATAATAATATAATTAATTAACTAAAATTAAAATATCCAATGAAATAAATGAAAACTATAGTATAAAATAAGATTATAATATAAAAATGTTTGAACATTATATAACTAAAATAACTATTAAAGTAAATAAATAATATAATTAATTAACTAAAGTATAATATCAAATGAAACTAAAATAAAACTATAGTATAAAATAAGATTATAATATAAAAATGTTTGAAACATTATATATAAAATAACTATTAAGTAAATAAATAATATAATTAATTAACTAAAAATTATAATAGCATAATGAAACTAAAAATAAAACTATAGTATAAAAATAAGATTATAATATAAAAATGTTTGAAACATTATATACTTCAAAATACTATTAAGTAAATTAATTAACTTAAAAATTATAATATCAAATGAAATAAAAATAAAACTATATAGTATAAAAATAAGATTATAATATAAAAAAATGTTTATGAAACATTATATATAACTAAAATAACATTAAGTAAATAAATAATATAATTAATTAACTAAAAATTATAATATCAAATGAAACTAAAATAAAACTATAGTATAAAAATAAGATTATATAAAATGTTTGAAACATTATATAACTAAAATAACTATTAGTAAATAAATAATATATTAATTAACTAAAAATTATAATATCCAAATGAAAGCTAAAAATAAAACTATAGTATAAATAAGATTACTAATATATAAAAATGTTTAAAAACATTATATAACTAAAATAACTATTAAGTAAATAAATAATATAATTAATTAACAAAAATTATATATTATCAAATGAAACTATAATAAAACTATAGTATAAAAATAAGATTATAGTATGCAAATATTTGAAACATTATATATAAAATATCTTATTAAGTAAATAAATAATATAATTAATTAACAAGAATTCTATTATCAAATAGAAGTTATGAAACTAAATAAAACTATAATTATAAAAATATAAATTATATGGTATAAAATGTTTCCAAACATTGTGCTATAACTAAAACAAGATTATAATAAATAACTAAGTTTGAAACATTATATAACTAAAATATATTAACTAAATAATATAATTAATTAACTAAAATTATGCTATAGTATTATCAAATCTATAAAAATAAAATAAAACTATAGTATAAAAATATAGATTATAAACTACTTCAACACCAAAATAAAACTAAATCAAATATGCATAAAAACAAAATTAATGAACAAAGAAACATACCTTAATTCCCAATGATCTTCACAAAAATTAGGATAAAGAACAAATAAAAATTATTTGAGAGTGAAATGGAGCTTAGATGTGGATGGATGAGTTGTAATGAAGTGTATATGATTTTAGGGGTATTTATAGAATTTTTAGGTCAAAATAACAGTCATTGGATTGCCAAAAAACATTATTGATTTATTTCTATAGTTGGATTTGATTTTGGTTCAAATCGTAGTTGGATCAACATATATCCGTTAGAGCATTACGCGGGCCGTTATATCAAGCTTGATTTAAAATCAATGGATTGGATAAAACAAGCCGTTGGATTTTCAAAAAGGCGGATGAAATACGGATCGTCATATCAAAGCAGAAAAATATCCAAGAGATATTAGGATAATTCGAAAAATTCCCGAAAAAGCGGCTGAAAATCGGCAGATTTTTAGTTATGTCGATAAATCGACGATAATGGCGGCTCGGACACGCCTCCGGTAGCGTGTACAACACTTCTTTGAAAAATCGTGAGATTATTCCCAGTTCGATTTTTGCCACGGAATTTTCCACCCCAAATCGCCTGCTTGAAATCGATTTTTCTCGAAAAATCGGCGAAATCGGCGATTTTTGTCCATGTGTGACATAACCACCCTGATGAATATAATGTCCTCATTGTGTCTCATGGGATTCTGAAGATAAAGCGGGACAAACACCCACTTAGCAGGGTCAGTGAAACAAACTCACCTTTGAGATCAAGATCAACTCGATACCATTTATAACACTGACCCGGTAAATGACTGAATTCTAAGATCAAAAGAATAAACTCATTTTATGGGGCTAAACAGAACAGACCCCCACACTAGAGATCGATTTTGATACCATTTGTAACAACCCATCCTAACCATGTGCACATTGTCCGCTATAGACTCAAGGGCTCTCACGGCTTTAAAACGCGTCTACTAGGTTGAAAGGAACTCATACTTGGAATGGGATAAGCCGTACCTCATGTGTCTGTCACATGAGTGGCTCAAGCTCAACAAAAACTCATCGGGCAGATGACTCATGAAGGTCAAGTGTACTACCATTACGATAACCTCAAGAATCGAAGCACTTAGCATTGGGAGTTCGTTGAAAAAATCGCCTCGAGCACTTGAGAATCGGTCACAAACGAGTGGACCGTTGTGGAGTCCTTGTCATGACTGACTCTTGTATGACCACGACTCCTTATCCCATACCGGTAGACATTGCACCTTGATTGCGGATGCTCATGTGACCCGCTGATGTATTTCCTAAAATCAATATATAGCATTATGGGGTTTTAATGCGAATCACGAAAGTAACCTTAAGTTACCACCTTCGGCTCCATGATTATTTAATTCTGTAGGGGTTGAATGCTTTGAGCCTTAAAGGGGTGATCCAGTAGAGCGAATCCAGGTATTGCAGTATCACGACGGGCTGAACCAATAATTGTTGTAATCGGAGGTTGTTGAACTTCATGGTCAAAATGGGACATTTCCGGGAGTACATTGAAGAGGCGGTCTCAAACAGTTCTCATCCATTCATCCTTGAACTATAGACCCGATTGATCCCGATGATACTCGTCGATCGATATCATAAAAACGAGCTGACCACATTACGAGATCCACAATAAGCCAGGGTTAATTGCAATTTTGCCCGAAACGCTTGTCGACCCATCGATGGGGTCATAACCTTCTCTGAATCCCCCCTAAAGCAGTTATCTATGCCCTATAACGATGCACTTGTTTTAATAGAGGTTGGAAAACACACGATGAAACGTGTGGACGGTGGCCTGATAGTCGCATGACCTCCTCTACCTACCCAGCCTTCGCTACGCTGTTCCTGAGACGAGATAATCTTACATGATCCGAGGAAGGTGTTGAAAGTCGGCTAGCGGATCACAAACCAACTCATTGGGGAGATAGTTTTACTTCGTTTAAACAAGTACAGTCATTACCTTGGTCCGGCTCACGGTGATTAGATTCCTCGTCCTTCAGCTCCATTTGGGACGCGCCCAGATTCATGCGATGAAGGCATTGATGACCTCAAACGATCATAGATGAAAAGAAATATGACCAAGGAAATGAATGCGGCAAATACTCAAAACTTGATTTTAAAAAGTAAATACACTCAAAAAAATTGAAATGAAAAGTACTACCAACACTCAGACCACTTTGCAAGTGCCATGGTCATCCCCAATAGTAATTTCAAAAGTCGGAATCATCATCTGCGATGATTCACAGAGTTCTCTCTGGTGGAATTTATTTCCCCTGATTACAAGGGCTCTTCACTATTTAGGCAACCCCTAAATAAGATGCGATTAAAATCATTTAATGATAAGCTGTTAATTGAAAACTAATCTAAAATCACTTTCAAACAAATAACATTGGAAGTCACAAAATGTATGAAGAAGTATTAGAATAGAATGAGTATATTCAAATGATTTGCATTTCATATTCAATACAACATTTGTGAGTTGAATGTTGGATTTGTCCAAGAGCAATGTAGTATAGCCTTTGAATACCTCTTGACATTATACATTTCACTATTTAGATAACCATATTCCTAAACCAAGTCAATAGGTCTAAATAACTACTTTTAGGATTTGATCATCTTTAAGATTTGGTTGTTTTTCCTCACTAAGTACTTTATAACTTTATTGTTTCTTAGGACTGAGGAACAGCACCCCTGAACTGGTGTCTGACCTTCCTGACTAGGTCAATTTCTCGATATGCGATTCATTAGATGCTCTATCTCCTTGATTAAGAATATTTACTAACAAGGTCGGGTATTCACAAATTGAGATGAGACCTCTAAACATTAAACTGATAAATCATTAGGTGTTTCTTATGCCTCGGGAACACACTTCTATTGTCACTCAGAAGGGAACCTTCAAGTTAAAGGTTAGAGCATCCAGTGATTTATCAAAGTGATGTTTAGAGTGCATTAATTCTAAAAATATCCAGCTACAACATACCCACTGAGATTCACTCTTTGCTCTCCGGGTGATCCATCCGTGTCCATAGAGGGATCTGGAAATATGAAACATAGATAAACTCTTTATGGGTATAAAATACGATATTACAACACTTTACAAAAACGACAACGCGATTGTATAAATTCAGTTTCAACCCACAAAATAAACCATAATCACCTTAAATCTGGATGTTGAAATTAATCCTCTTACGTAAAGAGTTTAATGTTTTATTACTAGATTCAATCATCACAAACAAGTAACAATGAAAAATGAAAGAAGAAATCAAAGATAAGGGTGAGAGAAGCAAAATGTGGTTTATGAGCTTTATGTTCGTTCCATGATATGAAATTGTATCTCTGAGTCTGACTCTTGCTATCTCTTCAAACCAAAATAAATTGCTCTAAAATATTTCTAAAGATCTCTTAAAAATCAAAAATATGCGGCAAAGCTGAAAAAAAAAAGCTGATTTAAGAGAAAGCCTTGAGAGGTGTTTTAGCACCACCTTTATTTATACAAAAACCTAAAAATAAATATTTGCAATTCTAAGTGACATGGGCTTGAAAGCAGTCCAAACAACAATTTTGATTTCTACAATTAATTTGTGATGTTATGTGACATTGGACTGCAATGTCGCGACATTGTTTTATTCTCAACGGTTGGTTTTATTCTCCAACTTGTCGGGGCAATAACTTCTTTGTTTTAACTCGGATTTGGGCTTGTGGGGTGTTGTTGAAAAGCTCTTTGAATGTAGAATGCAATACATGGAAAGTGTGAATTTAGACAATTGATGTTCAAATGGTACATAAAAATTCTCATCCCTTCCCAGTGCCATGGCTTATAGAACACCGAGTTGACTCTCCTTTTGGAAATATATTGCTCATTTCTTGCCAAATAACTTCATTTTCATTAAGAATCCTACAAAACCAAGTTTAAAGAAAATGTTATGAGTTTTACATGAATTTGGATATAAAATATTCAAAATAGCATGAAATGAGCTGAAAACGTAAGATAAAATTTATTATTTCGTCAAACACCCAAACACATTTGCTTGTCCTCAACGATGAAAGAAAGAGTTGCTTGTTCCCGACAATGGAAGAAAAGTTCATTTCACCATTTTTATTTAACCAAGGCCCGAGTAATCAAGAAGCATGATGGGTATGTGATATGTATACAAAGAATTACCCTTACAAGAATATAAGTATGATCAAGATAATTGCTTTTCTTTAATAATGAATTAATCTCATAATAGACAAATTTAGATTATGGTTTCTACTCACTAGTGTGTGTGTGTGGTCTTCCCTATCCAAAAACAATAACTTAGAAGCTATGGGTTTATGAAGGAGTGAAGATAAGTTCGAGGATCTCTAAGATAGTATATTTCGGTTCCATAGGCTTTAATTCTTATCACTCTTCACTAATGTAGGCACACCTGACTCTCCAAATCAAGTAGGTCTTTTTTATGAGCTTATAGTGGAAGCAGTTAAGTTGTTAGTAGTCATTTTAGGATAAAACACTCAAACATACATATTTTCCTCGTTCACAGCTCATATTCACTCTGTTCTCACCATCAGCCTGTTGAAAGCACTCTTAGCACTTTGCTTTTGTTTGGATGCATCTCATTCCATATTCCTCAGTGTCCTTTCCAGCTTCTGGAAATTACGTATTCTTTATTATTACAAGAAGCATTTCTTTAGGAACAAGGTTATTAGAGTGATTGCAATGTCTAATCCCCCTTTAACTTTCTGCAACTATCAGTGAGCTTTTGGTCAGTGGCTCTGAACCAGTTGTGTAGAGATTCAGGTGTTGAAGAAACACCCCTTAGGATTTGCCTCTGGAGAGGAAAATTTATAAGAAATTTGAACTACATCCTTGAATTTTATTAATTTTGTTTCTTTTCTTCTTGATATTTTTTATGTTTTTCTTTTTCTTTTCCTCTTTCCTTTTGACCAACCTCTTTTGATTTCAACTTAACTTAACTCAACTCAACCAATTTGGAGTTGTTTTTCCTATGGAAAAATAACTCTCTTAAACTTGCTCATCACTACATTTCTCAATTATGTTAAAGTCCTCATATTATGGGTAAGTTTGGTTTTTTTTGAGAGATATTGATGTATACGAAAGTTCTTCAAGCTTTAGTTTTTATGAACAAAATTTTAGCTCTTTAAGGTTCAACATTATGGTACTAGAGGATGCATATGCATATTAATTGGGTTAGCTTGAAAGACACAAACTTTCCAATGATGGCCTATATTATTTATCAATTGTTGTGTTGCTTAGGATTTCGCCTCAAGCGATAATAGAACAAGTTCTAGAACCTATGGAGATCAAAGGTAGATGGATTTTCCTAAACCTTCTCTAACCCAAGCAAAAATTGCTCTTCAAGGGTACTTAGTGGCCAAGTGTATAGATTTGAGAAACTAATGACTAAATAGCCTATTAGAGAGATAACCCATTAAGCTTTAAATCCTATTATCTTTAATATTTTCCATATCTCATGTAACGATCTGAAAATACCCTAATAGTTTTTATAACATGTTGAATTATAAAATAATTCCTCATATCTTACTAGGAGTTTTAAATGGCTAAAAATGAAAAATGATAAAACTCAAGGAAAATATCCTGCCTAGACTGTAATCAGATTGATATTGCAATGTCGAATGACCTAAGGATCATAAATGAGTAATACCAAGTGTCAAAGTATAAATGAAATGAAATGAAATTAAAATGAAAGAAATGAAGCCCTAAAATGCAAAAATGGGGAAAAATAGGAATTAATGTAAGCCAAACACTTGTGGCCTTATGAAAGTTTAAGAGTAAGACCAAATTGGTCTTTAGAATGAGAGAGAGTCTCTCCATTTAGAAGAATTTTGTTGGGCAAATATGAGGATTGGAGATAAAGGGAGATGAGTGGGTGATTTTGCTCCATGGGATCGAGTTTAAGTGATCAAGAAGAAAAAAGGAAAAAAGAATGAAGATTAAGGTAAGAAACTAAACCCTAGCCTTCTTTTTTTGTATTTGGGTTTTGGAGAAAAGCCTAACTTTGTTAAAGTGTTCTTGGATGGTTTTAACTAATTCAGTTGAGGTTTTTTGCATTGTTTGATTAGTTGAATTGGTTTTTGAAGAATTTTGTGTAAAAATGATTAAATTTGAAAGGAGTTCTTCATCGAAATTTTTAAAACCCTAACATATTTTGAATATAAGTTAAGTTATAATCATACAAATTGAGTGATTATAATTGGTAAAGAACCATAAGATCTAGAGCTACAAATGTATAGAAGGGACCAGGAGCAAATTGTAGCTCTAAGGCTCCCGAATATGGGCTTAAATGCGATTGATTGCATTGCGGGTGTACTTCTGTTTGGGTGTGGTTGTGGTGTCTTTGGCATTAAGTTGAGTTTGCTCAATCAAATTGGTGATTCAAAATTTTTGAGTAAACTAAACTTCTAGAACCAATTAGATTGGAAGTGTATGCAATTTGTAACCCTCGAAAGTGCCAATCTGTCAAGTGGGCTATCAATGCGGGCTCAAATCCGGTCTGTTTTGCAAATTAAAGTAATCTGGATGTAAAATTACCGTAGCAGTTTGGTTGATCCAAATTAGATGATTCTAATTGGAGAAGAAACCTTAGAACCATAGCTTCAAATGAGTATAAGGAACCATTTCCAATTTATGGAGTTAAGACCCCTGAAATTGAGAATAACATTAGTAGCGAAATTGAGTTAGACATCTGAGCTAGTTTGGCATTAAAATGCGTAACTTGAGTTTGGAGCGATCCCAGGCCAGGATGATTCAGGAAATCCCCTGGCAAAACCAGACTATACAGAATATGTGTTCTTGAAGGAAGCATGAGCAAATATATGGCTCATGTGTCCCTGAAAATTTTTCAATTGAAGGTGTATTTGGTAGACATCAAGCCCCCAGCAAAAATCTAGAATGCACAGATTTTTTTTTTCTTAGGTTGTTCTTTGATAGTGACATATTTATGATGGATTGGGGTTGGTGACAGAGGAAACGATGAAACGGGTTCTGGATAGAATCGAATAAGCGACAACCTTTTGGGTTTGTTCTTCACGCTTCTTCCTTGTTTAGTTTTGTATTTTGTTTGATAAAATAAATCTAAAGGTTTATATGAATAATAGCTCTTTCTATTTGACCATAAATGAATTAGTTTGTTCTCCACTTCTTTCTCTCTATTTTAAAATGTTTGAGATTATGAAAAAGTGGATTTATTGAAATGGTGCAATAAATTGCATATTGATTTGTTTCAGAAATTGATTTAGTACAATTGATTGTGAAATAGATTGCATAGTATTGAAATAAGTATTTGAATATAAATGTATATACACTATTGTAAATTGCTAGAATATGTTTGACCTAGATGATGTTAACCATTAAGTCGACTTAGAGATAGATTGGTATATCAATAAGATTATATTGGCGATCTTTGCGCTAACGTAATGATGTCACTCGATCCAGTAGCCAGCGAACGTTATTGGTAGTGTTCACTAATGATTTTTAATAATCGGTCGCAGCCAGCGAACCCGTATTTAGATATAAAACTTTTATATCTTAGGCTGCTTGACCCAAGGATATTCTGATGAATTTGCTATCACATTCACGAAAGCATAGGTTAAAATTGACAAGGCAAAATGAAAAGAAAATTCTGAAAATACGTTTGTGTTTGAATGATTTATTGCCATATACAACTGCATGATTGAATAAACCCATGCGTTAATAATTTGAATGTATACGAAATGAAAATATACATATATGTATTAATAATACGTGATCATTGAAAAAATTATACAAAGACATCGATTTAGAAAATCATGATTTACTTAAATTGAAATAGAAGAAGGCGTATAGAATCACTAGGCATGAAAATGCTTAAGCGCGTTGTTTTATCATCAGTAGTCTTGAAAGTATAACGAGTCTTGAAGGAAAGAAGACCGCGGCGATTAGGAGTCAACGTCAAGGCCTCATGAAGTTGAAGTGAATCGACCACACATTCGCCAAAATATATTTGACCACTTTTGTACAAACTCTAATTTTGTTTGTAAATATTTTGGTGGCTTTAAGCGACTTATAATGTCGTAATATATAAAGGTGGTAAATGGACCAAATGGACATCTTAATGCCATATTTAATATGAAAAATGTTATGTGAAAACAAAATGATGGGCCCCCTTTAAGTTGAATTAGTATATAAAATATATTTTCATAAAGATAAATATCTTTACAAATGACATTTGGAATGTGTTTTCTTGTGAAAATGGAATTGAATTCGAAAAGAGGACTGCGTCCCTAATTTGGTTCGGCCTCCGGGTCGGGTTGAGTATGGGGCGTGGTACATCATCTCGAGTTTAATTCATGATTCCTCGTCGACATCACCACTACTGGCGAAAACCTGATTCTTATAGAAATTTTCTTTTATATTAATTATTTTATTTTATTTTTAGGTTTTTCTCTTTAAAATTTTAAGGTTTTTCACAATATAAGCTACTGTTACACTCTTCCAATAATTAGAGTACATGGATAGGATAAAGGGATCTCATCTGACATGAGTGCTCGATAAATAAACCGATAAGTTTTCAGCCAAGCAATGATTTCAATATGTCCCAAGCATGTCAAAATTGTATGTGCAATTTTATTTGAGTGTATGTGTAGACAAAACTCTAACAAAATAAATATAACTATGATATAGTTTAAGCATCAGCCAAGTCATCATCCACATCCAAAACTACTGAAAATTTCATCATCAGTTATCATGCAGCATGTTGGGTGTGATATGATAAACCAGCAAAAGAAACACCCAAACTTTAGGATGAACATTGTCCTAGCAATGTGGGCAAAGAGCAATAAAGTAAAAGGGCAATAGAGAGAGTTGGGAAAAGTGAACTCCCCTTTCTAGTCTCGGCCACTTTGAATAGGAACCTTGAAGATTTTTAGACCTTGACATTTGTGTACTACCCCTTTCTACACTCTTTTGCTTCTTTGGAGCCATGAAAGTGGTTGTGGTATTTTCTCATAAACTTGATTGTCCACCAACTTCTTCACCTCAAATGGTGAGGTTTTGCTGTTCTTCAGAAACCCTCAGTCACATCTGAAATCACCCCATGATCGACAATGATTCCGCAGAACCCAAGCAAAACAACAAAGCACAAATTTTTTTTCCATTGTAACTCTTCTTTGATGCTTGGAATGATGGATGGAAAGTTGGGGTTCAAGAATGGTATGTTTGTGGGTTTGTGATGGATTTTGCAGCTTGGAGATGGATTGGGGAGGGATGTGATTTAGGATTTGAGTGGATAGGAGATCAATTTGAAAGTGGTTAGAAGTTGCAAAGGTTGGAGGAAAAGAGTATGGTCGGATAGAGTGTAAAGTAGCTAGGAAGAAAAAAAATGGGTTTTAAGGAGTTTGAGAGCCTCTGTTTTCATATTGGCAGTGTGGTCATGTCAACAATTACCTTTCCTTCCCTGTTTGTATTTAGCTCTTCCAGGCTTGTTATACTCATATCTCTTTCATTTTAGGTCAAAATTGGACATGTAAGGACTCGTTGGAATGTTCTTTCAATTTAAAATGTGATTATGGGTTGAGGTGAAGCATTTGGAGCCTCAATCAATATAGAAAAATCAGAATGTCCAATGTTGTCCAGTGTGATGTTCTTGACTCCTTAGGTTATCCTTGCTTTGTCTATTGTCCATTATCACTTCTTATCATGGCCAAGTCACGCGTGTATATGTTCTCTCAAAATTCCTCCAACTGCAATACTCGTGTATATTTCATGTCGACTCTCTCTATTCAGTTCCTCTAAACAGCTGATCCTTGAACCTTTAACTCTTCAGTTCATGTTGACTGTTCATCACAGACTTTAATTTATACACTCCAACATCCGACTAAATGTTTCCACGGCTAAATGTTATTTATAAGTACATGATCGCACCTGACTCACGCGCTTTGTATCTTACCAATGATCGCTGATAACATGTTGAGCTTCAAACCCGCTGTAGAGAACTAACCTTCGGCTCAAAGTTCAGCTGTTAGTTTTCAATCATCTGTTCTCTGCCGTAACTAACAAAAAAAAAAAAAAAGAAAGAGGATGGATTCAGATCATGTGTTCTCACACGCCGGGTTTACCTCAGGCTTTATGTTACCACTGGGGTCAGCTACCTCATTGGAAAAGTACCTTAATGCTCTGGCATTGATGTGTATCTTGGATAATACTTTATCCCCTGCGTAGCTCAGGGGTGGTTCTTCTTCAGGATGATGGAAAAAGGAAAAACTCACAATCCACTGGTTGCAGCTGCAAGTGGTTCTTCATAGAATTTCTTTTATTCAGTCTCCCAACTATGCATTCTAAGTACAGTGACATCTTGATTCTGAGGACTCTTTAAACATGTCTCTGTATGATGGAAGCAAAATTCTAGTCTTTATGCACATGGTTCTTTCTTGCTCTGTCAGAGAGGTAATGGTTGGTTGAGATTAACTTTGCTTTCCTCACAAGCAGGGTGAGCCCCTCTTGTTGATGTCAATCCATGCTTGGCTTGAGGAAAGAAGTGGTCTTCTTAGTATATGAGAATTTTGTAGATCCCCTTCAATGCCCCAAGTCACAAAATCCTCGAGGAAGGTAAATGTGTCAATCTTCACCAAGACTTTTTCAATAGCCATCACTTGGTTTCTTCTTCAACTTTCAGTTCATCCACTATGAGCTCTTCATCTTCTAAGTTGTTTAGGAGTGCCTTGTTTTCAATTTCTAGCTCATTTTCTACTTTTCTACGTTTCGGGATAGGAGAAGGTTCTACACATTGCTTTCGAAGGGTATGGCCCATTCATTGAGATTTGTTGAAGTATTACTAGGAGAGGTCTGAAAATTGTTCCTTGAATCTTGGACCCCAAAATCCAGCGAGCTTCTCTTTTTCAATCTAACATTACTAATTGCTTACGAAGGCATCTAAATCTGGAAATTTCTGCTCATGAAAACTAATCATCTTCTTGTTCTCATCCATGTAGGTAAAAATATGCTCCTTAATAGGGCATAACTCTTCTTCCTCTTGAATTGTGGGGTTTGAACCTCCTTGGTAAGGCATATGTTGAGGGGTAATTGGCATACAACTAGAGTTCTCATAGACAGATGGAGTACTTGATGCAAAAAACCACAATCTGAATACTCTTGTTCATGGGTAGTCATTGTGAATTTTGAGTCTGAATAGTGAATAAGTAAGTCAAGCTTGGCTTCTATGGAAGCAAGTCTATCTACTCTTGAATATCCCTCCCTCAAAGTACCTACATGTAAAAACTTAAAGAAAATAAAGTATAAAATACTAATAATTAGCTAAGAAACAAATCTGACAAAATAAAAATAAAAATTACCTAAATTAACCAAATCACCAGTTCTTCAAAATGTCTTTCTAAATGAAAAAAAATGAATACATAAATCCTCATTCATGACGCCAAAACTTGTTGATGACCAAATGATGTATATATGAAAAATATAGCCAGGAAGTGAATGTGAGTAAATACTCAAGAAGCAGTTTTAAAGTAATACACTAAAAAAATTGAAATGAAAAGTATTGCAACATAAACCCTTTCATAAAGTGCACGGGTCATATAAGTAATAAAGTGGACTCTAGAAGTCCGGATATCATACCCACGAGGATTGGAGGTTCTATCTAATTGGAATTTGAGCATCTCGATTACAAGGGCACTTCACGATTTAGGCGATCAAATAAGATGCGGATAAAAATCAATTTAACTGAAATAAAAACTGATTTAAAACTAATCCTAAAATCCACCAAACAAACAACTACTTAAGTCTAAAATGTATGAAGAAAAGCACCAGGAATGAGGATAATTATTTAAAAATCAGTTTGCATTTCATGATTACAACATTAATTTGTGTTGAATCTTGGATTTGTCGAGAGCAATGTAGTATAGCCTTGGAATACCTCCTGACACTATACATTTCACTATTTAGATAACCATATTCCTAAACTAGTTCAATGGGTCTAAATAGCTACTTTTAGGATTTGGTTGTTTTTCCTCACAAAGTACTTCACAACCATTTCTTAAGACTAAAGAGAACTTGTCCCCTTAAACCAGTGTCTGAGCCTTCTCCAATCTGATTGGTACCCCTCGTCTATGATTCATTAGAATGCTCTATCTCCTTGATTAGAATCTTTGCTAATACGGGATCAAGATTATTCTACTAAATTGAGATGAGACCTCTAAACATTAAATTGATAAATCATTAGGTGTTCCTTATGCCTTGAGAACACATTTCTGCTGTCACTCAGAAGGGAACCTTGAAGTCAGAGGTTAGAGCATCCAGTGATTTATCAAAGTGATGTTTAGAGTGCAACAATTCTAAAAATATTAGCCTAACATACCCCTAAGTTATTGCTCTTTGCTCTCAGGTAGTCTATCTCTGTGTCACTTAGAGGGATCTTGGAAATTAGAGCACATATACGACTCTTTTTAGGTATAAAATACTAATATTCAAAACAACACTTTACAATTAACAACACCGATTGTATAAATTTAGTTTTCAAACCCACAAAATAAACCATAAATTTGCAAATCTGAATGTTCAACAATTAATCTCCACCATTAAAGGGTGTTTAATGTTCAATTACTATATTCCAGTCATCACAAACCAAGCAACAAGTAGAAAAATGAAGAAAGAAATCAAGAGATAAGGAATGAGAGAACAAATCGTGATTTGAGCTTCAATATTCGTTTCAACAGTAATGAAATTTGGATCTCACGAGTACAACAACGATATCCTCTTCAATCACAAATAATCTCTAAAATGACTCTAGATCTACTAAAATCAAATCACGGCAGTGAAAAAATGGGCCAGTTTAAGAAAACTGCTGGTGTTCTCCCACCTCCTCATTGCCACTAAAACCTAAAAAAATAGTATTTATATCTAGGGTGAAATGGTCTTGAAAGCTTGATTAAAACGGCAATTTTTGGGGCTTCTGGTCGAACTGCGTCGATGTCGCGACATTAGACTGCAATGTCGTGTCATTGCTTTATGCTCAACGTCTGGTTTTATTCTTGACTTTTTAGATCGTAGCAACCCGTTCTCTTCGGTTGGCGTATGGTATTGTTGAAACTCTTTTGAATGTAAAGATATGTGGGTGAATTTGAACCATTTGATGTTCAGTAGTATTCTGGCATTAATCTCTTCCTAGTGTGCGTTGTGAGACAACTAATTAACTCTCCTTTTCGAAATATATTGCTCATTTCTTGCCAAATCACTTCCTTTTCATCAAGGATCCTATAAAAACAAGTTTAAAGGAAATGTTATGAGTTTTACCTGAATTTGGATATAAAATATTCAAAAATAGCATGTGAAATGAACTCAAAACATAGATGAGTTTCACACTCATCAGACATTATCATCCTCTTACCACAATGCTAGTTTCTAAGACTCGGCTTTGGGCGGGGGTTAACATAAGAGGAAGTGAGCTTAGCAAAACATTGTAAGGATCTCTGTATGAAAGATGACATGCCAGGCCAAATAGCGACAACAGCCGAGTCTAAACTTTTGCCAAGCATGATGATTGAGAATTGCAGACCTCACATTTTCAAGCCCTACTTGCCTCTGACTCAGCTTAGGTAGGTTGGCTTGAGAAATTCTCTTTCTCGAAGAATTAACTTCTTTTATCCTTATTAGAATTCTCTAATAACTTACATGGTCCCAGAGCATAGCGGCGTTTATCTTGTGAAACCGACGGTATCGAACAACCAGAGAATGTAGCCGTCACGATGGCGAGATGTTTCCCATCAGGTGACATGCGAAGTGCTTCAAACAAAGAAGTTGACAAACTCCTTGCAAGCCGGTTTTTCGCAAGAAATTGGTATCACGAATAGTTAGCCAACGTAATGGTTGTCCCTAAAAAGAATGGCAAGTGGCGTATGTGTGTCGATTACTCTAATCTAAATAATGCTTACCCGAAAGATACTTTTCCCTCCCATGCATTGATCAAATAGTAGATACAATCAGTTGACGAAGGCTTCTATCATTCAGTGTATACTCTTATCTGATTAGATCCCAGTATTTCCCCCGATTGTACACCTGACATTCACTTAACTCGATGAGGATGTATTGTTACAGCGTAATGCCTTTTGGTCTCAAAGAACGTCCGGAGCCACTACCTGGCGCATGATAAATACCGTATTTTGAACCCCTACTAGGAAAAACCATGGAAGCGTATATCGATAACATGCTGGTCAAATCAAAATCTCGAGAAGACCATTTAGCTCACTTGTAAGAAGCATTTCTATTGATGAGGTTGCACCTTTTCCGGTTGAGTCCAGATAAGTGAGCATTTGGGGTCGGGTCTGGGAATTTCCTTAGGTTATTGGTTAGCTAAAGAGGAATCGAAATGGCCCTTGGTCAAGTCAAAGCCATTGGGCGAAGGCAACCCTCGACGGAATTATATCTCCATTTTCATAAGATGATTGTTAAGGGCTAGCCCTCAACAGCCCTAGGCCTCGGGCATCATAAGTCTATATAGGGAACTTTGTTATATGACAGATGTAACAATCAAATTTTTCAACAAACGACGTTTTCATTCAAAATCCAAAAAGCAATGTGGCGAGGTCAAACATACCCAGCTGGATTAAGATACATTTTCAGGAGGGCTGATGGCTAACTATGTCCGCCAGAATTTTGGGAGAAGGAGTGTCGCGGATACATGAGTTAGGAAATATTGTAAATATAAACGGCAGCATATACGTACTAGCCATTTAGTAGTTTAAAAGATCCCTCACTGTTGGACCTATTATTTAGGGCTTCCTTGTGTTTGCTAAGCTCAATGATTTAAATCTGCATGTGGGCTTAGGGCATCCTCTGTGGATGGCTCACAGGTCTCCCGCAGTGATTATTCGACCACGCATCTTTGACTGTAAGCTAACCCGTGCGATCGATAAACCTTTAAATAGTTTGGCATTGTATCTGACTTTAGTTCGATAGTACTCATACTAACCGTAAAAAGCATCTTTACGTTCTATCTCCGCCAAGTGGAGGTTGAGCGGTCTTTCTACTTCGACTTGGTGAGAGCTATATGGTCCTTGTTTCGACTTTGTGAAGCATTGCGCAGCTTCGGATGTAGTCTTTTGTAGTTCAGCCACATCGGCCTCTAGCTTCGGCACCTTCTTCGCCTTGGCAGCTAAGACGACCAGCTCTTTGTATGTTGGCTGCACCTTGTTAATGCATCTCTGGGGCCCCATGCTCTCATATGAGATGAGGCTTAGTTGGTGTTGCGCATGTCCTGTCTTCTACATATAAGCGCGAAACATGCTCATCACATGTGTCATTTATATTATAATAAGTAAGTAATCGACAAAGATAAAAGAAGATACTTCTGGGGCCGCCATCTCCAGACCCGGGGTTGCATTCTTCAAAAGCTCTTGCACCATTTTTAAAACCTCTTCCTGTTTTATTGAGTCTAACAGGAGATCACATACAGTGAGTCCTTTAAGTAGCTTCTCTAACAATGATGCTGATCCCGACATAAGTGCCCCTCCATTGGAAGGGAGGGGTGTTGTCGGCTTCTCCAAGGTAGAGGTCGAAGATGTCCATAGCCTTCCTTTTCTCCTTCAAGCGTGACCGAGGCTCGAGGGCGTCACGACCTCAGTATTCTTATCCTCCACCGAGGTTGGGATGGGGTCGAGTTCCTTAGGCCCTCCCAGGGTTGGGAGGAGTTGACGTGTTCCAGCGGGAGGCGTGGTGGTGGCCGAGCAGCTTCTGCCTTGGTTGAGGATAGCTCTTTCCCCCACCTATTAGGGTCTTTGGCTCGGTACTTGTTACGACTGGACATGGTGTGCGTCATGACCCCATGGTCTTTTTAATTAAATTAGATGGCGATTCTCTAGAGAAGGAATCAACGGCTGATCATCTGAATCCCATCCAGTGGTCTCCTCGAATGTTTCCTTAATTTAACTAGTAGGAAAGTAGCTCTAAACCGAGCTCTCTTTTCGGGCCACCCAGACTCTCAGGGGATTGGGCTGGCTGGGACTTTGGTCTCATTTCTTGGTGGTTAAATAACTTTGAAGGTTTGTGAGCGTTAAAGATGTCTAGAATTTTTCTCTTAATTATGGGAGATTTTAGTACTTTACCCAGGTGAGAGTCGGCTTGTTTGGACTTACAGATCATCGATGAGATTCTACTTACTCAACTCTGCCTGGCCATCAGACCTGACAAACAAGTGGGTCAAGTCATTCCCTTTAGATAAACCACAGGCGGGGACAGTAAACATCCTTGCATGAGCTACGAGATCATTATTCACGATGAATTCTTAGAGCATGGGATCCTTTGTGCACTGGCCTTGAAACAACCTGACACGTTACCTTGTGGTTGGTTCTTGCTAGTGGTGGGCAGGTTAGTTACTATTCTGACAACAGCTGTGACTAATTAATACCTCGAGGAATTAAGCTGGCTGATGCAGCGTAAAGACCTTCTCCAAACTAAGCATCTCATATTTTCGATTTAGTACACCCTTAGCAGAATGTGTATATCACGTGGAGATAAGGATGTAGTCGGGTGTGGAGAAAAAAGCGGCGATGTACTCTCAGGGGAAAGGGAAGACCTCAATACATTCCTTATATGATCTGGTAATGGATGATTCTGAACTGCCTCAGATCCTCTCAGTGCTATTCACGGCGAGAAGATAGGGAGGAAAGAAACGAGCGTTGGAAGGAAAGAAAATTTATAACTTCTAAATGCATTCGCGAGGTTTCGACTGGGGTCTTAACCATTATGACTCAGTGGCGTCGACAGAAGAACGATCCTGAGAAGAAGGTGGATGGGCCCTCGTCTACGACTTCCAACTGTCTTCTGTATCATTTGTTCATAGTCCATGCGATCTGAAGCCTAGAGAAAATTCTGGGGTAACTCAATAGGCACCCAAGAAGACACCAAAAAAAAAAAAAGGAAAAAAAGATATTCTTGAAGAATTAGATGTGGGTTCATTGAGCGCTTGCTATCAGATCTCAGTTACACAATATTTAAAAGAATTTTGGATTCAACGGATTGGGGACCATTTACACATGAATGATTGCGGGAACTAAGGACCACCTGGCACTGCATAGAGGCTGTTCATGAAGGCAGCCCAGAAAGCGCGAAAGGAGTTCTTGATGCCTGAGACTTAAAAATCCCCGAAAGGAAGGCTGCGGGGAGATATTTAACCAAATGCTGGCGTTGGTGGGGCGTTCAAATCCATAAATATCTTTGTTCATTATAAAACCGTCTTATAAGCGTATCAAAATACCGCATGCCGACAGTTGACGGAAGTTATGTGTTATTGATGAGTTTTAAACTACTACAGGGATAAACATTTCGCATCTTCGACCTAATGACTGTGTAGCTAGGGAAACTGTAAGATCGGATGGTTAGTAATATCCGCATTATTGTCATGAGTATTTGGCTAATGAAACTCTTCATGACATTCTGACTCGTAAAGATTGAGCGATACCACCATTTACAATCATCTTAGCGATAATGCCTTAACGCTGAGATTAATTTGGATCTGATTGCCGCTGACACTAGATCGATCTCAAACAATTGGACTGTTAATATTGATTCATGGCGAAGATGCATGGCTCTTCTCCAACTCTGATGACATCTTCTATGTAAATTCATGGACCGCCTTCAGATAATTCCCAAAATCAATATATAACATAAACTTATAAAGAAAATGAATTTTTTTTTTGAGAATTAGTGTAGTGTATAACGGGAAGTAATACAAAGTATTTTGGAAGGTACATGTATCCTTTCCAATACTTATATAGTGTTAAGACACCCTAATTACTCAGTCGGACATCTTTCTTTCTTTGTATCGTTCTTTACAAGTTCATAATAATTCAATTTGAGAGGTGCAGTTAGGTTCTCATAGGAGTTACTTAATTAAATTACCTTTGTGTATTGAAGAATGTCATATTGGCAAGAAAACCTAAATGATGATGAGGAATTCAACCTATGAGTTTGCATATAATAACTCTAAGTCCCATCAATGTTATTAATGGATTTTCATTTGAATATATATTGTTGAAATTTCATAGAAATAATTTAGTTTCAAAAGTGACTAGCATAAAAAATATATAAACATAAAATTTGTTATAGAAAGCTTGTGTTGAGGGTCAAATGAGTTATTCAAAATTAAAACGAATAGTAAAAAGGTGTTTCAATGAGTCCATGAGATTAGATGAGAAACTCAAAGCTGCTTTTGATTGATTTAGAAAATTGTATAAGAAACGTTTTAAAAATTGTCTCAAATTTAAGTGTTTGTGTGTTTTCTTATAATACTTCGATCTATACCATAATATTCTTAGTCTTGGTGTCTGAAGCATCATTGAGGGCTGGCCAACTCCTCTCCACTTTGTTGCAAATATTTAAATGATATAAACCATGCACTAGAGCAGTTTGTCCCATAGTAGTGTTTTTAAAATAATAAAAAAAAATATCAATTTAGAATAAGTTTGAAAAAAATACTTAAATTAGTGTTTAAAATTATAGTTTGTGATTATGGTTTTAACTTAAAACTAAAAACCGTAATTACTAATTACATTTTTGATTAAAACGTCTTAATTTTGACATTTTTTTTCAAACTTATAATAAATCAATATTTTCTTATTTAGCTTACTAATCTCATATTTCCATGAAAACTAACACAACACAGTGGGACAAAGACAGATTATTCAAATCACTTACTAAGAAACTACTTATTTTGCCCTGAACAAGACATATTATTCAAATCATGTGATTACGAAGGAGATACTCTATGAGTGTTACAAATAAACCCTAGAGATAAAGTTAATTCTGACTTAGTGGATGTCCATTCAAATCTTCATTTATCCTTAAGAAGATAAAATCTTTCATTCCAAGTCAATAGTATAAAATAATGAAATTTGAAAATTAGTTGGACAAAACATAAGATTTTCAACTCTCACATCTAGAATAAGTTTCACGTCGTTAGATAATGGTGCATATTGAGATTTATGTAGATTAAAGTTGCTGAAGAAATACCAGATCTGAAAAACTAGAATCAATCAACGATGTAACATATGAGAAGAAGTTTTACATCATTAGATGATGATTTTATCTCTTGATATTTGTGTAGATTAAAATATTGTCTAAGAAAATATAGATATGAAGAAATAAAATCACCATTTAACGATGTAAAACTCGTTCTCATATGAGAACGAGTTTTTTATAGCTGAACTCTTTGATTTATCATGTTTCATACACATATCAAATCGGTGTTATATGCAGGATTTAAATCAAATCATGTATTAAAACCTAGATAGCATGTCAGTAACCAACTTTATTTATATCTATTATGAACATTGCTTAAAATGTGATACAAGAGTTTTAATAACTATCAGTATTGTTTATGATATTTCTTTATCAGAGAATAATTTAAGATAAAATTTGCATGATCTAGGGTGGATCAGATGTCCCTATTAAAATTTATAAATATTAAATTATCGGACAAAATTAATGAATGGCACTCCTATGTTCTTAAAAGCTCAATCCCCATGACCTATTGGATAAGCGATTCTATCACTGTGTTAAATCTAGTTGGATTGAGTTGGAAGAGGATGACAATGAATTAAAATAAAATCACATATTATTACATTTATAAATCATGCTGATACTTGATCTAGATGGCTAAACCACCACTTATGTGCATTAAATATTTACTTCAATATCATGGGGTTGGTAGTGATTAGAAGGCTTAAACACAAAATAAATCCACTTTTGATTCGTGTGTCAAGGATGCAGAAGCAAACATAAAAATAAATCAAATCAATCATCTCTTATTACATTTTCTTTTGATCATGACAATGGTTAGATGTCTAAGTCAAAGCTTTAATTTTATCAAATAATAATAATAGTAAATAAAAATTAGAACTTCATAGCACTAATTATGATGACTTTGTGAAGGTGCTGTCAGTGGCTGGCACCCATACAGTCCTTTGTTTGTGTGGTTAATGAATCTTAGTTTGGTTTCATTATAACAACTCAGTTACAACTTCAATTTAATGTGAACAAAGTGTTCTTGGTTTGGTTTCATTACCACATATATATATATATATTACACTAATTTGTGACACCCTCTTCCAACAAAAGTTATCTGCAATATCCATTAATTCTTCTCGAATACAAGGAAGTATAATCTGTGAAAGGTTGAGAAGAATTAAATATTTCTTATAAAGTCAACATAGTTTTATTTAGGAAATCAAACACAAATATGAAACACCCTTGAAATTTTCTAAGTCACTTTGTACCTTTATGAATGACTCTTAACCTAATATGATGGATGTGAGAATCTCGATAGGAGTTGAAAATTTGATTTGATGCATTTATGAGTGATTATTATTCTAATAACGATGTATGTAATGTCACTTTAAAAAATGGATTTGATGTGTTTATGAGTGACTCTTATTTTTATAATGACAGATATAATGTGTGACGCCTCAATTCTTGAGGGTCGAAATTTTGGAAATTTTTTTTTTTTATGATTCGGATCCATCACGTGAGCATATATCAATATGATTTCTTTTTATTATTTTTTTCATGCATTCCTCCTATCCTACTGCCTCAATAAAATTTGTATAGACGGTAAAAATCCCGGAAATATTTAACATTGTATGGTACAGTCAGCCGAGTTTGATCTGGCTGTGTTCGTATATCAGCTAGATATTCATCGAGAATAATACAACAGATAAAAGCAGCAATCCTTTTTCACATTTTAGGCTCTTAGGCCAATTTATCTTGCTTAGTGTATTATTGGTCGTGAAATTATTTACGTGGGGTGGCTTGATCTTTGGAGTGAAAATTTTCTGAGAATTTCTTCGCTCAAATCTGTCGATGTGAATGTGAAAGCGTTCGTGGCGATGCATAATAATCTGATCGTATATAGAGATATTACATATCGTGCCATGAGATGAGACTCCTCATACAGCCCAGGTCTCAACCGACTCCGCCGCACCGATCACAGGGTCTTGAAACCCGGTCGTTAGTGTTTGGCGATAACAAAGCTAAACCAGATGACCGCCGATATTGACGAATTTTTATCAAATCAAGTCATTATTAGCTGTGATACCATCTTTTACAAGATTGCATGCTGCGATCATCATGGCGGCAGAAACGCGTTTTAAACATGATGATCTTTGTGCTTTCAGTATAAATATGAATTATTTCACCTGGGATCTATCTTTCACTGAAACACACGTGATTTATGGCTTATGCGACTCTGGCGTGAGTCACCGATTTTGTTGGTCCGTTTGACTCGCAGCATATTGTAAAGATGGTGAATAACGATCTTATGACATGACTCGGCCCAGCGATGTCGTGCGTATGAAATCTGATAAATGCGATTTTATGTTGTAATACTTCGCTGCATCCTGACATTTATAAATTTGAATAATTATATTTCTCGACCTGTTTAAAACCATCTAATTTATTCATCACAATTTCCATATTATTACATCGCTTTAAGTACATACTACTAAACATGATTTTGCAGCGATAGCATATTATTTGTTTTCCAACAATGCGCCTGAATTGGCTGATCTAGGGCCATATAATGAGGCGCTCTTGAGTACTATTGCTTGTGTGAGCAGTTTTGGTTATATAGTCATGAGTCTGTGATCTCAAAATACACAACAAAACCGAACCTTCGATCTTGGGATCGAAATAAAGCCTCCAGTATAGTCAGGAATTCTTTGAATAATTAAATTCCGATATTAGGTCGAAAATCTTTGAAAAATTAATCAGTATAAACTTTATCTGGCTGAATATTTATCTTTATTCTACGTAGGCTTTTAAATTATATTTTCAATGAAAAATTTAGCCGCCGGGTGTGGCTTCAAGATATTGATGCGCATCATAACCGCGATCGTGGATCATTTTACTCTCGGGACGTCGGATTCTGACAATGCGACCTCTTGGGAAAATCCAGCTTTTTCGTTTCTTTCTCCTTTCTCTCTCTCATTCTTTCCTTGTTTGCTCTCCCTTCTCTATTTTTTCCTTTATCTTTTCTCCTTTTCTTTCCTTTCCTTATCCTGAATCCCCCTCTCCTTGTTTGTTTGTATCTCATTAATTTTCTCATTTCATTTTCTCCCATTTTCTCCTCTTTCTCTCATTCTTCTTTCTCTTTCTTTTCTTCATTTTTCTCTTTTGGTTACATCACCCATATGGTGCACAAATTGGAAACTTCCTCCCCACTTCCTCCATGCCATATACATACCTCTACATTTTCTTAATTTCTAATTACTTTCTTTATTTTCCTTATTAGCGACAAATTATTTTATGGTAAATTTCTGTTGTTTAACTTTATTATCTGGCTCATGCCATGTCTATTTCTTTTAAGTCTTGTGTATTAACGTCTATTATCATGTGTCGCTACGTGATCGCCGGCGTGAAATTAAAGGCGTACCGAAATCTATTGAAATTCAGCGGAATTAACTAGATTTTGAGGCAAATTCACTGAAATGATGTCTAGTTTAGATAATCCCGAAATTTAATTTGGTTCAAGTGAATTGAACTTTATAATTGTTGAAAAAAAATTGAATTTTCTGAGTTTTACATAAATATCTCGTAGAGTTGAAAAACTCTAGTTGAGTTGATTCCTCCAGTTAATAAAGATTCCAAATTAAATTTTAATAATTTAAGGTATAATATAAATGCATTATGATGATGGGTATTTACAAACTATTATTCAAATATTTAAGTGGTTAGAGACTTACAGATATTATTTGTATCTACAAATTGTATTCATAGATAATCCTTTAACCATTTTTATGAGTTTTCCTTTACCACATATTCTTTGTTTGAAATACCTGACCATATCTTTACTTTCGTACTATATTTTAATTAGTTTTTAGAAACAGTTAATATCGATAACATTAAAGTTTAAAGTGGGTGGATGGAAATTCTGACATAAAATGAATGCTAATTATTATATAAGATATAAATGGTTTGTGAAATTGATTCTTGTTGTGGAAAATTAATGGGAATAAGAGATCATGTGAAATGAAATTGGCCATATGAAGGGAAGAATGAAGGTGAAATTAGGATTTTAATGAAACAGCTTAACATTATTAAGGCCATGTGAGCTACCAAAAATAAATGATGGAAGGGGAGAAAAGAATTGTGGTCATTAGAAGTATATATTGAGGAATTGGGGAGGAGAGGAGAGAGATTTAGGAGCTTAGGCTAAAGTCTGATTCCCTCATTTCAGGAAAGAAACTCAAGGAAAAGCACCCACCTGAACTGGAGGTCGGACTTATCTATTAGATGGCGTATAGCTCCCATAACATTAAAAATAATGTTTAAAAATGATTGAATCAGCCAAGAACTACGATTTAATTGAATTTTTTTTTAGTTATAGCGCCTAGCACTCTGAAACTTTTATTAAGCATAATGACGTGGATTTTAAGTCTTAAAAGCAAAAAAAATAAAATATAAAATTGTAAGTAAGATAATTGATTCGCTGAAGTATTGGTTTTCATTGAGATTCACAACCAGTGATTGTCAATCCAGTTCGATCAAAAAAAAAACTTGATTTTGTGATGAATGGATGTTGATGTTTGGATTAAACAATCGAATGGCCAAATTCAGATGGGGTTGTGTGCTTTAAGTTCATGTCTTTAACTCTCACAACTACTATAGTTTCCCCAAACCCAGGCTGATAATTATGATTATCGCACCTCCCTTTTTGGTCGTCTTTTCTATATCTATCAATTAAACTCCCTCTACTTATTTCACCATGTTTAGTTTAAGTGGTAGAATCTCAACGTTAAGTATTAGGTGAGACATGGAGATTCGAATTTGAGTTGATTAGCAATGAAGAGATATATGTATTTTATGCGTTAAGTCATGGACACTAAAATAAGCCAAGCACCTCTTACTCACCCGCTTCCTCATTCATTTTATTTTAATTAATTAACTATTAATTGTATATTTAATAAGAGTTAATAATATAGGGTGATTGATTGAATAAGAGTACACGTATATGGATCATCCCACAAGTTGTAAATAAATGATGGTAAGGCATATAGACACGAACCAATCTAATTACTTTAAACTGATTTTCATAGTTAGAAATATTTTGATAACAAAAGGGATATAGGTAGGTGGTGAAAGTCAATGAATAATATTACAAGTTAAGGTGTTCATAAAAAAAAAGGTATAAAGTTTTATTTTCTTTCCAAATTATCCTTCCAATTGGATTCTTCTTTCCTTTTTAAATTAATTCCCTAACATTTGTAATACAGTTGATCAGTAATGAAAAAGAAAAACACTGTCAAAACACTTGCTTCATTTTATAGATCAGAGATGAAGGAATGGAGGGAGGATTTTTATGAGTATTTTGCAAATGTTTGAAAGTGTTTATTTATTTGTTTTAAGAAATAAATAAATAAAGGTGTGGGTGAAGTCAATCATGTGAGAGATAGAGATAGAGATAGTGCGGAATAGACAGACTGATTTGGACTGTTTTGAAAGCAGACCTGGTGATTGGTGAAATCACAAATTAAGATTAAATGGCGTGGAGATCCTCTCAACCTAAGTCCAAACGTACGACTGTGTTTGAATGGATTGATGGAAATTTGAGAATTTAGGCAAATCCCCATGGGCTTTGGAGTTTGGATAATTAAGAAACGCATTTAGTAGGTAAGAAAATTTTATTTTTATTCAATTTTTTTGAAAATAAGGAAAGCACGTTTGATTACGAAGTCAGTAGCAATTTTGAGAAAGCGAAGAAAATGAATTATTATTTTTAACACATATATGAATGAAAGCAGGTGCAAGTTGTTTTGTTGTTTAAATTAATCAACTGGGATTTGGTTTTGAGTCTGCGAAAACACGGGATAAAATGAAACCGGATCAAACAAAAAGTCAAACAATTATGATGAAAACATTAATAACTGACTTTTCTTGTTTAATTCTTTCAATGTTTAAACGGATTTTACTTTATTCTTTATTTCTAATAAAATTCAAGTCTGAAAGCATTTAAAGTAATGATTAGTCGTTGAAAATTTTCATATTCTGAATTTTGGATAGAGTTGAAAATTTTCTTGAACTAAAGGTTTCTTTGTTTCTTGTTTTTAAAAATCGGTTTTTAAGAATAGCTTTTAAAAACATATAAAACATCCAAAACGGTGTTCGTTGCTTAAATAAAGCATATCCTTTGTATACTCTCCTTTTGCTTAATTGCTAAATGTATGTCTTTCCTTACCAAATTACATTTACGTTTTAATAAACTGAATATTAAGCATGAATCTGCTAAATCTAACTGATAATACAATTATTTATGGAATCTAGATCTGATCATCAGTCATCTATGAAATAAATCAAATTCACGTCAGATAAAACCATTATTACAAACCCATATAGAATATACCATTAATTAATTATTGTTTGTTGGTGTATATTTAGATTCGTGTTAGTTAAAAACAAGAACCAAATAGATCATAAGAACAATTTTTTGAGAACACCAAAATGTTTTCAAAAACTATTTTCAAGAACAATTTTCAAAAATAGAAACCAAATAGGCTCTAAGGTTTTCTTTTTTTTCTTTTTCACTAATCATGAGTATTTGGACTAGCTTCAGTTGATATGTACAATAAAATCTAGAAAGGCATAGTAACTAAAGTCATGTTTGTTTTCTGTTTTTTAAAACTATTATTAAAAATAGTTTTTGAAAACATAGAGAACATCATTTTGGCGTTCTTTTAATACTATTTTAATTATTTGAATTTAATGTTTTTTGTATTCTTTGTATTTTTGTAGACAAAAAAAATTAGGAGCCAACTATGTGTTATATGTGTTTTTCTTATTTTTTAGAATAAAAAATAGTAAGCAAATAGGCCCTAAGTGTTTTCTTTATATAATCATTCCATGAGACTTGAAGTTAATAGTCAGAAAAATTCTCTAGTGATTTTAAGGCTTGGTTTGGAACTGAAAAAGTGTTAAAAAAAGAAAATAGGGAGAAAAAACAGAAATGAAATAAAAGAAAAAATATATTTAAATTTAATAAATTAATTTTATATGATTATTCAAACTTATTTTACGTGTTTTTCTCTTTATATATATATATCATATATATATATATATTATAAGGATAAAAAATTTTAAAGATATGCCTTACATTTAAAGAATTTTGATTATGTTTTATTTTTTTATATTTTTCATGGTAAAATCAAATATAAGGCACATTTAGTGATATTTTTGTTTCTCTATTCTGACACTAAAGCAAGGCTTGGCGTTTGAATTACGAGGCAAGACGAAACAGATTTGAAAAACATAAGAAAATGATTCATATTTTCAACATTTTCTTATATGAATCGAAGCGTATGTGTTGTTTCTTTGTTTTATTCTGTGAAAGCACAGTTTGAATAGTTAGGATAAAGCAACGGGATTGTGGCCTATTTTAACTGTTTTCTTACTTTGTCTTCCGCTTTAATTTATTCTCATCGGGCTCATAAAACACAGAGCACATGAATAGTAGCTTGTATTTTAAAAACGTATTTTACGTTGTTTCATTAACTTCATTTTCAAGAAAATGGTTTACAAGCCAGTTTTCTTATTCTTTATTCTCAACCCAAATTCAAGTGCAGCGTATTTTTTGAAAATGAAAACTAAAGATTAGAATACATTGAAAATTTTCATATTCTGAATTTTGGATAGAGTTAAAAATTTTTGTGAACTAAACGGAGCCTTAAGACAATCATTTTTTAAAATATTTTTTTATTTTCCTGATTTTTGTGTTTCAGACAAAGCATAAGGGAACTCAAATTAATTACTATTAGGGGCAAAGTCAGAACAATTGGAATTTTCTTTCAGGTTGGTGGAGTGAATAAGTTGACGTGTTAACTTGGGGATTCATTTGTCAATGAGATCTAACTTAATAATTAAAAATTGGGCAAGGTAAGAAAGGGATAAAGTTCACATAACAAAATCCTACGGTATTGTAATGCAGCGTAAATAACTATAAAAAAAATATCGGCATTCATTTATTAATTTAAATTGTGATTCTGATAGAAGGGGTTACATATCTGTACTTTAAATATCTGCTTTCTGGCGTTCTTAAGTAGCCCCAAAATATGCTCTTTGTATTGTTTAATATTTTACTTTCCCGTAAGTATCCTCATAGAGCAACTACAGTCGGCCAAAATGGAGCCAAAGCCATATTTGATTTGAAAAAAATGGTGCTCAGGCAGTCTGACCCAACGAGACTAAAATTTGGGTACATTGAGCGTCCCGTAGTGTGAAATATGGTGATCATGCTCATCACGATAAAGCAGGCAAAAGCCATTCTACCCTCGATATTATGTGCAGATTGGAAGCAAAAAAAAATCACACCCAGGTAGACAAGGCCCGAACGAAAGTGCGAACCAACAAACCCGAATAATTCTCAAAACGAGGCGTTCAAACAACAAAATCGATGCACACCCGTGAACCAAGAAACTGAACCCCGGGACAAAATCGATGCACACCCGTGAACCAACAACTGAAACAAAAATTTCAATAAATAGCAAAAAAACCCCAGCGATTTTATTTAACTCGTTTAATTTGAGGAAATGTCATGAAAGCTTGATCGTGGAAGGGAAGAAATCGGGAGGAAAATGACTCAGTCCACCTCGCCCTCGCCCTCGCCCTCTCCTCGCCCTGCGCCCTCGAGTCTGTCATGTCGATCTGTATGTTCATATCTGCACATGTGGAGATGAAATAACGTGAGCTCCTCGACAATTACATTGTCTGGCGAAGTACTGTTTCCCTCCCCTTTCTCTCCCCAGGTATAAGCGTATGCAAAGAAGAGTGATATTTAATGTTAATATCTTTATATTAATTAATGCCTATTTGAATTAATTAATATTTATGTTCTATTTGAATCAATTAATATTTAGTAACCCAAAAAATTCAACTATTGAAGTATTAATTAATATTATAATTTATTTTTATTGATTTATTAATATTTTATATTACAAATTTTATTTTTAATTGAATCTTTATATTTAATACAAATTTTAATTAAATATTTATTTATCTTTTAAATCAATTTTGCAATGTATGGAGTGATATAAATGAATGAGAATTTATGTGATGTAATTATTAAGGAAGAGTAAAACAAAAGTGGAATAGATTTAGGATAGATGGAACTTTAGATGCTCCTTCTTTGGAGATCTTTATAAAACAAACCAAATCTCGAAAAGTAAATTTTGGAGGAAATAAAAAAATAGCGCTTAGATCTTTTTGTTAGCTAGCAGAATCTTTCTTACACCCCATATAATTAAATTTTTATAAGTATTAAAAATAAATTTATATAATATACTTAAATTTTATAATAATTAAAATAATTTATATAATATACTTAAATTTTATAAATTAATAAAATAATTTATATAATATACTTAAATTTTATAATTTATATAATATACTTAAACATAATTTTAGAAAATTTAAAAAAATTAGAAAATTAAATGAATTCCGGTTTTGTAAATCCAGAATGTTTTGAACATATCTAGGATATTAAAATGGGAAATTTACCCATGATCAGGAAATTTAAATCAGGGAAAGTTTGTTTCTAGGAATGCGAAATCAGAAAATGTTAAAATAAATCAGTTTCAAAAATCAGGAGAAAACACTAATACGTCTGATTCAAAATCAGGAAGTAATTTTACATTAATTTTTTTATTTAATTTAAATTAAATGAAAGAGTATGAATAATCTTGTTATAAATCATTCACATCATTAAAGTAATTAATTTAAAAATGAGGTCTGTGAGAGAGATGAAGAAGAAAGAAAGAAAATAGAAAAATAGGTTTTAAGGGCCAAATTTGTGACCTTTCACTCTATGGGTATTTTTAATAAGATGTATAAAGAAATAAATGGGATGTAAATAGAATTTCTCAAGTACGAACGACCCATTTCCCAATTTGCCCCTCCCTCCACCACTTTGTATATTCTGAACGCTACAGCTACCGTAACATGTATGTACTCAGTATGTACTTACTGCCTGCCAAAAACAATTACTCTACATTTTATTTTTTATTATTAATTGCTATTTTAAGCCACCTCCTCTCTCGCTTTTCATCATTGTCAACTCCCTCCTCAAGCTCTCTTCATGTATCTGAGTTCATAATTGTAAAAGAATTTTCTTTCTTTTTCTATTAAAATGATCATGTTTTAGCCTCCCTGTTTCTTGAGAGTCTATGAAAAAGCTTTCTGTGGCTCATTGATAAGTATCTGTTTATGTCATGGATAATGGTTGGTGCTGCATTTTCTGAAGTAATTAATGATGATGTTTATGTATCTACATTATAAATTAAAATATGCAGTATGTGGAAGCTCAAAGTTGCAGAAGGGCAAGGTCCTTGGCTGTACAGCCTGAACAGCTTTATTGGGAGGCAGATCTGAGTTCGACCCTCAAGCTGGGATCCAAGAGCTAGAAGGGTCAGGAAGTTCAGAAAATTTCTGAATAGCTTTCACTTCACAAACCCAAGTAGGGATCTCATGAGATCTTAGTGAATATTCTATATCTTTTATTCTTTATAATATTATGAAGCATGATACTTGTTTGAATTCAATTCTGCTGAGCTTGGGCTTTTACCGGATAATTGATTAACGATATGGTATCGAATTTGAAGTGCAGTGGGAGGTCATGGAGTTGAGACCTCTCTGCCTTATAGAGGTTAATCAAGTGATCACAATATATGCTAAGCTCCTTTTATTCATGATAGTAGTATGAAGCATGATGCTCATATTGAACTCAAATCCAATGAGCTTGAGCTTTTAGGACAATTGGTTGTTTGATATGGTATTAGAACTTGGTCTGATAGGAGGTCACAGATTCAAGATCTCTTTCTACTGCCGAGGTTGATCAAGTGATCACGATAAATTAAAGTTAGTATTATCTATATTAGTTGGTTGATCAATCGAAGGGTCTCCATGGAGAGTTGTGGAAGATGATGTTGGTAGGGTTTAGGGGTGAGGGACAACATGTTCCTTCGTATCATAGTTGGATAATATTCTTCTTTGAAAATTATGTCAATGGCAAGGAAGAAAGGTAATTTTGGGTTACGGGGATGAGATTTGGATAGTGAATGACAGATATAAGTATGTGGTCTTGGAAATAGTTCTTGATGTTGGGACTGTGTGATAGTTCAGACTTCGGTGTGATGACTTCTAACTCGTCTGTGGGATGAAGTGTGTGTAGAGCAGATATAAAATATATGTAGGAAAGTAATAACACACACAATATTTTACGTGGTTTGACAACTACCTACTTCCACGGGTTGTGCCCAGATAAAAGGATTTTCCGATGCGATTCGAGTTACAGTGGTCTTTGGCCAGTGCGATGCCCTCTACGCCGCCTTTCTTGCTAGCCTAATCACTCACCAGAGACCGAATGAGACTCCTTCATTCCCTCTCAAAAAGCGTTGCACTACATTACCCACATTACATAAATAAGATGAAAATCTAAAACATTACATTTCACCTGAGAGTAAAAGGCTTTTAATGTGCAATACCTAAAGCGAGTTTAAGGCTCTGCCCACTCCTTGACCCGCGTCAGAACTTCTCTTCTTCTTGGACTCTGTTCTTCAAAATCCGTAATGAGCTACTTCCAAACCCCTGATTTTATAGCCTTGTAATTTGGTCTTGGAAGACTTGATAAGGCTGGATCATTATCCTAATGTGACTCCAACATTATCTTCTATATTTTGAACTTTCCTTTAAGCTATCCCATTAGAATAAGGAAACTTGGTGCCTTAATATCATCTTTAGAATAGAAACTTGATTTGTTTCTTATCTGGATTCTCGATAACGAATGATCAAATCCTCTTGATTTTCTCTTTATCCACTTGCAAAACAATCTAAACATCGGTGCCTTGGCCTCAGGGTTCCAGTCGACTTCGTACCCGCGTCGAAACGACCACAGTCTAGCTTTCGGCAGGGACTAGTCGTCCCTAGTGTTGTAAGATTTGCTTCTTCCTGAACTACTTCCCTGGACCTACCCAGAACACATGCTACAAGCCATCAAAGTCCTCATTAAAACTCGATCTCAAGGTAGTCATCTTCTTGTAAACTCTTAAGATGAGATATGACGATCTCAAAACTGACTCAATCTCCCCATTTGTTAATGTTTTCGGCAAAAACATCTCTTGAAGAATGAGATATGAAGATGCACCGAAGAAGGGAGGCAAGATGAACTTGACACTTGGGATGAAGATTGCCCTTTCATTTGATGGACAACCCTTTTTACATCTCGATCATATACAATGTGAAGGAATTAAACATATTACAAAAATAATTTCTTCCATTGTATCATTCTATCTTCTCCCCATTTTTTAATGAAGGGTAGAATTGAGGGGACCGAGGAGATGGAAGATTCAATGGCTTAGTTCCTCCATGGATGCAATTGTGTTGACGCTGGCTGGTCATCACGGGCGATCGCTACTGATGTTGCGAAGGAGAGTAAAAATAAGTTGACCAGTATTTACATCGCGGTGTTTCAGTCTTTTGTGCCAATTTAGGTTCCGTTATGGTCGTAGTCCTTGGATTGGAGTCCGGACTAGTGGTGAGATCAGGAGGCGGTATAAATATGTGTACTCCCCTCCCCCATCGTCATCTCCTTCAGACATTGAGAAGATGGATTCTCAAGCCCTGGTTTTCTTCATCTCCTCCAAGGCTTATGTCAGCTCCTCTAACATTTTTTGGAAGCATGGGTCTACAATTCTGCCAACTGTTGTTGTTCATAAATGTTACCTAAAATTCTTTCGTAGGACTGTATTGTCCTATCCAGATCAATGATTGGCTTCTTCTTTTTAGATGTCGAAGGTTGAATCATGAAGGTAGCCACGAGTCCGAAATTAGAAATGGTCTCTAGGACTTTCCCTTTTAACTTTCTAGCTTATGAAGCCAACTTCTTCCTAGCTTATGGATAATGTGGAGCTTAGTGGCTTGAGGGCCAGATATCGACCAAGGTCACGATATAAATTTTTGTACTATGAGTATCCCATATATTAGAAGGATACCCAAGAGCCTTCTGATACACCACATTCTCGACGTGTCCTTGGATGTGTTTGACACTAAGTTACCCAGGTTGCACTTCCACCACATGCCTATCTGGAAGATGAGGATGGTAAAGCTCTTTGTTACTGCTGTGCAATGAGTCGTTCGCAGCCAGTTGCACATGGCAATTTTGTGCAGAATAGAATATATGGTGGAGATATAGGAATGAAGGTTGCATCTCATTGGCTAGGTTTTTACGTTTCCTCTAGTGATGACAGAGACTATTGATCGGTCTTTGGCATCTTTACCTCTTCTTTAGAGGGATCATCACATTCCTAGTAATGATTGACGATGTTGGGGAGAAATTGAATGTGTGTCCCCGCACTACCGTCTTCTGGAATTTCAGACTAGCAGGGTTCCCATGTCCTTAGACAAGTTCACGTAGAACTCTAGGACAATCTATGCCACAAAAGGGGGCAGCTTTGACACGGAGCCCAACATATTTGTTTCTCTTAGTAATTCCACAATCCTAGAGCATTTGAAGTCCTTGGAATGCAAGGTTCATTCACCCAAAAGGGTTCTCTTTGAGACAGGCCCACAACTTTGCATGGGAAGAGGATTTAAGAACGAGGGTAGAGATTCACTTATTGACCGGACGTCTGAACTATTATTGTTTCTTGGTAGTTGGTTTGATGGGTGTAGCCCTCTTCAATTGGTAATGAGTAGACTTTCTTATTGATTCTAGTGGTGGTGGCAGTGTCTCAAAGGAGGATGATGGATCCTTTTTCTCGGTTTGAACCAATGGGAGTCCAAAGACTCATCGATTAACTGAAGGGGCTGTTTGGATTGAGTTTTGGAATTTCTACAACTGAATCCCTTCGAATCCATCTAACATACTGTATTGGCTGTGGCTAATCTTCTTCGGCAACCTTAGACTCATTTTCAACCACTATTTGTCTCTGGTTATATTTAAACCTCGCTCTTTTCAAGGTTCATACCCTCTATGATAAGATTAATTGGAGAACTCTCGGACCATTGCCCAGCAATGGCTGTTTCAAAAATAGGGACAACAACAACTTCTTCCTCGGATGTGGAATAGGGCATTAGGGCCACTAGAGGTGTAGAACTCAAGGGTTCCACAATGATAGGGTCCATAGCTCAACCTTCTTGGTCATAGATCCTACCTTTGCCCTTTGGGAACTTCGCTTTTATCAGCGTCTTATTGGACCACTAGATCTTGTCATCACCATCTTTGAAATAAGAGAGAGATAAAAAAATACAATGAAAGTTTGAACCTTGGAGGAACTTTGGAGGATTCTTGAGAGATTTTGTCTTGAGAGATTCTTGAGGATTCTTTAGAAAAGATCCTTCTCTTATATAGGTCCCACCACCTCTTGAGAACTGTTTTGATTTTGTCTCTAATGGTCACTTATTCAATAAGGGCGTTATGACTCCCTCACGGACGTGATGACTTATAGTTCAACTCTTCACCTATTAGGACTCCCCGCATGCCCTAGTCATTGCAACGGTCGAATAGGGCAGGACACCACCTTTCCTTTTGATTTTTCCTCCTTTATTTATTTATTTTGAATTCGAAAGGAAGTCACATGATGCATAATCCCATGGATGATCTGATCGTCTCATACCTAGTAGCATCCAAACCTTTGATAAAGATATTGACAAGTTAACTGTCTATTGAAATATGCCTTAGATCGATGATTTGTCTTCTACTAGGCTTTTAATGTAGTGGTGATGGATGTCAATGTGCTTAGTTCTCGAATTTTGGACAGGATTCTTCGAGATATTGATCACACTAAGGTTGTCACAATAGAAAGTTAGGACTTCCTCTAGGATGCGATAGTCCTTAAGCATATTTTTCATCCAAATTAGCTGTGTACATTCACTACCTACTGCTATACACTCTACCTTGGTTATGGAGAGTGATATGCAATTTTGTTTTCTATTGAACCCTAACACAAAGTTGTTTCCAAGGAAACAATAACCTCATGACGTACTTTTCCAATCTTTTGAGTTTCTAGCCTAATTAGCACCACAATACCCAACCAAGCTTGTTATGGTATCTTAGGTATACCATATATCATATTCAGTTGTCCTACTAACATACTTGATGATCTTCTTAGCTGCAGAAGATGACTTTCTTTAGGGACTAGCTTGGTACCTTGCATAAACTCCCATACTATAGCACAAGTTTGGACAGCTAGTTGTTAGGTACAACAAGCTCCCAATGATGCTCTTATAAAGAGTTTGATCAACTCCATTGCCTACTTCATCTCTGGTAATCTTCTCATGAGTCCCTATTGGAGTCCTTATATGCTTGGCTGAAGAGAGTCCGAACTTTCCGACTAAGTTCTTCATATATTTCGCCTGTGAGACGAAGGTTCCAGAGTCGGTTTGCCTTGCTTGAAGACCAAGGAAGTAAGTTAATTCTCCTACCAAGCTCATTTCGAACTCAGTGCTCATGTGTTCCATCACCAACTATTGGGACGTGGATCCAAAGACTGTCATTCACATAGATTTGGACGATAATTACTTCCCTTTAACTCCTTCTAATGAAGAGAGGACAATCTGCTCCCCCTCTAGAACATCCCTTTTTTAAAAGGTACTCGGTAGGGCCTCTCATACTAAGCTCTTGGAGCTTGTTTTAGTTCATAGAGATCCTTTTTCACCCTACAGACATGGTCACGATGAAGGGGATCTTCAAAGCCTTTGGGTTGTGTCACGTACACTTCTTCATTTAGGTAACCATTTAAGAGGGTATACTTTACATCCACCTGACAGAGTATGATCCTTAATGTGTAAGTTCTAAGGGACGTTCGGACAATCTCTTTTTTTTCAGTGGACTTGAGTAATTCATTCTTGTTATTTGCAAACCTTGTTTTTGAACACCCTTTCTGGTAACTCAAACCTTCTCTTCCCTTGGAGGTAGTCCTCATATAGAGAATGTGATCTAGGGATGTGGTTCCTGAGTTCATCATCTTGTTATCTTCCCAAAGAATAATCCAAATTTGATTAGTCTGTTCTTAGAGATTTTAGCCTATTTTTCTTTACCCACGAGGGTCGATCATCTTGAGATACTAGACGAGAGATTGAGGAAGCGGACGATGGATTGGGGTGGTTCTGAACTCTTGTCGTTTTATCCTAGTTTTTGTAACTTAGGAGAGGTCGACAAGGACAATGGTTTGACTAGCTTTTTCCTCATCTTCTTTGTTATATTTTGATTCATCATCACTCTAAGTCTCCAGATAGGAGCTATTCTTTTTTTTTTTTGGCACACTTAGCCTGAATATGTCCATATCCCCCATTCTGCGCCTTTGGATCGATTTACTTGTTGACTATGAGGCTCCTCCTTGTGTCATACCAAATTTTTTAGATTTAAAAGAACTAGAGGCAAATTTACGAGTATGAGGGTTACCTTTTGCCTGAGTATTTATCCTTTTGTGGCTCTTTTAATCAACTATATTTCAAAGGTATGTAGAGACCCCATGAGTTTCTCTTGCATGATGTTAATCCAGAACTCATTAGTCAGCCCCTCTTTGTAGTTCACTTTGGGAATTCTTCGAGTTTGGACATTGCCTTCCGTATCTCTTATGATGTAAGATTCAGGATGATTATTTCTGATATTTTTGGAGAGCTCACTTGCTTGACTGTCTGTATGTCTATCTGTATCTTTTTCATCCAGATGTTGTTACGTTCTTGTTGGAGTCCGAATGTCTTTTGTGATTGTGTGTATCGTTTTGTGTGTATTCCCGAGCTTTTCTTTGGGCTTGGGAATCTATTTCCACCATGTAAAAGTTGAAGCATCCTTGGGAATGCCGAGGGTATTGCATTCTTCAGAGGGACCATTCTTAGGAGGGTTTTCTGATCTAGAATGGTTATACTATCTTCCAAAATCTCGTTGTCCCGATTATGCTCCCGTTAGAACATCTTTTGTGACTTGACACTTGGTTCCTTAGGTGGTCCGGATATCAGTTGAGACAGAGCTGTTGTTTGTGGTTTCAGGATTTTTTAGAACACTAGGGCATTGTCCTTTTCTTAGAGTTATTTTCTTGGGGGTAAGAGTGAATATGGAGCCTCTTGGTCCAAACTAAGAGAGATAGTCCACACTCTCATTGGGTGATTTTATGACTATCATGATCCTTTTTATTGTAGACATGATATGCCTTTGAAGGGTAAACTAAAGTGACTCCTCCGTTGCTCATATGGGTGAAACTATTTTTTCTGATCCTATAAGGAGTCAAGAGAGTTCTAGGTTTTGTATGACACTTATCAAGGAAGAAACGATTGTTGTTATAACCCCACGCGTAGATGAACCTTTTCTTACAAATGCTTTCAACACATAGATATCGGTTGAGTCTTGGTGAAGTAGTTTCAGTCTTTTAAAGTAATTGTATAGTTGGAACTTTGTGTGAGACGATATGAATCGTTCCACTGATTTGCATGGTTTGCTCATCCTAACGGGTACAAATACCATATTAGGGGTTCCTCGGATTGCTTATGCAATGATGATGTCTTTGAGGCTACTGCCACTAGAGTGTCAAAACTATTGGTGCTAAGAACTTTGATCATTCGGCGTGAGCTGAAGACAGTCGCGAGGAATTAGTTAATAGATAACAATTATATGATGACTTAGTTTCTTCCATGATTTGATATTGATTTGATGCGTGGATGGTGTACCTATCTTTTTGTAAAATTTTACAAGCGGGTTTGGTTGCATAAGCGGCTAACTCTTATCGGATTCTGAAGCACATTACTGGTTGTAAAATACTTAGAGTGATTAGAGAACCTATTCCCAAAGCATTTCTCGGCTCCGTCCCTAAAGATTACAAAGTCCTGATTTGATGATTGAAGATAACTCAAAGACACTTATTACCAGTCATGTCTTCATGAACACCTACGTCCAGTACCATTTTGATCAATCATATTTCTTGTGGGAGTAAATATAGACCTTTAGATTTTTCTTGTTCGTTCTCAGTTGCCTTAGGCCATGGTTAACTCTTCCTCAGATTCTTTTTTTGGTCTAACATGTAATGCCTAATGTCTTTAGTCCTCTTATCTTGGTTACTCAAATTGGAAGTGCCTGTCTTTGGAACTATTCTGATGGTAGCCATGAACTTAGTTCGTATGCCTACAAGATTTTGAGCTTTTTCATAGGAGTTCTTCCTTGTGCTATCGTGAGTAGTTTGGGAATATTATGAAGGCGATGAAGACTTTTGATGAGTTTACTGAACATCTGTTTAGGATTGCCTTTGAGGGCTTTCTTTCCCTTAATCTGTAGCTATTATGATTGGCACAAGTGCTAAATTGGGTGGTCTGGTCTTGATCTTCTCACTCTTCAACGCTCGAGGTTTCAATATGAGATTGATGCCTTTCCAGGGTTTGCTCGTTCTCATGACATGCCTTTTTACGCTCTCCACATATTGATCCTTCATAGATTGCCTGAAGGATGTTCCATGCCCTTTTTGTAGACTTTGTTATGGCAATGAATCCAAGCCATATAGTTGCTTGATGTTGTCTTTCTTTCTTCACTAGTCCATTCTAATCGATCTTTGACCACATTTTCCCATTATCAACTTTGGTTGGTACAAACCTTCCACGTCGCTATAGATTCCCATACTTCCATTCCAGTGACTTGATGAAAACACTCATATTTATTTTCCAATAACCATAGTTAGTTTATCAAGTAGGCAAAATCTTATAGACATCCCATTCTTCGTCAAATCCATCTGATACTTGCACACATAGTTAGAGTAAACGTGGATCTTACTCAACAACTTTGAGTGACTCGCTTTTGATACCAATTGACAAACATAGGTGTGTGGTCTTGGACACAATTCCTGATGTTGGGATTGTGTGATAGTTTAGACTTGAGTGTGATGAGTCCAAACTCGCCCGTGGGACGAAGTATGTGTAGAGAAAATATAAAATATATGTAGGAAAGTAACAACACACATAATATTTTACATAGTTCGGAAACTACCTACGTCCATGGGGTTGTGCCCAGATGTAAGGATTTCTACTGATCTAATTCAATGTTATAACTAGTTTTATGTGGTACGAGACTTCCTCTTTGCCCATGACCCTTCTTTAACCTAATCACTCATAGTGGAATTTAGAGTGAACTCCCTTCATTTCCCTCTCAAAGCATTGCACACCCATAAACACATTACATGCATAAGATGAAGAAATTCAAAACATCATATTTCACCTCTGGTGACAGGCTTTGAACGTGCAATACCTTAATCGAGTATTTGTGCTTTGCACTCCTTCAACATGTCCAGATATCTCTTGTTCTTCTTCAAGCTCTGCTCCTAATATTCGTGATGAGCAATTTCTTAACCTCTAAATTTATTGCCTTGTAATTCGATCTTGGAATACTTGATAAGGTTGGATCATTAATCTAATATGACTCCAACATTATCGTCTATTTTCTAAACTTTCATTTAAGCTATCCTAGCGGAATAAGGAAACTTGGTGCCCAAATATCCTCTTTAGAATAGAAACTTGATTTGTTTTTATTCCTAGCGTTTGTCAAACACTGGATGATCGGATCGGCACAGTTGATCTTTATCCACTTTCCAAAAACAATCATAGGCCCGTGATTGCTTTGCTCCCCCAGTGCTTGGCCTCGAAGGTTCCATAGTGACTTGTGTTCCATGTAGCTCTGACTACTGATGCGGACTCAGTGAAATTTGAGTACATCTGATGTTGTAGAAACGCATAGTCAGGAACTACTTTTGGTTCTTACAGGGACTGTGTTTAAACCATTAAATCTTTATCAAACTCGATCTTTGAAGTTGTCATCTTTTTATAGAACCCTTGAGATGTAGATATGAACAATCTCAAACTCAATAATGAGAACTGACAACAAAGCTCCACCGAGCACGACCTTCTCGTATTGGAAATTTATGATCAAGATAACCAATTTAAGTTCCGTTCCATACTAAAATTTCTTCCCAATAGTCATTCTCTAGAACACTTTTAGATCGAGCTCGTTTCTTCTCTAAAACAGTTATGGAGTTCTCTTTGTAGCGACTTTAGGAAGTTTTTATAGGTTGAAAGAGTATTTATGTAGAAATATTAGACATTTGATAAAATTTTGAAAGTGTTTCTAAAAATATAAAAATAATTACTCAAAATATTAAAAATCATTAATTTATAATATTCTATGAGGAAATACTTTATAAATCTTTTAATGATTCTTATTTTCCCATTGATCCCAACTTATTAATACAATTAATGTGTTTTTGAAAAGGGCATATAACAACTATGATATTGGAAAATGCTTTGAACTTACATTTTTTTTTTCTTTAAAAAAAGGTGCTTGACAAAATTTAACAATAATTTTAAAAGATTTGACGACAAAATCAGAAACACATCATTTCTATAATTTTTTTTCTAAAACCATTTATGTAAAAAATAGTTTTACTATATGCACTTCAAGAAAAAAAAAACTGTCAAACGGGTTCTAAATATTTAAGTAAATTTAGAAAAAAAAAAGTTCTAAAAAATCTAGAAAAGTATTTATAATGTTGGAAAATTATTTATAATATTTTTTGAGGAAATATTTTATAGGTTATTTTTCTAAAAAAATATTTAGACTAAAAACAACATCAAACATACTTTTAAATTCCGTTTGGTAATATTTTTCAATTTAAAAACTATTTTATTATTTTTTAAATAAAATAAGTGTTCAAAAAATTAAAAAATAATTAAAAGCTTAGAAATGTACTTAGGGATTTTTCAATGAAGCTTACTTGAGAAGTGTTTTTAAAAGCTTGAAGGCGTTTCTTAAAATACTCCCAAAATGTTTATTTTGCATAAAAATCCAAAATTATTAGTAAATATTTTTAAAATTTTCTTATAGGTATAAATATAATTACTTTTTAATGATATAAACATTTATATATTTTTAATAAAAGTCTGTGGTTTATTGTTTTTTTACTTCTTTTTACTTTGCATTGCATCGTTGTAATACTCTGTTATAATTTTTTTACTAATACTTTGTTCTTTAGTATATGGTTTGTTGTTATTTATTTATTTATTTTGTAAGGAATGTACTCCTTGAAACCATTGACAGTGACAACTTCATCAAACTTAAAATGCCACTACTTGGAAGCTTGCTTCAGATCATTTATGAATTTATGGAGTTCACAAATCATGTGTTCTTTACCAACTTCCTTGAAACCAATAGGTTGAGACATGCAAACATCCTCAACTAAGTCTTCATTCAAGAAAGTTGTCTTGACATCAATATGATGCAACTTTAAGTCAAAATGAGCCACTATGAGCATGATCACTCTAAACGAGTCCTTGGTTAACACAGGTGAGAAGGTTTTTTAAAATCAATTCTCTCTTTGACTATAACCATAACCCTGAGTCTAGCTTTATATCCCTCTCTTTTCCCAATATTAGAGTCATGTTTAGTTTTAAAGACCCACTTACATCCAATTGGCTTACAACCATGTGGTAATTCAACCGAATCTCAAACACCATTCTTACACATAGAATTCATTTTATCATTTATTGCTTCCTTGCAAAAAAAAAAAGAAAAAAAAGGACAATTAACTTCTTCTTGATAAGAGATTGGATCATAAACATCATACTCATGTTCACACCAAATGATCATGTAATCAATAACTTAAATGAAATTACACCAAACCCTTTGTGATCTCCTTAAAGGAACCTCATCAACAATAGTTTTATCAACATGAACAGCAGGTTCTATTTTATCACTAGCCCCGGCTTCAACAACCAGTTGGCTCGCCAGACAATAGAACAACATTGAAACATGAGGAGCAAGAAAATGAATCATAATGTATTCTACTCCAAAGGATATCTCATGAGGTACATGAATAGAATCAACATTAATCTCATCCTTAAAATGTATAGCCATGTCTGACTCAATGATCCCGATAGTATGCGATAGATAGTAAAATCTAGAACCCTTTGATCCAATGCAATACCCAACAAAGAAACCACTAATGGTCTTCAGATCAAGTTTCTTTAATTGATATGGCCAAATCTCAAATAGACAGTAAAATCTAGAACCCCTTGATCCAGTGCAATACCCAACAAAGAAACCACTAATGGTCTTCAGATCAAGTTTCTTTAACTGATGATTATATGGCCTAATCTCAGCCTTACATCCCCAAACATGAAAATGGTGAAGCCTTGTTTCTTTCCTGACCATAACTCATAAGGTGTCTTAGGAATAGATTTACTGGGCACTTGATTCAAAATATATGCAGTAGCATTTTAGGCTTCACCCCAAAATAAATTTTGTAAAGAGGAATTAGACAACATGCACCTTACCATATGTAACAATGTGTGTTCCTTCTTTCTCTAATATTTTGTAAAGTCCTGATTATATATCAGCATCAATGCTCACCTTCTATAAAAAACTTGAAAATGGTCCGAAATTTCCTTTCGATCTCATCATATCTTCCATATTACTCACCACCCCTATCAGACTTCATAGCCTTAATGGGATTTCACAACTACAACTCCACCTTAGCCTTAAAGGCCTTAAACACACCATGGAAGTTGGATTTCTCATGGATTAGCTCAAGGTGTCCATATCTTGAGAAGTTATCAATGAAAGTGATGAAGTACTTATAACCCTTAAAAGCAACTTGTGTCGAATGCCCACATACATCTATGTAAATAAAATCCAAAGTACTTCCATACCCATTAATCGTTTCCTTTCTTATCTTGTTGTTTTCCCTTTTAAGTAGTCAACATAGGTTTCCAATTCTAAAAAATCAAGATCATAAAACACACCATCTCTAATCAATCTTTCTAATCTTTGCTTAGAAATATGACCTAGGGGTTTGTACCATAACATAAAAGAATATATATTCACTACGAGCAGCTTGGAGCAGACAAACGAGAATTAATAGAAGAAAGAATCCAAACAAAACACATTGATGCAAAATGAGACTATAAAGATTTCCTAACAAACTTGCATTTCCAATTAAAACATAGATCATTGAACTATATCACTTTCCCATCCCATGATGAAAAGTATAACCTATCTACCTAAAAGAGAGATAGAAAATCAAGTTCTTCCTAAATGACAGTATATAGGCAACATTATGTAATGTTAGAAAATTTCCTATAGCCAATCTCAACTTCATTACACCAAAAAAAACTTCACTTTCACTTTGTTTCCATCACCCATATCCACACACTTTTCATGTTTTGATAGGTTCCTTTTATTTTTCATCTCCTGCAAGGAATTAGTGGCATGAATAGTGGCACCAGTTTCTAACCACCAAAAGTTTGCATGATCATCAATAATACCAGTCTTAATCATATTTGCATCCAAATCAACTACAACAACAATTTCACATCTCTTATTTTCTAGTCAATTCTTAAACTTGAAGCAATCAATCTTCTTGTGGCCAAGCTTGTGACAAAAGTTGCATTTCCCCTTGAAGCTCTCATGCTTACAAGCATAGGAAGTTGCAATTGCATTAGATGATCCTTGTCTCGAATCTCCCTTCCTCTTAAATTGCTTAGAGGTTCCAAAATTTCCAAAAATCTTGTGAGTAAACTTCTTCCAGTTGCTTCCTTGGTTAGAAACAAGAGCAAGGGTTTGAGTCTCATTTTTCTTAAGTGAGACCTCATGTTGCACACCTGATTAGATCAACTCCTCCAAAGTCCACTCTTCCTTCAAGGCATTATAAGTCAACTTAATCGCAGCAAAAGAACTAGGAAGAGACCCAAGTATCAACCACTTTAAGAATTTCTCACTTAATTCCACCTTCATCTCATTTTCCTTGTTGAAGTAGTGCCTTAGTTTGATGATATGATCTTTTACCCCACTCACTCCATCATACACATTGGTTGTGAGGAGCTTCAAACAAGTTGCCATTTTCGCCTAATCAATTTTAATATAATTGGCCTTTACATAATCTAGAAAGTCTTTGCCATTTCTTTCTTTGCCACACACTCCTTAATGGATTTATCCATTTGTGTACTTCATCACCATCACATAACTCCTATTAGAATGTTCCCACCTCTCATAAAGATGTCTCATCGGTAGAGCTCATATTAGTGGGCTTCTTGGCTCAAATCAACCCTCAAAGCCCACGTCTAAGTTGTGCAAGTCATGTGCACATTGAAATACTCATACCATTCCTCAAAATTATTACCAGTAAGGGAGGCTTGGTAGTAGCGGTTGCAAATGATTCCGAGATTTCATATGGGTTTGGAAAATAGCAAAATAAACAATATGGATGTTAACACAATATCATGTCATTTGCTAATTTCCAAAATTTCTCAATTCAACAATAGCTTGGAATTTCAAAGTTCCACATTGGTTAGGACAAAGTTAAAAAATACAACCAAGATGCACTAATTTAATTACTGATAGTGTAAAAGAAAAATTAATTCGGTTTGTAATAGTTAATCGATTTCCTTCTGATTCAAAATTCTACCAAATACTATAGCTATTGATAAGACAAATGTGATACCTATATGGAGTTTGATAATAATAATAATTTCTATAAATGGAAGATAATATCAACAAGGACAATTTGATATACATATGATAGCGATAAGCAACCACATATATGTTCACTATTGCCATAATAAATTTATTATCTTTTACCAAAACCAATTTGACACATATAGGATCACGATAGGCAACCATATATATGTTCACTATTATCATATAAATAAACAAAATAAAAAAATAAAAATTGAGGGAGATTGCATATTAGTGACATCTCATTTAGGCAATGATAGATACAAGTGTGACTTTTAGAACACAGTTCTTGTTGTTGGGATTGTGTTGTAGTTCGGACTTGATGCGAGTAGAATGCGAAAATTTCTGAGGAACGTTATTATTATTATTAAGAGCAAATAAAAGATATATGCAATCAGTAAAGAACACACAATATTTTTGCATGGTTGGCAACTACCTATGTCACGGGGATGTACCCGAGATGCAAGGATTTCCATAATTTACAGTTCAAGGTTACACGCTAGTCTTATGTGGTATGAGACTCCTCTCTGTATGGCCCTTCTTTAACTTAATCATTCTTAGTGGAATTGAGAATGAACTCCGCTTCATCCTAAATCTAAAAACATTGCATACCCTTAACTTGACAATGCATAGATAGGATGAAGAAATTCAAAACATCATCTTTCATCCAAGGTGAAAGGCTTTTAACGTGCAATACCTCAACTTAGTATCTGCACTGCATACTCCTTTAGAACGTCCGGACTTCTCTTGTTCTTCTTCAAGCTCTGCTCTTGAAAATCCGTGTTGAGTAACTTCCAATCCCTCGAATTTATAGCACTTGTGATTCGGTCTTGGAAGTTTTGATAGAGTTGGATCCTTATCTAATATGTCCTATGATATTTTCTATTTTATTTACTTGCCTTTAAGCTATCTCGGAAGAATAAAGAGGAAACTTCTTGCCCAGTATCCTCTTTTAAATAGAAACTTGATTTGTTTCTAATTCTAGTTTGATAGCTTAGATGATCGGATCTTCTTGGTTTGATCTTTATCAAATTGCTAAAATCGATCCTAGGCCCATTGGTACCTTGTTCCCAAAGTACCTTGGCCTCTAAGGTCTAGAACTGACTTGCGTTCCACATTAGCTCTAACCTAGTTAGGACTACCACGTCCTTACATTGCAAAACTATCTTAGTTTGAACTATTTCCTAGTTCTTCCATGGACTTCATGTTTAAACCATCAAACTTCGGAAAAAACACCTCTTGAAGAATGAGACAAGAAGATGCACTTGAGACTTGGGATGAAGATTTCCATTTCTTTGATTGACCATCCTTTTTACATCTCGGCCATATACAATAGGAAGGAATTAAAAAGATTACAAAAAAGTAACTCCTTCTCTTGTATCATTCTTCTTCTCTATATTTTCTAAAGAAGTGGAGGGACTAAAGAGATGTGATTCAACGTCTCGGTGTTTCCACTGGTCGCCATGCATTCGAGTTCAGCTGGGTCATCCCGATGCGGTCGCTCCTCGAGTCGAAGGCAGTCAGGCGGTGGATGATGTTGATGCAAAAGCATGTGCTTCAAGCTCGACTCTTTGTTGTAGTCCTTATATACAAAGTCTGGGCGGTGGTGATTCGAGACAACGCAAGTGCAGTATGCTCCCTCCTCAAGATCATCTTCTTCGACATAGAGGATATGAAGAGCGAGCCTAGTTTCTTTAGCTCCTCTAAAGTCATTTGTCATTTCCTTATAGTTTTAAAACCATGGATGCAGTTTTGCCAAATTGTTCTTTGTTCATAAATGTGACTGACATGCCATTGGAATGTATTAGCCTATCCAGATCGGTGAAAGACTTCTTCGTTTGTCGATCTTTGAAGGTTTACTTGAAAGCTGACCACCCGATCCGGACTCAAGGAAGGTCTCTGAGATTTTCCCTTTCAATTTCCTTGCTTGTGAAGCTAACTTCTTCCCATAAGGGACATCTCATAGATGATGTCCTTTGTACAACTTATGGTTGATATGAAGCTCAGCGATCGGAGGCCTCACGATTTTGGTAGAGGTCACTATATCCGGCTTTTGTGTTGTGAGTAATCCCATATATTAGAGAAGGATAGCCAAGTGACTTCTGGTATGCTGCATTCTCGGCATGTCCTAAGATGTGTCGAAACACCAACTTACCTAGGTTGAACTTTCTCTTGATGCCTATCTAGAAGAGGAGGGTGGTGAAGTTCTTCATGACTATTGTTAGTTGTCTTACGTAAGATAGAATACTGGGGGGTGAGATGGAATAAGTGAAGGTTGTACCTCACAATGTTAGCCATTCTAAGAAATCTACCCATGTGCTGTTAGGTCTTCACTAGGATAGGCCCAGTAAGCAGTCTGTACGGACCATGAGTGATTAATGGAGCTTAAGCTCAAAGTGTTTTGCTTAGGTGCGAGTGCTGACGTAAGGCAATCATCTCTAATAACCGATTTCCAAAAAACTTTCGTAGTTCTTTGCCTTTAGTCGCCACTTCCTCAAGCGTAATGTCTTTGCTATATCTCACATGCCTTTCTGCCATAACCCTTTGCTTGAGCAAATCTAACTCTTCGGGTTTCTCGATGTCCTTTCAATTCGGTGTCAATCTTTACCAATTATGATTCACGGTTTTCTATGCATGTGAGGATTTCTGGAAATGGAAACCTGCTGAATCATATAGATCAGGAGATCTGAGAAATATATTATGATGTTTCATTAAAGGTCGATACAGTTGACTCTTTGCGGTGAAACTATTTTGGTATTTTTTGAGAAAAGTAAAAAGAAAATATCCAAACTAGCAATTTTCTCTTTGGTAAGAATATTAATCTTTAAACTCTATTTTCATTTCAATCATCGGCAACGGTGCAAAAAACTTGTTAACATTCGACCAAATCAAACCCTTACTATATACCAAATTTACCTTTCACTGCGCCTCATGACTCTTTATTTGTAGTGGTACACCATAAACGATTGATTCTTAATGTGAACTAGAAAATTGCAGCAAATTCTAACCTAACCACAAATTTGTCCAATCCTCGTGGGATTGTCAAAAACTTGTTTCTTACGAAAAATGATTTCTAATACGATGTATCTTTACCTTAAATTTAGTACAATTACAGTTTTGTGCAAATACTTTTCTGATAATAAATTGGATTTTTAAGTCCAGATACCATTCTCATGAGGATTGATTAGAAAATTTTAAAGATTAACTACCCTCACTACTAAAGATCCTTACTATTTGAATTTCCAACTTTTCAGGATAGATTTATCTTCCTAAGAAAAAAGGAATAAAAAAAATAATGAAATTTGTAAAATACATTATTAAGTTCCTTTGGTGAAATACATGGGAAAAGCAGTGTTGTGACCATCACTTTGCAAGTCGAAATAAGATAAAGTAATGGATATGAAACTTGGAATTGTCCAAGAGCAGACTAGTGTAGAAATTAATTTCTCCTAACTCTACACATTTTTACTATCCATCTTACCACACTTCTATCTCTAGACAGTGGGTTTGAAAATCTACTTGTAGGATTTGTTCATCTTTTAAGATCTGACTATTTTTCCTTCTCAGTACTTCATAGCCATTTCTTAGGAATGGAAATTGCTTGCCCCCATGGACAGGATATATCAAGCCCTCTCCAAAATAAAAGGTATCTCAGCCATCAATTAGACAAGAATTTCCTCTTCCCTTGATTAGAATCTCAGCTAACACGGGGTTGAAGTTATTCTTCTCATTAGAGGTGAAATCTCTTAGAATTAAGTTGCTAGATCAATAAGTGGATCTTATGCCTTGAGCTATGTGTTGTCACGGGAAGGGCAGAAACGAGTTAGATGCATCACTAGTGATGTATCAAAGTAATCCCAAAAGTGCATTAGTTAAAATAATATTAGTGTAATTTTACCCACAAGTTACTGCTCATTATTCTTAGGTAGTCTATACTCTGTGTCACTCAAAGGGATTCCTGGAAATTAGAACAATGACACAGGTCTTTCTAGATACCAAACATTGATATTCAGAACAACTCAATGTAGGAGTAATACCAGTTAAATCACTCCAATTTTCTTACCCACGACAACATTAACTAATACAAACAATAATCCCAACAAAACATTATTCCTAGAGGGAGCTTAGCCTTTCAAATCTAGATCGCAAATCATAATGACTAGTTGATCAAACAAATTCATTTAGATTGCAATCATTCTAGATTTCATTCAAGTTCATACATAAATGAAATCCGATTTACATGCATACAGCTGAATTCGATTCGAGATCAGCGCTCTAATCTACCGCGGTGAATCTAGAAACAACTAAAGGAAAAAAAAAAAAAATAAAATAAAATATATATATATATATATATATATATATATAATGAGACTTTAGCTTTCCCAAAAAGCATAAAGACTTGATGAAAGCCGCTTGAAGCTGCACACTACTCCCAAGGAGCTTCTATTTATAGGCTCAGGTCTTGGGCCCTAAAATGAGGCGAGAATCATGCACTTCGAAAAGCCCAGACTTGCTACCCTAGCTGCTGGTGTCGGGCTAATGTCGTGATGATGTTGCGACATCGGGGTTGTCAATGTCGTGGGTTGCAGCTGATGTCGCGACATTGAAAGTCTGTTTGGCAATTCTCAGTTTCTAGTAATGAGTCCATGTCGTGATGATGTCGCGACATAGAGATGCATTGTTGTAGATTAATTCGGATGTCGCGACATTGGATTTCTTGTGTTTCGACATTTAGTTGATGTTGCGACATTGCGGTGATGTCGCGACATAGCTGGCCAGCATACTTGCTCGCACGCCGCACCTTGATGTGGCGACGGTATGCTGAATCATCTTTTAATGTTGCGACATTCTTTCTTCTGCTCCTCCTTATCTAAACCATTTATGATGTTGCGACATAACATATTACTGCCTTTGCTCTTATTTTCTTGAACTGATGTCGCGACATTGTTGATCTAATGTTGCAACATTAGTTAGTTAAGTTCATTGTGATCCTTAAGCTAATGTCGCGACATTTTTGTTCCAATGTCGCGACATTGAAACTTGTTGCTATGAAGTCCTCTGCTAATGTTTTTAGTTGATGTCGTGAAATTTGACTTGTCTCATCACCTAGGCTGCTTTGATTGAATGTTGCGACATTGCTTATTCGATGTCGCGATATTGGATGTTTAGGTCTCCAGTATTCAAGCTTTGGCTAATGTCGTAGCATTGTTTTGATGTCGCGACATTTAAATGATTGTGTCATTCCCTCTATAAACAATGTCGTAGCATGTTGTTGTGATGTCGCGACATTGGATGGCTGCAATAATTTGACTGTTAGAGTTGTTTATGATGTCGCAACATTGTTGTATCTTTGCTTTCCCTTCTTTAGCTGATGTCGCGACATAGCCATAGTTTCAAGACTTTCTCCACGTAATGTCGACCTTTGGAAATGGTTCTTTGGCGGTGTTGCGACATTGGCCCTTTCTTTGCACCATGTTGACTTCTGCTCCTTTTTATGCTGAATTCTACTTATTTTCTTTAAGTTTCTGCAAAACAAAAATTTGGGTGAAAGCTCCATAATTCTGCATTAAACTGACTTTTGGGCCTGAAATATACTCGAAAAATGGACTTAAAAATAGATGAGTTTTAGGCTCATCAACTCCCCCAAACTTAAAGTTTTGCTTGTCCTCAAGCAAAGAAAAGGATATTTGTTTGTCCTCAAACATTAAAAATCAAATTTTGAGGTCATTTTTCAACTAATTCATCTTTAATCGATCGGCATTTAGGCCACATTAATATTTCGATTATGACATCAGCTCTAATTAAGCTTCATTTTTCCAAGTGCGAAAATTTCCAATTTAAATCATTCCCAATATAGCATATGGTCATAGTTAATAATAAACATATACGGTCCTTGACTATGTGAGTGTGTGTTAGTCTTCCCTCTATAAATGCTTTGTAGATTAGGTAGCTTTATGAGAGTTACTTTGCAGAGTGACATTCTTTCAAAGTAATTTAAGTCCCATAGGCTTGTTGGTCATATCATTCTCTACTAATGCGAACTTTAACACACCCTCGAGAATCAAATAGGTCTTTGAGCTTTTAATGTATAAAACAGAATTGCTTGTAGATAATTGAACATTTTAGGCTCAAGTTTACCCAAATTGCATTCATTTTCTCACTCTTTGCCTTCCACTTTGCTCCTCTATTTTCTACTAAACCTTCTTTCAAGCATCCTTAAACCGAGATCGATGCATTTTTACGCATTTCCTCCTCACATGAGTTATTGTTTTTTTAATTTTTCTTTTCCACTGTTATTTTCCAGTCGCTCAAGGAAGCCTTTTTACGTCTTTTGTTTCCAGATTTGGAAGGTGCAATGTTTTACCTTGCAGCTTTCTATAACCTCTTGCAAGCTTTGCTGGTCGTCTTCCCATACCAGTTGTCATTAGGATACTAGGTGTAGAACACCCCTAAGGACTTAATTGGTCAAGGTCAGTAGGGTACAAGGTAAAACACACTCCTTGTAACTTTCTTCAGCTTCTCAGTTTTCTATTTTGCACCTTCTTTAGTATAGCTTTTTCTTAATTGTCTTCCTTTCTCATCATTTATTCTCCTTTTTCCTTTCAATTTAAACTTGTACTCCCCCAAACTTATCCTCTTTCTCATTTATGCTGCACTGATTTGCAGTTTCTGGTAATTTAAGGGTTCTTTACTATAAGGTAAGATTTAAGGAAGGGTTAAGGCTCTTCTTTTTGTATGTGATAATGAGATTGGCATTAGGCTCAAAATAGGTGCTAAGGTATATGCATATAGCATGCTCGGGGCGGGCTTTTAGAAAGTCTCAAGCGTACATGGATGGCCTAAATAATTTTATGTTAGGTGTGATGCCTAGGATTTCGCCTTGAAAAATAATGCAACAAGTTCTAGGACTTTTTAGAGATTTCTGATGGTATGTCCCATAAAATTTTCCTAACCCAAGCACAATCAGTTTTTAAGGTACTTCTAACCAATGTGTTAGTTTAGTCATTTTATGAGCTGTACTGTTCAATTTGACTAGAATTAATAGCCTTATTAGCTTTGATTTCAATTTTAGTTTTCAAGACTCTAAAAGTTTTAGCTTATTTATCCTTGACATCATAACTTAGCCCATTTGCATTTGAGATTTCAGCTTGTTTTAAATCAAAATGTTGTATTATTGTTCCACTTTACAATTCATTTTGATTTAGCCATTCAGTTCTTTTGGTAAACAGTAATAACACCAACATTTAAACAAAGTTTCTTACAATCTTCAAACAAGCAATTTCAACATCACTTCAGACAATATGCACTCAACATTTTCAACTTGCAGCTTTGATACAATTAACATTCTGATTCTCCATTATTTAGACCAACAAACACAAGCTCAAATTTATTAACATTCCCAAAATTATAAAATTAAAAGAAAATAGACACATAAGAAAATTCTATGCATAAATTTTTTTCCTAGAAACTGCCTTTTTATTAAAGAAAGGGAAAATTATATTTTGTAGTTCACAAGATAGAGAAAGAATGACAGAGGAGAAAGAGAGAATGAGGGATAAAGAGAGAGTTATCTCTTCTTTCTGTGGGATTAAGATCTTGAGGGTTTGAGGTTCACTGCCTTGAATTTGTAACTAGCATTTGAGGGTGTGAACTCAGGGATAGAGGGTTTTGGTTTTGCAGTTGAGCCCTCTCCATTCATGTTAAAGAGATACCACTCTTACATTCTTATGTTTTCCTTAATGAGCTCACTTTGCCTTTGCTCAATGGAGTTCGAGGTTGCTGAATTCACCTTGGAAGCGATGCATCTTCACGAATTAAGTTGCCCATATCGCGCTCTCTTGTCCATAATTTCTCCTGTAGTTAGGGATGGACTCTGGCTCTTCATCCTCTTTTAGATGGTAGCTCACGATCTCTTTGCGGTGTTCGCGTAAAGATACCCGAGCTTAAGCTGCGGGCGAGGTTACGCTCCATTTCTTTTTCCACAACCTACATCGGCTTGTTCGGCTCTTGGTCTCTCTGGCGATCCTACAAATTTCTCTCTCTCTTGCAGCTCAACCCTCAATGCTTTGTCCCTTTATGGTAACTCTTATCTCCATTCCTCATCCCTTTGTTGGAGAACTGCTGCTAAGTTTTCCTCTCTTCTTTTATTTTCTACAGCCAGTATTTTGTCTCTCTATCTCAGTTCTTCCCTGAACTGCTCATCTCTTCTCTTCTGATCTTCTCTCATCTCTATTAGCAAAGAGAGCAGTTCAGATGCGTTGCTCTCTTACTTTTCAGCTCTCTTCTTCCCTCTTTCTACTCTGTTCTGAGCAGACATTTCTTTTTCATTCCTAGGGGAGAGCACTGCCTGCTCTGAGTAATCTTCAAACCCCCAATTTCTTATGTTTCTGGCTCTTCTTCAACCGTAAGGGTTGCCTCTTTTGGTAGCTCTGATGCTATCATCTTTATTTTTTTAGCTATCTCACCTCCTCACCCTATGCTGCATCTTTTAGGACTACAGTGAGGTGAGGTGAGATCTCAAGCACATCTTTCTTAGTCTCGATGTTACACCTTCCTTGAAGTGCTAGGGTGTGATCAAGGCGGGGTGAGGATGTTCAGCAGAAGTTGTTCTTGGGTGGTCCCGGGATGGACTACTCTTACGATTTTCCCCCACATTCGGGTTCGTCTCAACGTTGACGTTCTTAGAAGTGAGAATGGAATTGATGAGGTAGAACCAAACCTTGACCATTTATGATAAGTCGCCTCTGTCAATGTAGGCGTTGCGAATGGTTTTGGTCTTCTGCCATACCCCCAAACCGTCTGTCAACTCCTTGACGATTATTGACCAATTTTTCGACACGGCTAGCAAAGACTAACTAAAGTCCCCAACAATGGCACCAAAAACTTGTTGACCGATTTATGTATAGACCAAATTTTTCCAAGTGATTAGCACTACTACCATAAACTAACTAAGTCCACAGCAACGGCCTTAAAAACATTCGATAAATCTGTATATATACAAATTTAAGCCTTTGTTGCAAGAATATATCTATTCCGGCGCGGCGCAAGCTTGTTGACCGGATTATATATATATGAAAAGATGGATTTTTTCTTTTTGTAACATGGATTCATTAAAATTTGAGTTTGGTCTTAATCACTGCAAGTGCACAGGTCGTACAAGTAATAAAAGTGGATGTTTTAAGTCTAGATATCGTTCCCACGAGGAATGATGATAAATCAAAAGACTAACTACCCTAACTACTCAAGATCATTACTATTTGAACTCCCTTTGACCAGGATGATGAGAGGACTAAAAAATTTAATCCTAGATTGATTTCTTTAATATACATGAAAATAAATTTTAAAGAAAATTTGTTTGAGAGTTCATTGAGTGAGACAAAACTGGAACTAGATCAATGAATAATAATCAATTTCCGCACCTTATCGATTCATAGCTCAACCATAAGTTGGAAAACTGAGTTTGTCAAAGATGCATGGTAGTATAGTTTGGATTTCTCCCTTAACCATACTTTTCACTTATTAGAGGTTCATGTTCATTTCTGATTCATGTATCTAATCAATTACTTGTAAGATATACTTTCTTTATAAGATCTGGGTATTTTTCATTTTCCGTACTTCACACCCAAATTTTAGGACTTAAGGATTCTTGCCTCCATATACATGATATTGCAAGCCTTCTCTGATTTGATTAACACCTCACCTTCATTTTTGTTGAAAATTTTCATCTCCTTGATTAGATCTTTGCTAACACGGGATCAGAATCAATTCATTAGAAAGAGGAGAGACCTCCGAGTGATTAAACTGATACTTCATTCAACTATCCTCAAACCATGAGTAAGTTGGTGATCTATCTGAGTAACCTATCAAAGTTCATTAGTTCCATAGTATTAGTCTACCCCCACAAAGAACCGCTCTATACTCTCAGGATTCTCCATCTACACAGAGTCACCGCAGGGCTTCACGAAATCAGAGCAAGATACAGTACCTTGCTTGGGTACACAGTACTAGTACTGGGAACAATTAAATTTAAAAATAATACCATCAAATAAATTCAAGGATTCCAATTAAGGTGTTCTTCCACCTTGTGCAGAAAAATGACTATCATCATTGACCCATTCCCAGAGAGAGCTCAATTTTTCAAAACTGGTTCACTCATATCAGTGACTAACTGATCAGAAAAATTCACTTAAATTGTAAATGAATTGAAATAAATGAACTCCAGAAACTTTCCATTCTCCATTTAAATCAAACGGTAATGAGAAAGATGATTTTATCAATAAATTCAGATCGGTTGCTTGGGTTCATCGCTAGTCTAAATTTAAAGAAAACTAACTAAAAACTGCACTGAAACTAAATCTACTAAAATGGAAAATAAAAGAAAAAGAAAAAAAATATAAATATACAAGAGTCTTCAGCTACCTAGAAGTCCTGGATTTTGTGGAAGTTGCGCATAACCTAGATCGTCTGTTATAGACTTTCTGATGTTGGGCGCGCCCCGATATAATTGCGTGTTGTGGATCCCAAATTGGCCCCAGAATTGGGCCTTCTGTCGCGAAATAGAAAGTTCTATCGCGATAGAGTTCTCAGTCTTTGTCGCTGGCCTCTATCGTAACATGCAGTTTTTTGTCGCGACCTGTTCTTTGGGTTTTTTCTTGGATTCTGTCGCGACAGACTTTGATAATGTCATGACAGAATTTTGATGCAGCCGTCTTGTTCTTCTCGCAACATGAATGTCTTGTGTCGCGACACTAAATTTGTTGCAACTTGATTCTTTTACACTCTTGCCTCTGATCACGACAAAAGCATTTTTAACAGCTTGTCTACTGCAATGCTGACAGGATTTCTTTGGTTTCTTCACAATTTATGTCGTGGCAGAATTTTCTTTTGTCGCGACATGATTTCTTTTCTGGTCCTTGTTACTAGCTGAGCTATTTGATACGACATATAGATCTTTGTTGCAACAGAATTGACTTGGCTCATCTCAATTCTCTTCCAATTTATGTCGCGACCGAATTTTCTTCTGTTGCGACAAAGATTCTGCCTTCAATTCTTTACTATGTCGCAGCATGAATTTCTTTGTCGTCATTCATGTTGTGTTGCTCTTCCCCAATTTCTTTGTCGTAACGGAAAATCACTTCCTTATGTTTTGTTTGTCGCGACAAAATAATTTTAATCGCGGCAAGTTTTTGTGCTCTTTGTTGTAAATTCTAAATGTAATGTCATAGCGAATTTTCTTTTGTTGCGACGAAATTCTTCCTTGAGCTAGTTACATCTTGAAAACTGTCGTAACATAAAAACGCATCTCCAAGCGACTTGAGTTGTATTCTGCTATTTTCTATACGTGATAGAGTACATTATTTTGTAGCGATAGAGTTCATCTGTTAATCTTCAGCCTTTCATGTTGCGACAGATGAAGGATTATCACGATAAAGTTCCTTTGCCATTTGCCTTGATCATTGTCGTGACAGAGTTAAGGGTGTCGCGACAATCTTCTTTTCATTCTTCTTTAGCAATGTCGAGACATAGAACTCTTTGTCGCAACAAAGATTCTATTTATGCTTGAAGTTTAGCCTGGACTTTGTTGTGACATATAGCTGCTGGCTGCGACATAGTTCTTTTGGTCTGCTTGAAATTATGTCGTGACAGATAAAAATTCTATTGCGACAGAGATTGCTGAAATTTCCACTTTTTTTGCTTCTTTTATGTTGGAATTATCTCATTTTTCAATTAACACTTGCAAAACACAAAGTTGGTGAATATTCCATAATTTGGCATAAAATAGATATGAAACTGTCAAAAACATGCCAAAAAAATGGATTAAAATAGATGAGTTTAAGACTCACCAACGATCTCTTCAAACTTTAGGTTCTCTTGGAGCTGGTCGTATTCCTTCCAATCACTCATAGGTCTCAGCTCCAAGAATTGGGAGATGGCCCTTTCCCAAAAGTAGATCCACTTCCCCCTTCGACATAGCACGCCAGTTCTATCGTTTCCAAATTGGCATAGAATTCCTTACTGTGGCTCAGACACCTGCCCCTATGCGGCTCTAAATTTCCCAACCTCAAGCGCTTCAATCTCCTCTCTTTAAACGGCACACAACTCAAACTTCCCTTTCCTCCACAAAACTTTTCTTTACCAGGTATTTCTGGAACGTTTATACTCCCTTGTTGAAGTAGAAAGCCTTAGCTTCTCCTTATTTCACCACCACTTCTATCTCCTTCGACATAACTTCGAGGGCATTTTCTTGGCTTTCTTTCTCTGCCATTTCTCTCTGATATTCCTCAGCTCTCTCTTGTAAAATCTCCTCCACTACATTTCCTATAACTTCATCGAGGTTTGGAGAGTTAGGATTTGACATGGTTTGGCTTTTTTTGTGAGATTTTGAGAAGGTTAGGGTTTAAAAGCTTCAGAAATTTGATGTCACAATAAAAATTTCTCAAAGTATTCCTTTTATAGGTGGTTTTCCTTAACTGCGATGTCGTGACATTGAAGTTATGATGTCGAGGCATCGACTTGATACCCTAAATGTCTCATTACAATGTCGCAACATTGCTCTTCCGATGTCGCGACATTGACTTGGTGTCGCAACTATGTCATGGTGATGTCGCGACATTGTTTAGATTTTCTAATTGGCTTTTCTAGATGTCGCAACATTGAAAATGTAATGTCACAACATCGGGTCAAGTCGCCTTGTGTTGCTTATATCTTTGTGATGCTCCGCAACATCACATGTCATGTCGCGACATCAATTCACCTGCGGCTTCAGATATTTGCGATGGCGCGACATTTGAAATCTGATGTCACGACATTGAGGCAATGTAGCGATAATGTCACGACATTGGGGAAACTTTTGAAACTGGTGTCGTGACATTGAGTGGGAGTTTAGCCTTTTATGAAAAAAATTTGTACCTGTTTTCCCCATTTTATTTATGAAATTCCAATTCATGCTTGTGAATATAAGTCTAGAGATGTTGAAGAACCTCAATTCAAACATGAATAGTAACACTTAGATTTTCAATTCAATCAATTAAGCACTGATTCATGGTATTGCAAAAATTTCCACACAACTATTCAACAAAGGACAATCAAGATATTAGGGGATTTTCTAACTCAGATAAATCACAATCCCCCAAACTTAGTCATGAATCAATTCTAAAGAATAACAGTTAGAAGTAAACTCCTCTTTGTAGCAAACTCTACATAATTCAGTTTAGTTGGAGATGCTTTAAAATTGACCTTCATATATCCTTGTAGCTTCTTCATCTTGGCATTAAGAAGATTGTAATTAAATAAATGGTAAATAATTTCTAACAAAACTAAACTACTCCTACACTATTCAAACACACAAAATTTTAACAAAATCAAGTTAACTATGAATAATAAAAAAAATTGCTTGGGTTGCCTCCCAAGTAGCTGCTCATGTTTTTATGTCTTTAGTTAGACATTTGTTGCAGTGTTTTCTCATTTCAACAATTCTATCCATCTCTTAAAATCTGGGACTCTTCCTCATTCGATCTTCCTCTTAAGTAGTGTTTCAGTCTCTAACCATTCACTTTAAACTCATCTCCAGAATTGGTTTTCAATGTTACTGCTCCAAAGGGGGTAACTACAAGTACTATATATGGTCCACTCCACTTTGATTTGAGTTTTCCTGAAAAAATTTTAGCCTTGAATTGTACAGTAGGACTAGCTCTCCTAATCTAAACTCTTTTATCAAAATCTTCTAATCATGACACTATTTTGTCTTATCTTTATAGATTCTAGCATTATCATAGACTTCATTTCTCAGTTCTTCCAATTCATTCAATTGGAGAAGTCTCTTTTCTTTTACAGCTTGGAAATCAAAGTTCAACTTTTTTATTTCCCACATTACTTTATACTCAAGTTCTAGAGGTAGATGACAATGCTTCCATAGACAATTCTATATGGGGACATTCCAATAGTTGACTTATAAGCAATTCTACAAGCCCATAATGCATCTGCCAACTTTGATGACCAATCTTTTCTACTGGCATTGATTGTCTTTTCAAGAATATTCTTTATTTCTGTATTGGATATCTCAACTTGCCCATTTGACTGAGGGTGATAAGCTAAACTAATAACATGTCTGACTCCATACCTGCTCATAAGTTTTGCAAACAGCTTGTTTTCAAAATGGCTTCCCTCATCACTTATAATAGTTATAGGGGCTCCAAATCTGCTCAAGATGTTCCTTTGAATAAACCCCACAACTTTATTAGCATCATTTCCGGGGAAAGCTATGGCTTCCACCCATTTGGATACATAATCCACAACTAGGAGAATGTATAAGTTTCCAAATAAAGGTGGAAAAGGCTCCATGAAGTCTATCCCCCATACATAAAAAATCTGCACTACCATAATTCCTTACAGAGGCATCTCATTTTTTCTATTGATGTTACCCATCCTCTGACATCTCTCACAATATTTGACCATTCATAACAGTCTTTGAATAAAGTTAGCCAATAAAAATCTGATTGGAGAATTTTTTTGGGTGTTCTGTCTATTGCAAAATGTCCTTCATATGGTGATGAATGGCATTTATCCACAATTCCAGCTTGTTTTGTCTCTAGTACACATCTTCTAATAATTTGATCTGCTTCTCTTCTTAAAAGAAATGGTGATCCCATATATAAAACCTAGAATTAGTTCTTAGCTTTCTTTTCTACTGGTAGCTGAATTTTGGTGTCATAATTCCACAAGCTAGAAAATTTACAATATCAGCACACCATGGTGTTTGAACTAATACTTGAAAAAGCTGCTCATCAGGGAAATTTTCTTCTATTTATGTCCCTCTTTCCTATTTAGTAGGTTTTTCCATTCTTGACAAGTGATCAACTATCACATTGTCACTCCTTATCATTCTTATTTCTAGATCAATTTTGCAAACAAAGAGTACCCACTGACGGCTCTCGTTTAGCATCTTTATTTGCCATTAGATATTTAATTGCTACACATCAGTGTAAAGGATATTATGGACCCTAATATATATGGCCACAAGAAAAACCATCACAACATCTCATTTTCTATAGTAGAGTAGCTTTCTGCGCTATCAAGGTTTTTTAAAGATAAGATATAGCCTCAAAATTTTCTCTCGTTTTGTCCTAAACTTACCTCATAGATAATCACTGGCATCACACATGATTTCAAACTCTTTGTTTCCAGTCTGGTGTTGCCATGATGGGAGCTATAACCAATCTAGATTTCATTTCTTTAAATGTAGACAAGCAAGAGTTATCAACTTCGAATCTGATGTCCTTCTCTAGCAGTCTACATAATGGTTTGGAAAATTTTGAGAAGTCTTTGATAAATCTTTTATAAAATCCAGCATGTCCTAGAAAACTTCTAATTCCCTTCATTGTTGTAGGTGGTAGTAGAGTTTCGATGATAGAAACCTTAGCTTGGTCAACTTCAAATTTCAAATTATGGAAATTTTGTGGTCCCAAGACAATTCCTTTTTAGTTACTATGAATGACATTTTTCCCAATTCGAGCTAAATTTTTGTCTGCACTTCAGAAAGTACGCCCTAGATTTTAAGGCAATGCTCAAAACTAGATCCATACACTAAGAAGCCATCCATTAAAATTTCCATAGCCTCTTCCACCAAATTAGAGAATATGGACATCATACACCTTTGGAAGGTGGCGGAGCATTACATAACCCAAATGGCATCATTCTAAAATCAAAGGTGCCATATGGACATGTAAAAGTAGTTTTCTCCTGGTCCTCAAGGGCTATGGCAATTTGATTATAACCTTAATACCCATCAAGAAAACAGAAATGGGGGTGTCCTGCTAACCTATCCAGCATTTGGTCAATGAAAGGTAGAGGATAATGATCCTTTCTTATAGTAGTATTCAATTTTCTCTAGTCTATACACACCCTCCATCCTATCACAGTTCTTATTGAAATTAATTCTTTCTTCTCATTTCTAATGACAGTGAATCCACCCTTCTGGGGAACCACATGAACTGGGCTCACCCAAGGGCTATCTGATATCAGACACGAAACCAAAGATTTAGCCATTTCAAGATTTCTTTCTCGACAACTTCTTCATAACTCGGATCTGGCCTCCTCTCGATGTTCTATCAGTCTTCTACATTTTCCTCTAAGAGGATTTTATGCATACATATGGATGGACTGATTCCTTTTAAATCATCTATAGACGAAGTAATGGCTCCCTTATACTTCCTTAGAATTTTCAGCAGTTTCTATTCTTTGTGCTTTGTCAAGTCAGTTGATATAATTACTGGTTTAGATTTTCCAGCTTCAAAAAAGGCATTCTTCAATGTTCAGGTAATTCATTTAGAATTAAACCCTCTGAGCTTGTGTTTACTTCTGAAACCTTCCCTTCATAACTAGATTTTTTTGCACTGCTTTCATTAAGACTCCAGTAATCGCCTTTAATTCAAAATTGGAGTTCAAAATTCAATATCAAGATACTGGAATTGCCCATTTTTCATCTATCAACTCTTAATCTTACGATCATTTATCATTCGTAACTAATGGGAACTTTTGTTTCTACAATCTTACACCGCATATCGACTCGCTATTTCAAACTCAACATCAGATTGAAGTACACTGCCTCATCTCCAACCCTTAGAGTAAGCTCTACTTTCTTCACATCTATCAAAGCTGCTCCTGTAGCAAGGAAGGTCTTCCTAGCAGCAGTGGGACTTGTTTGTCTTCTTCAATATCAAACAACACAAAGTCCACTAAAAAAAATGAACTTTCACACTTTGATAAGCACATCCTCAAGAATACCCTCAAGTTGAGCTAAGGTTCTATCCGCCTGACCGCTAGATCATGGTCATGGGAGTAAGCCCCTAAACTCACTTTTCGACTACAAATATGGCATCAAGTTGATTGCCCAGAATCACGTTGCCTTCCCATTTCGTGAATTTCCATGGTGCAAGGAATAACGGTTGCCTCGATCCTCGCATTTCACCGGTAAAGTCTTTGAATAACTGCATTATGTGCCGTCAAGTAGCTCACTACTCTTCAACAATTTTCCTTTTTCTGCTTAATACATCCTTCATGAATTTAGCATAGTGAGGCATTTGAGTTAGTGCCTCTGAAAAAGGGATTAATCTCTATTTTCTTGAACATGTTCAAGAATTTAGAGAATTGCTCTTCTAGCTTAGCTTTCTACAGCCTCTGAGGGAATGGTAATCGAGGTCAGAAGCTCGAACCTTTTCTTTCTTCTGTCACTTTCATCTTCTAATCGGCTGGCCGTTTACAGACCTCATCAGTTTCTCTATTCTTTAGTAACTTCCCTGAAATGTATCATTTTATTTCTTCTCCAATTTTTATTTGTTTTTCTTCCTTTGTCTTCTTTTCATTTTCTTCTTTCGCCTCTACTCCTGTGAGTCACTACCATACGCCTTGTGATTCTTCTCTTAGTATCACTTGGGAAGGCATCCTTTGACTGGTTCTGCATTGCTAGGGCCAACTGCCCTACTTATGTCTCTAGATTTTTCAAAGACGCATTTGTGTTGGCTTGAAACACAGTTGTGTTTCCTTGAATGCTGTTAGCTCAAAAAAATTTTGTTCATGTATATTTAGCAGTCTTTTGTTTTCTCCCATGAAGCTTATCATATGTTCTTCAAAAGACTGGGCCCTTCTCTAGTCGTGATTCTCAGCCCTCTAGTTGTTTTGTTGCTACTGTCCTTGGAAACCATGTTGACCATGCTACTGTTGATAATTCCTGCACAAGTCTCTGCCTTGGCTGTGGCCGCAGTCTATGTGAGAAATTCCCATGGTCAAGGCCGCGTGCAGTGAGTCGGAAGATCTATGGTCGAGCTTAAAGTCAGAATTCTATTGCCATTGATAAACTGGAACTTCCTCCCGCTGATAAGGAACATCTGGCAAGTCCTTCATCGCTCAAAACTCTTGTTGATCTTCCATCGCTCCAACTAGATGAGCAGACGCCGCTTTCCCGCATGCTAACTTTGTTAGTACATCCGCTTTGCCTCTATAGTCAGCATTTTGTTCAAATTTCATCACAATTCACTTCCTCTCAGGCTGCTACTCGCTTCCTAAAGTCTTAGATGTGAGCTTTTTGTAAAGGTTTGCTAGATCTTCTATTAATCGGTTTTCCTATTCGCATTTCTTTTTCTCTTGAATGCTCCACAACGCATCGCATCTATGATCCCTTTCGATGAGTTCAGGCGGCAGCAGAAAATGTCCACTGTGATCTGATTAATCCCATGCATTAGACATCTCTTAAGTAGCTTCTTATACCTTTCCCAAGCATTATAAAGACTTTAATCTTCACCTTGCTTGAATATAACGATTTCTCCTTTCTCTCTGAAGTGAGAGCATGAGGGAAAAATCTACCCATGAATGCTTCAACCAACTCATCTCAAGTGTTCACTGATCCATAGGGGAGTGATTCAAACCAACTTGTTGCTATATCCCTTAAAGAGAAAGGGAGCAACTGCAACTTGATCACATTAGGTCTCACCACATTCAACTTCACAGTGTTAGCTATTCTAAGAAATCTACCTATGTGCTCATTAGGGTCTTCACTAGGATGACCAGTAAACTAATTCTGTTAGACCATGGTGATTAGTGCAAGCTTAAGCTCAAAATTGTTTGCTTCAATTGCAGGCTACTTGACTACAGAATAATTATCTTTAATAACCGGTTTCCAAAAATCTTCCATAGTTCTTTGCCCTTGAGGTCTGCCAACCTCTTCCATAACCACTTCTTCAACAAATCTGACTTTCTTTAGGTTTCTCAGTGTCCTTTCCAATTCAGTGTCTAATGCTACCAATTATGATTATGGTTTTCTATGCATGTGAGGATTTCCTAAAATGGAAAAACACTAAGATCAAATAAGATTAGTAGATATAGAAATATATTATGATGTGTTTTCATTAAAGATCAGTAGCTGATTAAGCTAAAGTAGTTAAAACTATTTTTGAAATTTTTGGTAAAAGTAAAAAGAAAAATATCCAAACTAGCAATTTTCTCTTTGGTAAGACTATTAATCTTTAAACTTTATTTTCATTTCAATCCTCGGCAATGGCACCGAAAACTTGTTAACATTCGAACAAATCAAACCCTTACTATATACCAAATTTCACATCGTCGCTCTCAGACTTTCGCCCCCTGCAGTGGTACCACAAACTTGATATTGATTGATTCTTAATGTAGGCCAAAAAATTGCAACCAGATTCTAACCTAACCACCAAGGGCTATTCAATCCTCAGTAGGAATGTCAAAAACTTGTTGCTTATGAAAAATGATAAGAAAATGATTTCTAATATGATGTAATACTGTAAATTTAGTATTGGTCTAGTTCTCTGCAAGTGCAAGGGTTATACAAGTAATAAAGTGGATTTTTAAGTCCAGATATCATTCCCATGAGGATTGATTAGAAAAGTTTAAAGATTAACTACCCTCACTACTAAAGATCCTTACTATTTGAATTTCCAAATTTTCAGGATAGATTTATCTTCCTAAGTAAAAAGGAATGAAAAAAATAATGAAATTTCTAAAATACATGATTAGAGAGTTCATTGGACTGAAATACATGGGAAGAAAAATAGTGTTGTGACCATCACTTTGCAAGTCCCAAATAAGATAAAGTAATGGATACGAAACTTGGAATTGTCTAAGAGCAGGCTAGTGTAGAAATGAATTTCTCCTAACTCTACACATTTTACTATTCAGCTTACCACACTTTTATCTCTAGATAGTGGGTATGAAAAGCTACTTGTAGGATTTGTTCCTCTTTTAAGATCTGACTATTTTTCCTTCTCAGTACTTCACAACCATTTCATAGTACTGGAAATTGCTTGCCCCCATGGACAGAATATATCAAGCCCTCTCTAAAATAAAAGGTATCTCATCAATCAATTAGACAAGAATTTCCTCTTCCCTTGATTAGAATCTCAGCTAACATGGGGTTGAAGTTGTTCCTCCCCATTTGCCAGGAGACTAAAGAAGGATCTTATGCCTCTGCACACACCCCGTAGGAGCCTTGAAAGCAGAGGTTAGATCATCACTAGTGATGTTTCAGCATCCTAAAGTGCATTAGTTCAAATTAATATTATTAGGTAATTTTACTCCACAAGTTACCTGGCCATTATTCTCGTGTAGTCTCAACTCACCGAGGGATTCTCTTGGAACTCCGAATAATGACATGCTCTTCAAGTACTAAACAATGATATTCAGAAAAACTCAATGTAGGAGTGATACCAGTTAAATCACTCCAATTTTCTTACCCAAGACAACATTAACTAATACAAACAATAATCCCAACAAAACATTCTTCAAGAATGAGCTATTTAGTCAACTATGGGATCGAACGCAATGACTAGTTGATCAAACAACCATTTAGATTGCAATCAAAACTAAGAAAATGAATTCCATAATACTTCCCCCGATTATCTGTTTAGACATAAATGAAATCCGATTTACATGAATACCAGCTCGGAATTCCATTTCAGATACTGCTCTAATCCTACACAGAATTTGAATCTAGAAACAACTAAAGGAAAAATAAAAAAAATAAAAATATATATATACAATGAGACTTCAGCTTTCCCAAAAAGCCTAAAGACTTGATAAAAGTCGCTTGACGCCGTGCACTACTCCCCAATAGCTTCTATTTATAGGCTCAGGTCTTGGGCCCTAAAAACGAGGCGAGAATCATGCACTTTGAAAAGCCTAGACTTGTTGCCCTAGATGCTGGTGTCGAGCTAATGTTGAGATGATGTCGCAACATCAGGGTTGTCAATGTCGTGGGTTGTAGCTGATGTCGCGACATTGAAAGTCTTTTTGGAAATTCTCAGTTTCCAGTGATGAGTCCATGTCGTGATGATGTCGCGACATAGAGATGCATCATAGATTAATTCGATGTCACGATACTGAATTTCAGGTCAGGACATTTAGTCGATAAGCTCACACATCGAGGTGATGTCATGATATAGCCTCACGATGCCCTTGCTCGCACATACTTGCCTTGATGTCACGACATTATTGTAAGTCATCTTTTAATGTCAATGGCATTTCTTCTACCTCCTCGTTTCCAAATCCATTTCGATGTCGCGACATAAAGATACTACCGCCTGTTTTATGTTCTCGAATTGATGTCACACATTGTTGATTTAATGTTGCAACATTGACGCTTAAGTTCATTGTGATCTCTAAGCTAATGTCGCTATTTGCCCGATGTCGCGACATTGAATTCGCTTCGCTTTCAAGTCCCTCTGCCAATGTTTTTAGTTGATGTCACGACATTTATTATGTGTCGCGACATTTGACTTGTCTCATCACCCAGGCTGCTTTGATTTAATGTCGCAACATTGCTTATCCAATGTCGTGACATTGGATGTTTAGGTCTCTAGTATTCTACTAGCTAATCTCGCACATTGTTTCATAAGCGTTACATTTAAATGATTCACTCTTCCTCTACAAGCAATGACGTATTTAAGGTTTCGTTGGTGATGTCAGCGACATCGATGGTCGCTTTGGCACTGACTACCGGGAGTTGTTTATGATGTCGCAACATTGTCAGATTCGCTTTCCTTGAGTCGATGTCGCGACATAGCCATACTTAAGACTTTTCCACATAATGTCACGACATTAGGAATTCATGGAAGGAGGTCAAGGAGATTGGCTCTTTCTTTTTCGTACCTATGCATTTCAGTGGCGTGGGCAAAGGGCAAGGCAAGGTGTTGGGCAAAAGTAAAAGGGTGTGGGTGTGTGGCAGTGGGTAAAAGGTAAGGTAAAGCAAGGCAGGGTGGGCAAAGGGTGGGAGGAAAGGCAAGTGTAAAGGTGGGCAAGGGTAAGGTGGGTGGCAAGGGTGGGTGGACAAAAAGTAAAAAAGGCAAAGTGGGCAGTAAGTGTGGCAGGCTTACGTTTGACTTTGCGATTTTCTTTAAGTTTCAAACAAAATTTGGGCAAGCTCCATAATTCTCGCATTTAATCGACTTCAGGGCTCGGGAATATACTAAAAATGGACTTAAAAATAGATGAGTTTTAGACTTATCGGCGGTTAGGTTCTCACACTTCCTCTAGTGATGACTAAGACCATGGGATCGGCCTGGGCATTCCACTTCCTCTTCCCGAGGGATCACCACATTCCTAGTAAACGGTCGACCATGTCAAGTAGATCAACGAGTGTCCTTATACTCACCGTCCTGCCTGATCGTTAAATTTATAACTCGACAAGTTCACGAGAACTCTTTTTTTTTTTTTTTGGTAGACAAGCTAAGTCATGAGAACTGGGAACTCTGACCTCTAACCCAAGGATTCATCTCCCTAAAAATTCCACAATCCAAGAGCATTCAAAATCTTTAGAGTTCAAGGTTCGTTTTCCCACGAAGGTCCTCTTTAAGGTAGAGGCCCACAACTTTTAATGGGAAGAAGATTTAAAGAAGAGGGACGAAGATTCACTTACATATGAGGACGTCGGAACCTATCGCTTCTTGTGTAGCCTTCTTCGATTGAATCGAGAGTCTGGTTGACCTTTTGTTGGATGTAAGCGGCAGTAGTAGTGACTTAGAGGATGATGTTCGCCCACGAGGGTCCTCTTTGAGGCAGAGGCCCACAACTTTGCATGGGAAGATGATTTAAAGAAGAGGGATGAAGATTCACTTATCAACGAGGACGTCAGAATCTATCACTTCTTGGTTGCTGGCTACATTAGTGTATCCTTCTTTGATTGAATCAAGAGTCTATCGACCTTTATGTCGATGTCGCAGGCGAGGGCGACCGGCGGGACGAGGAACTTTTCTCTAGATCGGGCCAATCAAGATTCGAAGACTCATCAATCAACCATTGAGGATGTTTCGATTGAGATCTTGTAATCTCTATAGTTGCGTTTCGTTTGATGAACTGGAAAGGCACTGGCTGATCATCTTTGGTTACCTCAAACTCAATTCTAGGCACCATGATCTTTGGCGGTGTTTGAAGGATGTTGTCCTTGGGGTTCTAATTACGGACGCCGAGACAACCCTCGATCGACTGTGAGACTTCTTTGCCTAGAAGCATCTGTTACAAGTACGTCCTCTTCTGATGTGCCATTGGGCACAAGGGCCAGTGGTGCTGAGCGAAGAAGTTCCACATCAATGGGGTCCATGGTTTACCCTTCTTGATCAAATATTATTCTTTCCCTACTAGAACTCTATTTTACTAACTTTCTTCTACTTGACCCACTAGATCTAGTCATCATCATCTTCAAAAACTTAAAAAGATTAAAGTTTGTAAAGAAAGTTCGAACCTTTGGAAGTTTCTTAAGAGAATATTTAGAAGGCGGTGTGTCCCTTTTTATTATGAGGATCTCCTTTATATAAAAGGTCTCATCGCCTCTTAAGAAACCCTACACATCGTCTTCTAACAGACCCTATTAATTAAGGATGTCAGATCGATGGACTTAGAAAGTCACAAATTTTTCGATTTGGTCATCGTGGACTTCCCATGCCCTAGCTATTGTAACAAATGAATAAGGTGACATCTATATGTGATTTTCCTCCATTTTTTGTTTTGTTTTTTTTTTCTTTTGAATTCAATAAAATCATATTATGCACAATCCCAGGGAGGACCTAAGTGTCTCATGCATGGTAGCATCCAAACCTTTGGTGAAGATATCGACCAATTGATTTTCTATTGAGAGATGCCTTAGATCGATGATCTTGTCTTCTACCAAGCTTCTAATGTAGTGGTGACAGATGTCAATGTGCTTAGTTCTCGAATGATGGACAGGATTCTTCAAGATATTGATTGCACTAAGGTTGTCATAATAGAGCGTTAGGACTTCCCCAGACGCCCATAGTTCAAGCATATTTTTCATCCAAATCGCTTGTATAAAATCTGTTCCTAACGCTATGTACTCGCTCTGCTATAGAGTGGTAATGCTAGCTATGTTTTATGCTAAACCATGACACAAGGTTGTTTTCAAGGAAACATCAGCCTCCTAATGTACTTTTCCCATCTTCTAAGTTTTCAGCCCATTCAACATCATAGTACCCAACTAAGCTTGTAGTGGTATCTTAGGTATACCATAGACCATATTCAGCTGTCCCACCAACATACTTGATGATCTTCTTAATTAGTAGAAGATGGCTTTCTTTAGGATTGACTTGATATCTCGCACAAACTCCCACACTATAGGTATAATTTCTGAATGGTCAGAAGTTATAGATATAAATGCATTTTCAATCACATTTACATAGGTTTGGCTCTACATTACTCCTCGCTTTCATCTCTAGTGATCTTCTCATGAGTCCCTATTAGGAGTCCTTACTGGGTCAGTTTAAGTCCAAACTTGTAGATCAAGTTCTTACTACTGCCAGAGACAAATGCCCCTGGGTTAATTTTCCTTACTTAAAGACCAAGGGAGTAAGTAAATTCTCCTACCAAGCTCATTTCGAAGTTAGTGCTCATGTGTTCCACGAGTTGTTCTACCAACTATTTGGACGTGGATCCAAATACTATGTCATCCACACAGATTTGGATGACAATTACTTCACTTTGATTCCTCCTAATGAAGAGAGAATGATTTGCTTCCTTTCAAGAGTATCCTCTTTTTATAAGGTACTCTGTAAGCCTCTCATACCAAGCTCTTAGAGCTTGTTTTAGTTTATAAAGGGCGCTTATCAACATGTAGACATGGTCACAATGAAGGGGGTCTTCAAGGCCTTAGGGTTATGCTATGTACACTTCTTCATTCAAATACCCATTCAAGAAGGCACTCTTCACAACTCCATCGTAGAGTTTGAACTCAGGTGTCAAATTTAGAGCCTTTTCGACCCTTAGATTGAGTAGTGCATCTTTTGGGCTATAGGCTTTTGGTTTCGTCCTAGTTGAGTGGTTAGATTAGGAGCTAAAGGAATCACAAAAAAAATAAAAATAAAAATAAAATAAAATTATAAACCTAAAACCTACCCGAGGTAGCCAGTAGCTACAATAGGTATAGTGGCTCTAGGGTCGTCCATTGGGATGGGTTTTCCACTATTAGTTTTGTAATTCTAAGTTTCTAATTACTTTATTTAATAGCTTTATGAAAACTAAAATTAAAACAGAAAATTAAAGTTGTTGATTTGATTGCTTGAAAGAGTGATGGTTGTTGATTTTTAGAGAAAATATATAAAGAAGTTCTTGGGCTTTGGATTCCCCAAATTTGGCTTCACCATGGTGATTCAAAGGGGAGTTTCCATAAGTCCTAGTCTTATGCCTAAGAAACCAACCTATAGTTGATCCCCTAAACTCTGCCTAGGTTCCTCTTGCATGATATGTATTAAGCATAGATTCTAGGTATATGACATAACAATTCATACTAATTTTAGAGGGATCTGATAGGTTCTCAACTCAAACCTCTGGTGGTTTCGTACAAGAAACAATCTATTACACATGCTGGGTCAAAGGTACTTTGCTTAAGCACCCAACATACCATTCAAACTTGCTAACTATCAAGAAGACTAGTTGAAGAGAAGACAGACCTTAACACCGATACAGGGAACCGTGATCATCTGCCACCCCACATGCAGGTCCCTAACTACGTACACACACCCACCTCTCAAGCCTCTTTAAAATGTAATGAAATGTGTTACCTTGGTTCAAGCATGGTCAGCCCCTCGGGTCACTCATGGTGGGATGGATCGGATCCACTTCACCCCGAGAAGAAGACTACTCACTCATGGTGAGTCTTGAACACCCCATAATTAGAAAGAAAAATAGAAAAATAAAGGAAATTCGAACTGAAATCTTTATTGAAAGAAAAAGGGGAGAAGTCCCCAAAATTACAACTACTAAAAATTCCACAACAAAAGAGAAGTGTCTTTTTTACTTTGACCCTCCGATCTCTATTTATAATACATCTTAGGAGGTTGCTTCATGCAGAAGTACAATTCGTTTCCTATTACAAATCAATCTCCATGACTTGGGACTCAGAACTTTCTATTTTTTGTTATTTGCCAATTTTGCATTGAGTCCGGGCTTCCGAGCGAAATTTCGCACTGACTACAAAGTCAGTGCAACATCGTGAGATCAAGTCACTTAATGGGGAGATGGTGTGAAATTTTGTACTAATTGCGAAGTTAGTGCAGAATTGCATGGTTAAAATGCGAAATGCTCTAGAACATGTTCAAATCCTCCATTTTTTTTGCGTGATCATTCCTTCATGGTCCCAACTCGATTGAATTACTCTGCTCTAAGCTCGCATGATTTCAAAGATATCTTCATTGCTTGACCTTATGATTCCAAAGAGTTGTAAAAGTGCCTAAAAAGGTCATTATGCATACTTGTACTCAATAAAACCATTAGCAAAGGTTTCAGGGCTAACAACGTACAAAGTCAGTAAAGCATTAGTTTCCACCACAAAAGGATTTTTATTTGTGAAAATTAATTTCTTGAAAATGCGCTTTTTTAGTAATTATCACATCCCTAACCAACTTGTTAAGGTCCCTTAGCAATGGATAAGCGTAAAACAGAGATAGGCTGATCAAAACACTTTTGAAAAACTAAAACTATAGAAAATACACATGCAACAAGCAAAAATAAGATATGATGAGTTAGATGGTGAAAGTATTATTAGGAAATCATTGACAAAAATATAACAAATTAGTAGGTTATGTTGGAATCTCATAGTATTTACAATTTTGAGGAAGAAAGGCCCATAAGGTATGGTGATCTTGGCGATCATGGTCCCAAGCCCTCAATTGACTTTTCCTCAAAGAATTTAGTGCACATGTGGTGTTTAGCTCTCAAGTATAGACTAGGTTTCCAGTGCACCCCAACCAAATTCAACTCACCCTTTTGACACAAAAAAGATTAGAGTAGATTGAGAACACATCTTTTTATTTCAAATCTCTTTATTTTTTTTTTCATGAGGTGCACACAAAGACGTTTCAGTAGTAACCTGCAACAGTAGATCCATCTATGACGCCTAATCGTTGGCTTAGGGCATTGACATTAAGTTCCCCTTTGACTTCACTACAAGCAAACCATCCAAACAATGAGGTACCTACAAGGCGAGATTAATTCATCTTCTGTCCCATGTATATAAAGGAAATTAGTGACTAAAACTACTGCTTAGTGGCACTAGGAATTAAATTCCCTAAGATCAGGTTTCGGATTTCGATCGAATCAATTCACACAATTTTTGTCCTTTTATTTTTGTTTTTCCTTTCTTTATCAATTCTTGAAGTGTGTCCCATCACTAATAAAATCGATCTAGCATCTCAAAGCAAGTAGCACATGAGAAGAAGGGACACTAACTCAAAGTGTATAAAAGAGATCTTGTGTGTGTGTGTGTGTGATTTTTAAGTTCCAAAAAGAAATGGTTTTTTGAAAATAAGGGGGCTGATCAAGCCATGTCCCCCACAACCATTATTTTCCTCAAATCCAAGATTTCACAAACACTATGATGTCCCAACAAGGTTAAAAAATTATCAAGATTAAGGTCAATACTAAATAAAATAATATTTATGACCTTCTAAATTTTCATTGCGTGGATACAAAATGTAGAAAATAAATGAAACCAATTTTTTTTAACTCAATCTTTTGGTTGAAAAGTTGTTTTCAAATTGTCTCATTTCTAACTAATGTTTGACTTACCCTTTCATTAAGTGCAAGTAAAGGTAAGATACATTTACCATCTAACAAGGGTGATCTATGTATGATCACTCCCAATGCACAACCTTTAAGTTTGATGGCGCCATGTGATTCTTATGTGTGGGTTGGATTCCACATCCACATTGAAACACCATATGATTTGAAGAATAGTGTGCTTAGTCGAGAAAACCTCGCAAAGCTTTAAAAGAGTAGACAACAAATCTTTCCAAAAGTTAAGGAGTTAAAAATAAAATAACGACCAAAGACAAATAAAATCCTAAACTACTTTATTCACTAGTTAGTCTCAAGTTAGAGACTAATCTTGGATAGGTCCATGGGTTGGTAGACTCAAGGTGGTTCAAAGATGAAGTTTTCATCATCTCCCGAGTCAAGCTGCTTCCTTAATGTGTATAAGCACACCCTCTGCACTTTCGAGCCACCAGAACCTCGTGGTGTTCCCTTTATTTAATTTGAACATTTCTATGGCAATGGTCCTTTGTGGTTTCTCCATATGGTATAATTTCCTCATAATTTGTTCATTGAACTGAGTTTGGTTGCATATGAACTTAGTCACTATTTTCGCATGTATGCCTATAGAGAGTCTATGAGAGAGATACTAATAAAGTAAGAAATGTCAGCTTCTTACTATATAATTTTAACTCGTCCTTAGCTCGTGTGAGGTTTAGGCTGTTATTCTCCTTTGTATCCGTAACTCCTCATATCAAGAGAGTACTATTATTGCTATGACAAGCTAAGGGAGTTCCATGGCCTCTTTGGAATTTTTGTTGAAAAGACTACCCCCACTAAAGGAGTAAGCCAATTTCTTCATTCTAGCAGTCATTCCCTAATAGAAGTGATCTATGAGAAATCCAAGGTCGTGACCATGGTTTGGGTGGGCATCCAATAATGCCATGAATCTTCCCCAATAGGTATGAAAATTTTCTTTGTATATCATACTAGAAATTTGTTCAAGGAAGAGATTTTGATGCTCATGCGAGTGACTCTTGTCTTTATCAAGTTTGATGATGAGTTGACCACTTTTCTCCATGGCACAAGCATCCTTCATTATCTTACTTATTAGTCACATCGTGACTTATCCTCGCAAAGTAATAAATCTAAAGGCAAGAAAACTAAAAGAAACTAGAAGTAGGGTTAGTCCCAAAAAGAAAATAAAATAAAAATTAAGTAAAAAAAAAAAGAAAAATAAAGCAATTAAAAATTCAAATTAATAAAAAAGAAGATACCATTCATGAAAATTGCGCCATGTGGTACCATTCTCGTTAGATGGTTAGATTAGGAGCTAGAGAAATCACAAAAATTTATAAACCTAAAAACCCACCCTCGTAATCGTGACCGTAGGTATAAAGTGGACTCTAGGTCAGCTCCATTGGCATGAGTTTTCCTCTCTTAGTTTTGTAATCCTACGTTTATAATTACTTTATTTAATTGCTTTAGGAAAACTGAAATTAAAATAGAAAAATGTAAGTTGCTGATTTTGATTGCTTGAAAGAGTGATGGTTGTTGATTTTTAGAGAAAATATATAAAGAAGGTCTCAGGCTTTGGATTCACCAAATTCAACCTCATAATGGTGATTCAAAGGGGGGTTCTATAAGTTCCGATCATCTGCTCAAGAAACCAGCTTATAGTTGATCCCCTAAACTCCGCCTAGGTTCCTCACACATGATTTCTATTAAGCATATATTCTATGTATATGGTATAACAATTCCTACTTATTTTAGAGGGGTCTTATAGGTTCTCAACTTAACCCTTTGGTGGTTTCTGGACAAGAAACAATCTATTACGCATGTTAGGTCAAAGGTGTGCATTGCCTAAGCACCCAACATACCATTAAGACTTGCTAAGTATCAAGAAGAATAGTTGAATAGAAGAGAGAATCCTATACAGATAGTTGAGGGAACCAGGATTGTTGCCATCCCATACAGGGTGTACCCAACTAATGTACACATGACCTTCATACCTCTAAACAGTAATGAAAAGTGTTACCTTTGGTTTGGAGTGCGAATGCCCCCTTTTGTCACCATGGTGGGGTGGATTGGACTCCACTCTCACTCGAGAAAAGACTACTCACTCATGGTGAGTCTTGAACATGCCATAATTAGAAAGAAAAACGGAAAAATAAAGGGAATTCGAACTAAAAGCTTTATTGAATGAAAAATGGAAGAAGTCCCCAAAATTATAACTATTAAAAATTCCATGTCAAAAGAGAAGTGTCTTTTTTTCTTTCCTCCAATCTCTATTTATAATACATCTCAGAAGGTTACTTCGTGCCCAAGTACAATTAGTTTCCTATTACAAAATCAATCTTCGTGCCCAAGTACAAGTCTGGGCTTCAGAGCGAGATCACGAGATCAAGTCACTTAATGAGGAGAGTGTGCGAAATTTTGCACTAACTACGAAGTCAATGCGAAATCGCACGGTTGTAGAGCAAAATGCTCCAGAATAGGTTCAAATCTTGTATCTTCTTGAGCGATCATTCCTTCATGGTCCCAACTTGACTGAATTGCTTCCACAGGCTTCCAAGCTCACACAAAATATTCTAAGACATCCTCATTGCTTGACCTTATGATTCCAAAGAGCCATAAAAGTGCCTAAAAAGGTCATTATGCATACATGTACTCAATAAAACCATTAGCAACGAGTTTCAAGGCTAAAAACATACAAAGTCGGTAAAGTGTGAGTTTCCACCCCAAAAGAGTTTTATCAGGAAAATTATGCTTGAAAATTCACTTTTATGGTTATCAACTTTTTCTAAACAACTTCTTTTAGGGTAACCTGCACCTTCCAATCCTTATATGTAGCTTCCTATACGCAGGGATGTGGTTCCTACATTTATCATCCTTTCTATCTTTCTAAGATGATTTGGTTCTAACTAAACCATACCGTTCTTGGAGATTTCAAATTCTTCTTTTTCACTCACAAGGGAAATCTGAGCATCCTAAGAAACTGGAGCAGAGACTGAGGAGGTTCGGACAGTAGTTGAGACTCCTTCTAAAACTTCCTGTCGTTTTATCCCAGTTTCCTCAACTAAGGTGGGGATGGCTAGAGCATTGAGTTGACCAACTGGTTCCTCATCTTCTTTGCTCTTTTCCTATTCATCATCACTCTAAGTCTTCAGATAGGACAGGTTCTCCTTTGTCAGCTCACTTAGTCCGAATGTGTCCATATCCCCGACATTCTCTACATTGAATTGCTTTTGTATGTTCTTTGCATCTTGATCCTTCATAGATTGCTTGAAGGATGTCCCATGCTTTCTTTACAGATTCTACCATGACAATGAGTCTGAATTGTTTGCTATTCATATTGCATTGGATAGCATTGAGGGCCATATAGTTGCTCGATGTTGTCGCTCGATGTTGTCTTTCTTTCTTCATTGGTCCATTATGACTCATCTTTCATCACCATTTTTCCATTGTCAACTTTGGTTGGTTTAGACCATCCGGGCCACTACATTGCCATACTTCCATTCCTGGGGTGGGACTTGATAAAAATGCACGTGTATTTCTAGTAACTATAATTAATTTCATCAAGGCATATGACAACTTGTAGACATCTCTTTCTTCATTAAATCCATATGATACTCACACACAATTAGTTATGTAGATACGAATCTCACTCGGTAACTTAGAGTGAATCGCTCCGATACCAATTGACAAATATAAGTGTGAGTACTAAGACATAGTTCCTACTGTTGGGATTGTGCTATAGTGCGAACTTCAATGCAATAAGTCTGAACTCTCTTGAGGGACGATGTGTGCGCAAAGAAAATACAAGATATATGCAATAAAGTAAAAGCACACACAATATTTTATGTGGTTCGGCAACTGCCTACATTCACAAGGTTGTGCCCTAATTCAAGGATTTCCACTAATCTTATTCAAGGTTACGATTAGTCTTATGTGGTACAAGACTTCTTTCCTACCCACAACCCTTCTTTAATGTAATCACTCATAGCGGAATTTAGAATGAACTCCCTTCATTCCCCTCTCGAAATCATCGCACACTCATAACCCACATTACATAGATAGGATGAAGAAATTCGAAATATCATCGTTCACCCAAGGTGAAAGGCTTTAAACGCGGCAATACTCAATCGAAGCTTTTTGTACTTCGTACCCTCAAGATGTCAGCATTTCTCATTGCTTCAAAGCCTCTACTCTTGAAAATACGTAATGAGTAACTTCCAAATTCGAATTTATAAAGACTATGATCTCGGGTCTCGGGAAGTCTTGATAGAGCTGGATCATTATCTTAATATGACTCAAACAATACCATCTATTTTCTTAACCTTGCCTTTAACCGATCTCACGAATAAGAAAACTTGTCGCGGAAGTATTTCATCCTTCTTTAATGAAACATGATTTGTTTCTAATCTCTAGTTCGATAACTTAGATGATCGTATCTTCTTGATTCGACATTTTATCCACTTGCTAAAAAGGATCCTAGGCCCATTGGTACCTCACTCTCCAAGTACCTTGGCCTCCAAGGTTCCAGAACTGACTTGTGTTCCATGTCAGCTTTTACCCTAGTCGGGACTTATCAAGGCTACCACGTCTCTTCATTGCAGGACTGCCTTAGTCCGAACTGCTTCTGAGTTCTTCCAGAGAATTCATGTTTAAACCATCAAATCTTCACCCAATTTGATTTCTGAACTAGTCATATTCTTATAAAGCCCTCGAGACAAAGATGTGGACAATCTCAAATCTGACAGGCATTTCCTCAAACACTTACATAGCAAAAATTTCCATAAAAAGTGAGGAGAACACTATTTTCTAAGTGGGGACCATAGCACTCTGACTCGGATCTTGCATTGAAAAATCTGAATCCTAATATTTGTTTGATGCTGAGAGCATATGTGAAAAAGGCTAAAATTTTAAATCCAAAACAAAAAGAAATTCTCATTCTTCCTTGTGGGAAAAACTGAAGCCTCCACTCAATTAAATAAAAAATAATAAAGAAATAATTGTTGGGAATTTAATGGTTGATTCCCTATATCCACATTGGTATGATATTGTTCACTTCGAATTTAAGCCTCATGGTTTTGTTTTAGGACTTTTCCCTCAGAAGGGTCTCATACCAATTGGATGTTATCCATGTTTATGTACTCATAAGTCTTCCAATTTCTAACCGAGAGCCACCCTTTGAGCACATGCCTTATGTGAAGCACCATCTGCTGGGGGTCCCACATCATTTTGTTCGGCTTCCACCCACACGGTTAAACTTGATCCTGACTGTGATACCACTTGTTGGGAATCTAATGGATCATTTCCTATCCATATTGGTATGATATTGTCCACTTTAGATCTAAACCCTCATGATTTTTTTTTTTTTTGGCTTTTCTCAAAAAGACCTCATACCAATTGGATGTTATTCATGTTTATATACTCAAAAACCTTTCTATTTATAAACGATGTGGGATACTGTGAGACTTTGAGTGAAGACCCAGCAATAATGGATTCCAAAACCGAGGTCTCTATTCAACCAACTTACTAATTTGAATTTGTTTTTGTTTGAATGAAAACCAAATAAATAAATAAAGGAATCATACACTTTACCAGGCGATGTCGCCGGAATCAACTTCAAAAAAGAGATCATTTGAACTCTAATTCCAGGAACGTTCAAAACGGAAACCCAATCAATATATTATACCAAAAAAACAGCCAGCAGAAGGATTTGAAACGCTGTTCAAATGCCGAATTCTCATTTCACTAACAAGAAGAGAAAAAGAAATGAAAGACCCGTGACGAAAGGCTCGAATACCAATTGATAAAAATTGATAAGTAGATACAAGAGTATTTATTGAGCAAAAAACAATTGATTACAACTCAATAATTAGCCAATAAAGGCACTATAAAACACAATATCTCTATTTGATAATGAAACATCATTTATGTGTGTTTTCCGCTTCAAGATATGGTGGATGACACAGGGGATGGGGTCTTGCGGCCGAGACATTCCCTTTGAGACCCGATTTCTGATTGTTGAAGGACAGAATGGTTGTCATTATGGGGAAGGGAGTGAAGATGGAGCAGGGCTCTGTATGTCGTTTTTTTACCAATTCTTGAAGGGGACTTTAGAGTTGTTCTTCAAGGAAATGAACACTATGAGTTGGAGACCTGTTTGGAAAGAATTGAAAATATTTTTTGTATACTCCAAGGAAATGAACCATGAGGAGACCTAATCATTTGTATTAAAAATATTATATTGTATGTTAAAATTTTATTTTAATGGATAATTTATTGTTATTAAGTTAAAATTTATTCGAGTTTAATCGAGTCGAACTCAAGTTTGAGCAGCGCGATTGTTTTTCGATTCAAGTTTCGAACATTTAAAAAAAAGCTCAATCGAGTTCAAGCTTTGAGTTGTTAAATCGAATCGAGTTCGAGCTTAACTCTATATCGACTCAACTATACCCTTACTTGACACCTTTTACACTAAAAACATTTTGTAGAATTAATGTGAACTACACTGTAGAATATATATATATATATATATATATATATATATATATATATATATATATATATATATATATATATATATATATATATATATATATATATATATATATATAATTGTGACTGAAAATTGTATCACATTTTATTGAGTATATTGCTTCCAACAACAATAATATTACTCTGTGTTTGATCGCTTGTATGATATGAAAAATAAAAAAATAAATATATCATACAACTTATCAAATTTTAGGTAATATAATTATTACTTGTTGGGTAATTGATAATAAAAAAAAATGCGATATAAGTGATAATGCATGTAGTATCTTCCATGCCCAAATTAATGAATTTTGGTTTTTGGAAAATCCAAGAATTATACATTAGGTTTTTTTTCACTCGCTTTGAATTGAAATGATAAAAAAAAAAAAAAATGTGTACATGTTTTAAAAAACTAAACTACTTTATAAAAAAAAAAAAAAAATTCAGCTTTGCAAGGAAGTTTCTAATTTCACCCTCCATTTCCATTGTCCAATTTCACAGCTTATAAAGGAAAACCAAATAGATTTGAGCATACCACCAGTGAGGCTGCAGAACAGGAAGAAGTAACATATGAAGCAGTGACTACTGCAGTGAGGAAAGCTGTGAGGGCTGAATGCAGGAGCCATCCAGGCCAAGGATGGTCACTGGCCTGCTGAGAATACTGGCCCTTTGTTTTTCACACTTCCTTTGTACTCTTCTACCAACCAATTCTAAACTGACCTTTATTTTTTGGAAAAAAAATTATGAATTTTGGGCTTGTTAGATTATATTTTTTGAAAACTATTTTTTGTTCGAAGAAACAAGGAAAATAAAATAATACGTTTGGTTTCCAATTTTTTGTTTTAAGAACATATGTAAGTGGCCTTGTCGTAACAATGGTATCGAAAGCAATTGCCTCTCGTGCATGGCCCTTGTCCCGAATTGTGGAATTACAAACTGGGCCATATACTACTCCTTAAAACTAGCCGCCAAGGGAGGAAGCCCAAATTGTTATATACCACAAGGCCAAGCTGTAACTTGGCGATGTGGGACTCATAAAGGATCATTACAATCCACTCTCTTTTAGGATCAATGTCTACGGCGGCTAGTGACTTCGCGGATCCCACATTTATTGCGTGTAGCAGCCCTCCCACAATTCTAGGATAATGTTACAACCACTTGTATAGAACTCACCTTTCAAAGCTAGCTATCAAGGGGAGAGAGTCCAAATGGTTATAAACTTACAAGGCCAAGTCGTAACTTGGCATGTGAGACTAAAAAAGGATCATTATAGGAACACAGGAAACATTAAATTCAAATAACAAGAATAACTTTCAGAGAACACCAAAATGTTATTCTTTGTGTTTTAAAAACTCGTTTTATTAACAAGCCAAATATGAACCAAATGTGCCTCTTAGTTGTTTGGTTCCTGTTTTGAAAACACATATAATACACTTTGTGTTGCGTTTTTGTCAATTCTAAGCCATAAAAATTGGGAACCAATCATATTTTTCATATTCTTCTTGTTTTCGAGAACAAAAAAACAAAGTTTTGAATCCCTAACTGAGCCAATTGAGTGACTAGTCTGGTTTTCAAAACATTGCAAAAACAATTTTCAAAAGTTAAACTAAAGAGACTTAAATGGCGTTTTCTCGATAGTTTCAAAAACTAAAAACCAACATAGTTTCTCAATTAATCCAACTCTCAGAAGATATACTACAAAATAAATATGCAGATCATGGTACTATACTTTACTAGAACCTTGAATATCGCCCTTACACCGGAACACAAAGTGGAGCTTCTTCGCTACATTATCAACCATCAAGTACTCATCAAACTCCTCAAATCAAATCTTTAATTAATTATCTTACAATATTTGTAATGGAACGTGTTGGGTGATCAGAATGAAGATGGTGGGTGGGGATTCCATATAGAGGGGCACAGCACAATGCTTGGAACATCCCTCAATTACATCTCCATGCGTATATTAGAGTAGGGACCTGATGATGAGGCTGTGGCAGGTGGTCGAATGGATTCTGATCATGCCGCAACCTATTCGCCCTCTTGGGGGAAGTGTTATCTCTCGGTGAGTTCAAAAGTTGGTGATCTTCTGTTGGTTTTGGAAGAAAAATTAATTTGATTTTTGTGTGTTTTAAGGTGTTTGGGCTGTATGAATGGTCCGGCTGTAACCCTTTGCCGCCGGAGTTCTGGCTTCTTCCTTCGTTTTGCCTTATGCAGGTAAACAATATGCAGGACTGAATATTTAGTATTTGATCTCAGTCAATCAGGGGACTTAGTTTTCATGGAAAATTTTGTATTGCAGATAAAATGTGGTGCTACTGTCGAACAATTTACATGCCAATGTCGTATTTATACGGCATAAGATTTCAGGCGCCCATTACTGATCTGGTTCTACAGCTGAGGGAAGAAATGCACACTCAGCCGTACCATGAAATCAATTGGGCTGAAGCGGCTTTTGCAATAAAGGTTGGTTGATTGAAGAGAAAGTTGCTGGAGTTTTTATTCCAAAAATGAAACTTTTTATGTATTTGAAATGAAGTTTTCGAGAAATGGGGCTTGATAAATCCATTTCCTCGTACTACTAAAATGTTGAACGGATGCAGGAGGATTACTACTACCCCCATTCCCTTATACAAGACGTCATTTGGGGCGGACTATATCACTTTGGTGAGCCAATTCTGAAACATTGGCCTGTCTCAAAGATTAGAGAAAGGGCTGTGAAGAAAGCAATTGAAATCATTCATTGGGAGGATGAGAACAGTAGATATCTGACTCATGGCTGTGTGGAGAAGGTAAGTGATGAGATTTTGAGAGGAGACAAGGTATATAAATAGGACTGATGAAGACAATACTCATTTCTGCAGGCTTTTCACATGATGGCTATCTGGGCTGAGAATCCAGACTCAAATTCAGATGCTTGCCGCTCACCTGCCCGACCTACTCTTATGGTTGGCAGAGGATGGAATGAAAGTGCAGGTTGGTTCTACTCAATAATCACCTCCAAATTCACCATTCATAATGCTAACTTGTTGCTTTAACTGCAGAGTTTTGGGAGTCAGCTATGGGACACCACTCTTTGTATTCAGGCTATCCTGAAAGTGTAATTGTCAAGAACATGGGACTACTCTCAAGAAGGGTCATGACTATGTTAAATTATCCCAGGTTTTTTATCTCCATTCCCAAAACCTTTGCCCTATCTTCATTAGGCTTACATTCATCATCATACGAAATTAAACAGCAGTGTCAAGAATCCAGCAGGCGACATTTTGAGTAGGTATCGCCACTTTTCAAAAGGAGCCTGGACTTTTTCTGATCGTGATCATGGTTGGCAAGTCTCTGACTGCACATCCGAAGCATTAAGGGTAGGATATATAGCTTTATTCTCACCATATATTGAAGTAACACAGATAAGTTCCTCATGTATATTATCCACTCCCCATCCATTTCCCCCACAGGTGTTGCTGTTACTATCACAATTTCCAGAGGAACTTGGGGAAAAGGAGGAACCTCAGCGCTTATTCGATGCCGTCAATTTCCTCTTCTCCTTGCAAGTATGTACACATATTTTGCTTCACCTGTGACACTGAAAATTGCAGCCAGATTAATATTCATTTTCTCAGAGTATCTAAACATGGTCCCTTTTTTAAAAATTTCCATAGGGCAAAACTGGTGGTTTGGCTGTTTGGGAGCCAGCAGGAGCTGAAGAATGGTTGGAGGTAATTTCTTGTAAAATGCAGCTGAGAGTTCAGACTGCTTAGTTTTATCTACTTGATTTATTTCAGAAATTGAACTTTTCCGGAGCTTTTCGCCAATATAGTCACTGAGCATGAGTAGGTTGTTATTCAACTAGTTTACTTCATTTCTATGTCCTTGTTCATCATATATGCTATTATAAATGTTACCTATTTGTGATTTAGGTATGTGGAATGCACATCATCAGCCATCCAGACTTTGCTCTGTTCAAGAAATTGTATCCTAATCATAGAAGGAAAGAAGTAGACAACTTCATAGAAAAGGTAATCCGTTATGTTGAGAATGTGTACAAAGACTGATGAAGTTTGGTATGCATGGCTTTCAGTTTTTTTGGCTAGTTGGTTGAGGAGATGAAAATGGACTAGTAAAATTTCTCATGCAAAACAATATTATGGTGTGTAAGGGTGGTTGGGGAGTTTGCTTGATCGGTGCATGGTTTGCGTTATCAGGTTAGGTGCTGTCGGGAAAAACATATTCTACAAGCAAAACAGTTCGCAAAGGTGTTGATTTTCTGCTCAAAGCAGAAGGCAAATTTTCCAGTTGTGGAGAGAGTCAATGTGCTATAGATATGGTAATTTTGTTCTGGCTTCATGTATCGTTTTTGAAAATAGAGCTATATTACTTTTACCCATCTGTTCTAATCTTCATTGCACAGGTGTATGTACACTTAGAGGATCGTACAAATTTGGTACAAAACTGCATGGTGTTTGATGGGTCTGATTGAAACCGACAGGTTACTCTTACTTCCGATAAATGCTAATGAAATTGAAAATTGTTTGACAGGAATTCCTAAATTTCTAGTCATTTTATGAGAATTAAATTCTTTGTTATTTCTTCTGAACTAGGCTGAGAGAGATCCAACTCCTCTCCATAAAGCAGCTACTTTACTGATTAATTCACAGTTGAGAATGGGGATTTCAAGAGGTAAATCTGACTAGGATCTTGGATGGTTATAAGCCATAAACAGATCTAAACAGTTTTCAGGCATTTATTTCTTGTTTTTATTTGAATGCACTTAACATAGAACACATACACAGGAAAATCACTGGTGTTTACAAGAATAACTGTATGCTACACTATGCGAGCTATAGAAACATTTTCCCAACATGGGCTCTTGGAATGTACGGTAGACGCGTTCTGAAGACATCTCAGAAGCTTTAAGCACTAAGCTCAAGTTGAAAACTTTCATCTATATGCTTTTTTCTTTTTCTTTCTTTAAACCAAAATAAGGTGCGTGAATATACTAAGCTTAAATATATAAGTCACTACAAGCTCAATAGTAATATAAAATTGGAACTCCTCAGCATCTTCTTTTAAACTTCCCTAATAAGCTCTATAGCTTGAGGTCCTTCAAGCTCTGCAATTCTAATATGTTGGGAAACCTTATGGATCCATCCCTTCTCGCATTGGTATGGTATTGTCTGTTTTGAGCCTGAGACCCTTATGGTTTTATTTTTTAGCTTCCCCAAAAAGACCTCATACCAATTGGATATTATCTATGCTTATTAACTCAAATATGAGACTTTGGGCGCACACCTACTATAATTAATGGTACTGCTAAAATGCCTTATCAAATGACAAAAGATAGTGAAGGCACCACAGGAACAAAACCAATGGATTATTATTTCAGTCATTCAGAAAGTTGGGCAAAACCTTTGCTGCATCCCTTGCTCAAATTTCACTCTAATCGATGGATGACTACAAAGACATACCCACTCTATGTCATGTTTTTGGGTTTGACATTGTCCTTATCTTCATCTCAAGGGTTCTATAAGAAGATAGCTACTTTAGAGATCAAGGTTGAAGAAGATTTGATGACATAGGGGTGAAGTCCTTGGTACGACTTGGAAGTATTTCGGACTAAGGTTGTCCCACAATGCAAGGACATACGAGACTCGAAAAGTCTAGACTAGGAGCAGAGTTGTTGTGGGACACAAGGCAGTCTGTTAGCTTGGAGGCTAAGGAACTTGGGGAGCAAGTAACTGATAGGCCTAGGATCTATTTGGCAAGAGGATAACAATCAAATCTCAGAAGATCAAGACGTCTAAGCTATCAAACCATAATTAGAAACAATTTAGGATTCTATTCTGAAGAGGATACTTGAGCAGCAAGTTTTCTAATTCCACTATGATAGCTAAGAAAGAATACAAAATAGAAGGTAGGGTTGGAGCCATTAGACACATCCAAGCGTATCAAGACTTCTAAGACTAATTAACAAGGTTATAAATTCGGCTCTAGTTCTCATCACACCTAGAGCAAACTTAAGTGAAGAAACAAGCTAAGTCCGGACGCTGGCTGAAGAGCGTAGAGTGCATTATACCACCATTGAGGTATTGCACGCAAAAGTGCATCTTGTGTGAAAGATTACTTATTTTCTTCATCTTATATTGACACAATGGGAAGCAGGCGATGTTGTAGAGAGGGAACGGAGGAGTTCCACATGTAATTCCACTACGGTACGACAGATAAAAGCATCTCAGTGAAATATGGACTCTCAGACTACATAAGACTAATTGTAAACCTTGAATCGGATTGGTGAAACTGGCATTCAGCATAATCCCATGGATGTAGGCATGTCAGCCGAACCACGTAAAGATTAAAGCCTTTACTATATTGCAATTCTATTGCCACAGATCACACAAAACTACACACTCACAAGGAGAGTTTAGACGCACTGCACTAAAGTCCGAACAAAATCATAGTCCAAACATCAAGGATTGTGACCTAGATCACACACTTATATCTATCAATTAGTATCATAGCAAGTCACTTGAAGTTACTGAGTGAGATCCTTAGTTGCTCCATCCACTTGTGTGTGAAATTTAGATGGATCCAATAAAGAATGAAATGTCTATAAGGTGCCCTCATAGACTAGACGGTACAAACTATAGCTACTAGAAAATACACATGAGTGTATTCATTAAGTCCCGGATTTGAAGTATGGCAATATGTAAAAATAGGTTGTTCAGTCCTAACCAAACTTGTTAATAGGGAAACAGTGATCAAGCCTATGTCAAATTGGAATTAAGAAGAAAGAAAAGCGGCATCAAGAAACTTCATCGCTCTCCATGGGATTTAAAAGAGTATGGATGACAAGATGTTCGAACTCATTGCCACTTCAGAATCTGCAAAGGAAGCATAGGACACCCTCTAGACAATATTTGAGGGATCAAGATGCAGAGATCCAAAGAAATAAAAAAGTGACATAAATTTGAAAAGAGTTTGATTTGAGATCTCTAGCAAAGAAAATCAAGGAATAATTAGACAGGTCGGAGCTCTCACAGAAATTTTCATGATAGAAGGAGCTACTCCACATAAAGCAGAGAGGATGGAAGCAAAGTTATTAGATTGTCAGGTATGTTCAAACTTGGCTCCAACCTCACATGATAATCCAGTATACCACACCAGTAGTACATGGAAAGAATGGTATTTCAACAGTGCATGCTCACAACACATGATAGGAAACAGTTGTTTCCTAATTGACTTTCAACCATCCAATCTGGATTAGGTGATCTTTGGGGTTAGCAGAAAAGGAAGAGTACTGGGAAGTGGTTCCTTGAAAATTCCCAGGTTGACAAAACTAAAGAATGTGTTGCTTATTGAAGGACTAAAAGTAAATATGATTATTGTGAGTCAACTTTGTGATGAAATTCTACTTCTATAATTGACAAGAGACAAGTGTATAGTATATAATCGAAATCATTTTTGCATCATGGAAGGGGAAAGGTGTTGCGCCCTTAAGCCCGACCCGACGGTGAACTAGATCTGGAGATGCGGACTTCATGAAATCATTTGTCAAAACATATTTCATATAAACATACATATATATGAATATATGACATCATCACTAATACATTCATTAATATGAGAACTATACGTCATATCATTTCAAGATGGCCCATATCTATTCTTTAGTACATCATATTGATACAAAATGGCATTTCATGCATTTCTAAAACATTTACAAAATATTACTGGAGTTCACCCCCTTGCTATCCATGAAGACATAAACATCTTTGATTTCCACAAAAATAATCACATGATGTCATGAAATGAAGTGGTATGCATGAAACGGAGCATTTTCGTATACTCCGAACTGTATGACGATGACTATATGTTCAACGATCTTCAGTCTTACCACTATCTACATGATACCTGCATGTGAGAAATCAACGCGCTAAGCATTTTCATGCTTAGTGGTTCTTTACGTTTCTATTCTCATATCAAACAATCAACAAAACATATATATGTACATATAAATAATATTCTACACAAGTATACATTAATTGCCACAACTACATTCAAAGATATTTTTCCAAACAACATTTCAGCATAATGCTTGCGTGATCAATGCAATATTTATATATATACATTTTATACTAGTTTAACATTCTATTCATTTATCTCGTATATAAAAACACGATAATTCACATCTTTCATGTCGCAGATATACCTAGCATTTCTTGTCAGCGAAACACACTCACACGTTTATTAATAATTTTCCCTTAAAACGAATCTAAACGAAATTCTCGGTGCAGAGGATAATGGAATCACCGATACGGTCACACTGGGCTGTTGGCTAGTTTAACACTTTTAATAACTCAGTATTGTCCTGCTGGGCTACTTACTGGTTATTTTTACATTACATTTTTGTGTGCACTATCGATAATGTCTCGCTGGGCTACGGATCACTATGTCACTATAAAACATATCATTCGTAATACTACTACATTTATCTTTATTGGTATACTCAATCTATCCCTAACGCGAATATGATGGATAACATTCTCTTAAGGGCATTAATAATTAGTCATAGTAAAAGTTGCTAGATTATATTCACAAGAATTCCACAATAACACAAGTTTATCAACCAATATGCCTACTTTACCACTACGTTAACATCCGATTAACCCATTTTAAAAACCAATTTATTCCTACTAATACTCCCGCACACAAAGTTACACATAATCTCATAGAAACACTTCTTACATCGAATTATATAACTTTCACTTTTTCTTCATTTTAACTCACTTAAACACATGAGTTTTACGCATTGTTTCAATTACATCAAACCTTTAACATATTTGGAAACATAATTTAAACACATACATGCCATAATTTTGCACCAAAACCGAGCCATACACACCAATACACATTCGACTACACATGATTCAAGCATTAACATACATTGCCTTCCCTTTTTCATGTTAATCCACTTGAGATCAATTAACCAACACCCAAACCAATTTATTTATGGTTCAAGCCAGAAGCACACATGCAGATTTTATATCAACACTTCAGTTTTGATGACAAAATAAACACAACACTGAAACAAAAAAAGAATTTTGAAGAACAAACTAAAAGAGTCGCCGATTCTTGTCTCCTATTCATTTAATCCCGATTTTTGCTCATGTTTTATCATCACCAGCCCCTAATCCATCACAAATATGTCACAATCATAGAACAAACAAAGAAAAATTAGTCATGCATGCTAGGATTTCTGGTTAGGGTTGATTTCTACCCAATATACCTTCACTTGCAAAATTTTATGGGAATAAATAAACCATATTTTACCCAAACTTCCTTCAAGAAAATAATATTCATAGTCTATTTTCGTAGAAATTGAATAAATTCCCATTTGGATCATTACAACTCAATTTATGGCTAAACACTAAAATTGTACTCAAAACAGAGGATAACCCATCAAATTTACCTCGCATTTTCACTTCATAGTCCCAAAAATAGACTTAGGGTCAGTTTTCTCTTGGTACCTTCTATACTTTTGTAGGTTTACCTCTTAGGGTTCTTTCCCAACTGGAATCACTCAATTTGGATGACTAATGGCCAAGTTATGACAAAAAAAAAAACATGACAACCCATAAAATTTTCTGTTTCTAGACTCTTTTTTGGTCCATCTCAGAAACACCAACATAGCTGATCTTTCTGGACTGCTTTAGGTCTCTATTTATTTTAGAAATTTTCAGCCTGAGCTCTATAGACCATCTCAAATTGAATCATCCAATTTGAGTTCAAGAGGCCAAGTTATGGCTGTAAACAAAAACATGCATGAAAAAAACTTTGACAATTTCCTTCAAACCTACATTCTTTACACTCTCGTCTTTAAGACCCCACAAGCCAAACGAAAACAATCCAAAGCAATACAACTCCAATTCAAGAACAAATTACCTAAAGATGGGAGGGTTAGGTTCTCCCTATGCACAAAAACGAAAATGAGTTAGGACTTTCCTAACAATCAAAAGGGAGAATCCATACCTTGCTTTCTTATTAAAACCTTCCAATCACTTCTTTTTTCTTCTCTTTTCTTGCAAAACTTTGAATAAATGGAGAACAATTAGCAACAATGGCTCTTCTCAAGAACCCATAACCCTAGCTCTCTCCCTTTTCCAAAACGTAGGGCTCCATTATAAGACCAAATTTTGGTCTTATCCTCTCATCCATTACAAGGCCTTGCTCGCTATCTCATTTTGGCTTTCTTTCCCTAGCTTTTGCATTTTAAATTCCTCTACTTATTCTAATTACACTTCACTTATCAATATTTCTATCACTTAAAACCAACAACATAACAAATAGAATAATAATAAAAAAAAAAAAAAATAATAATGGCATAAAATACTATAAAGTAAAATAATAAAACAAGTCTATTTTTGGGACGTTACAAAAGGACCTCAAAGAAGTGTTATCTACTAACCAACATAGTCCCTGCATGCATGAAATACAGCTAGAACAAGAGTTGCTGGTTCAATAGTCCGAACACACCAGGAGAAGTGACACCACCATCATTGGACCTTCTAGCCATTGGCATTCAAACTTAAATGCTAGACATGATCAAATGAGTAGTCTCGGCACAGAATGCACCCTACTATCATGCACTAAGTCCCAACTAAGTATAGCGACTAGACTATTGGAACTGCTCCATATGGACCTCATGGGCTCCATGGTAAGAGAAAGCATTGAGAGGAAAAGATTCAACTATGCAAAAGTTATACGCATTATATGTCTCTACCTTAAACGGTTACCAGTTAGAACACTCATAAACCCTATTGTGATCAGGAGAAGAATGACAATCCAAATAAGGTACAGAGGAATTCCCACTAGGAGAACATGTCTAGAGAAGACTATGCCTGTGAGAGGATCACCTTATGAGAGAAAACCCTACTTCTCTCCTTGATGATTAAGGAACTTCTTCATCAATTTAGCATCTCAAAAGGAGTCAAGAGAAGAAGGAATGGCTCTATGGAAGACACAAAAGGCTTCAATATCTGAAAGAAGCCTCCCCATTCCTATAGAAGTTCGGACTACACCTAAAACTGAACACCTAGATAGCTTGATTAGAAATCAGTTGTTCATGGCTACCAGTCATTCGAATACACATGAGGAAGTATGTGCGAGACACCTAGCCAACCACAAGCGGTGTTATTCCGTAGCAACCAAGACAAAAGGGATAGCAACAACTAGAAGGTCCACACATCCAGCATGGATGAAAAATACACTCAAAGGTAGTGATGTCGAATAGGCGTGAATGCTTGTATATAAAATAATACGCACGTCGCCTTAAGTAGTAAAGTGTGAAAAGTAAGAGTATTGTTACCACGGAGATTAGGCTACTAACTACTAAAATTGGGACAACCCTAGCTTTATTTGGATAAGAGAATATGTTGAAAGCAAAAGAAAAACAAACTAAACTAATGGAATGCAATCCTAAACTAACATGCAAATAGGTGGAATGAAAGTAGAAAAGCCTAGGGTTTAGATTTCATTTAGTTAATCATCATGAATCAGGTCCAATTTATCCCCAATTAGCATTCGAATCATCTACTAATAGTAAGCCTCACCATTGCATATGTAAATCTCTCTCGACAATCCATAATCTACTCCTAGGATTTAGGTATTTAGCATCTCTACTTAACCTCGAAACCCTAAGAGCGCAATAAACCCGAGAAACCTCAATTACCATACAAAACCCATAAATATCTCTAGTCTATGGTGAATTGTGATGTTCTAATCATGGTCTAATTCAACTCTCACTTCTCAGTTCTTGAATTGAACCACAAAACATGTCAATGGTGATCATTCATCAACAAGCATGAAAAATAAACTAGAACATTTAATAGAAATGTGACTCAAATATCAAATAGACAGTAAATCAGTGCTCAAATACATGAATCATAATCAAAATACATCTAAATCTCTAGAAAATAAAATAAGTCCATAAAAGGGGAAAATACAACTAAAGAAAGAGAGAACATAAAGATGAGAAGAAATAGCCTATATGGAAGATGAAATGCTCAATCTCCTCTTCAAATTTTCCTTTTCTTCTTCAATCTTCTTCCTTCCCCCAAACAGAGTTGTGCCTTAGGGTTTCACACCCTAGGGACTTGTCTCCAAAAGCTAAATTGCATGTGCTTTATTTACAGACTCTGCCAAAATGAGTTGAAAATGGGTTGAAATTGAAGCTAAATTGGACTTGACGTCAAGACGTGGTGAAGCCACATTGAGACGTTGTGGCTCGCACGTTGCGACAATGTGCTGAAAATGATAGTGACATCACGACGTTAAGATGTTGGTTGCAGCTTCTTTTTAGTACTCCTTTGTCATGTCGCGACGTGAGCTAGTGCTTCACAAAATGCTAATTTTTCATTGTTTCGCTCTTTTTTTGCTTCGATTATGGCTCGGTTTCTTCCATTAGCTCCCAAGGGATGACCTACACAAAAAGATGAGAATTTAGAATATTAGAACACTTATTTATATCTAAAAACTACAAAATAACACATAAAACATAGAGATAAAATGAGTATATTCAATACTCATCAACGTCCCAAAAGGAGTCTCAACTTCCAACTATGACAGTCTTAGGAGAATTGAAATCTTCAACCAAGGAAGAATGTTACCAGGTGTGAAGATCTCAAATCATCTCTGGGACTGAACATTTAGGTTTTTTTAGTTTTTCAAAAGAAAAAAAGAAAAAGAAACTCGCCAAAGGTTTGAACTTTCTCTCTTGTTCCTTTTTTTTTTTTTTGATATCAAAGATAGTGATGACAAGATCTAAAGAGGCTCGGAGCAGCGTAAGATCATCGAAAGGAAGGCTAGTTCAAAAGGCAAGACCTTGTCAAGAAGGGTCGCTAATGTGACTTACTGAAAGTTTATGATCACCAAATTTCACTAAGGCCCTATGGCACTCCGAAGATGAATTTTAGTGCGTATGGTCGGGCGTATGGAAAGCTCCATATGGAGAATAAAAAACGCCGAAAGTTTGAACCTTGAAGATAATCCAAATCGAACATCTAGACCAAGAAAGAATTCTCCCTTCAAGAAACATGACAACCATGCCCTGATGACTCTGATGTTCGAACAACCATTGAGATGACACCTCATGCAAGAGAAGAAGACCAACCTATGTCACTTCAATGGGTAAAATGGGCCAGGTAAGACTTTGTAGTTGAGATTCCAAAATCTCAAACAAAATGCCACCGATAACTTATCAATGAGAATTCAGACTCTGGCTGGAAAGAAAAAGGAAACAAGGGATCAACGTCCTCCTCTGAGTCTCTGCCACCTCCACAAGAAAATCATCCCGCCTGTCAACCTAAGCTAAGAAGGCAACACCTAAGAAGCCTGCAAACAAGAAGCAGAAAGTTTGAACGTCCCTAAAAGTAAGTGCTTCTCTATCCAATTTTTTCAAATTCACCTCCCATGCAAAGTTGTGGGCCTCTGTATTAAAGAGGACCCTTGTCAACGAATGTACCTTGCATAGCAAAGACTTTCCAAATCCGGGATAGTGGAACTTTTAAGGGAGATGAATCTACTAGGAATTGTATCAAAGCTGCCTCCCTTCGTATCACAGATCATCTTGGAGTTCTATGTAAATCTCTCCAAGGACATAGGGAACCTTACAAGTCCGAACTTCCAGAAGACTATGGTGCGAGGACAGTCCTTTGACTTCTCTACCAACATCATCAATCGGTACTGGGAATGTGATGACATCCCAGAAGATGAAGAAGAAGTGCCTAATACAGACCCAATGGTCTCGGTCATCACTAGAGGGAAAATAAGATCATGGCCATATAAGTACATGCTCTACTCCTCTCATCTCACCTCCAAACACTTCATCTTGCATAAGATCGCTATGAGAAATTGGCTGCCAACCATTCATCGCACAAATGTCACAAAGAGTTTTGCCACCTTGCTTTTTTCAAATCAGGATGAAGAAAAAATTCAACCTAGGTAAACTTGTGTTCGAACACATCTTGGGACATGTTGAGAACGCATCCTACTGGAAAGCAATTGGGTATCCTTCACTAATTTATTGGATACTTACAGCCCAGAAATCAGATCTTGTGGCCCCTACCAACATTCTAGGGCCTCCAACCCCTAAGATGAGAAGCCGCCATAAGCTGTATGAAGGACATCATTTTCGAGATGTCCCTTCCATGAAAAAAAATATAGGGAAAATGAAGAAGAATGTCCCAGAGACGATCCTTGAGTCCGAACCAGTAGCTGCATCCATAGGACAATCTTCCTCTACTGTGCCGAAGAAGACCGGCCTTCGAGACTTGACTATCATGTCTCATGAGACCTTGTTGGATCATCTCTATGAGCAATAATAGTTGTTGGAATTAAAACTCTAAGGCATTCAGAATGAGCGAAAAAGAATCACAATGTTGGTAGAAGAGATGAAGAAAGCAAGGGCTCAAGCTTCCATTTTCTCCACGTCACAAGGAGAAGATATTGAGGGGGAGTACACATACCCCATACCGTCACCGAACCTCACTGCAAGTCCAGACTCTGAGCCTATAATTAAGCTTGATCTGTGGCAAGAGATTGAAGCTCTTGTCTTTGGGACCAATATTGGTCAGCCAGTCTTCACTGCTTCGCCATCGCTAGAAGTGGCTGCCATTAATGACTAACCGATATCCAACATAGTAGAGAGAAAAGTGGAGACACAATGCCTCTAGACTTGCCATCTCTTCGGTCCCCTACATTCTAAGTCTTCAACAAAAAAAAGGGAGTAGACAGAATTCATGGAAGGTAAAAGGGATATTTTTTGGAATTTTTTATCCCTTCAAAATTTTAATGGTTGGACATGTAAAAAGGGTTGACAATCAATGAAATGAAAATCTTCATCTCAAAAGTGTCAAGTGCCTCTTGTCTCCCATCTCGTTGCATCTGCCTCATTCTATGGATGTTTCACGGGCGACATAACAGCTGAGAATGTCAGGGTCTGAGATTGTCCATATCTTTATCTTAAGGGTTCTATAAGAAGATAGCTACTTTAGATATCGAGATTGATGAAGATTTGATGACATAGAGGTGAAGTCTTTGGTAGGACCAGGAAGTACTTTGGTCTAAGGCTGTCCCACAATGGAGGGATGTGCGAGACTGACAAATCAATCAGATATTAGCCGACGTGGAACACAAGGCGCCTCTTACTAGCTCGAGGCTATGGAACTTAGAGGCAACCTATAGGCCTAGGATCTATATGGCAAGATGATAACAATCAAATCTCAGAAGATTCGAACGTCTAAGCTGTCAACCAAAATTAGAAACAATTTAGAATTCTATTTTGAAAAGAATACTTGAGTAGCAAGTTTCCTAATTCCGTTGTGATAGCTTAAAGGAAAGAACATAAAATAGAAGATAGGGTTGGAGTCATATTAGGATAATGATCCAACCCTATCAAGACTTCCAAGACTGATTAGCAATGCTATAAATTCAGGTCTTTGGAAGTTCTCAACACGAATTTCAGAAGCAGAGCTTGAGGAAGAACAAGGAAAGTCTAGACATGTTGAAGAGTGTGAAGTGTAGATACTCGGTTGAGGTATTGCATGTTAAATACCTTTCACCTTGTGTGAAAGATGATGTTCTTTATTTTCTTCATCTTATGTTAATGTAATATGGGTATGGGTGTGAGATGTTGTAGAGAGGGGAATGGGGGGAGGTCATTTTGAATTCCACTAGGAATGATTAGGTTTCAAGAAGGGCCATGGGTAGAGAGGGAGTCTCGTACCATATAAGACTAAATGTAAACCTTGAATCAGGTTAGTAGAAATCCTTGCATCTTGGCACGGTGTCTTAGACATAGGCAGGTTACCGAACCACATAAAAGATTGTGTGTGGCTTTACTTTATTGCAATTATATCACACACTAACACCTACAAGGGGAGTTCGGATGTACTACACTAAAGTCAAAACGGAATCACAGTCCAAACATCAAGGATTGTGACCTGGATCACAAACTTATATCTATCAATGTTTTCCTAACAAATTGTTCAAATAGAAGAATGCTTATCTAAAGTTCACCTTCCACCTGGATCCTTAATTTTCTCTGTTTACAGCAAGTAAAAATCATTTTTACCATTTAAGCTCAGCATTGTTTTACAAAGGAAAAATTCCAACAACCTTGTTTAGTCAACGTAATAATTGCCATACCCAAATTTTATCCAGACCATCAATTCCTGCTATTTGAGCTTCTATCCAGATCATCAAGACCTGCTATTTGAGCTTCCTTCACGAAACTGTGTTAGCTTCATTCTCTCTTGGTTTTGCATGATTAATATATGCTGAAGCTGCTTTTGTAACTGCGCTCTTATTTGGAAATTAGTGGCCAAGCTTCTATCCAAATTCTCTTTCTCGGCTAAAAGCTCTGACTTCTTTATCTCAGCTGCGCCTATCTGAGAACTGTCCAAATATCTGTTCTTGCCTTGAGGATCCATAAACGACAACTTGAGCTGAAAGTAGTAAATTAATGTAAAAGGGTAGTTTTGAGTTTAAGGCCACAAATTTAATTTGAATGAAATCACTCACCAACACAGTCCAGGTAATATTCTGTGCTTCATTCGCAAATTTTTATAATCAAGACACTAATGGGGAAGTCACTCGAGTTATGAATTCACATTTTATATTCTTTTAACTTCCCTTTAGCTGCAAAAATCTTAAGTCAATTTCCTGTTGTCTAAAGTTTCATAACACTAAAAACACACTCGATAGTGATTCTCTGTTCTGCCGAATATTCAGAAATTTTGAGGGAAAGAAAATAAAGAGCAGATGGATAAGTAGAACTAAAAGAAAAATAAAATGAAACTGATAAATTAATTCTTTATGCTACCTAATATTCATGTCATTTATTTTTTTCTTCAATTTATAAATCTTAAATAGTTTCAAAATATATAAATTTTTAACATCCATATGCGAGAAAAATATTCTTTTTATTTCTTTACTTGGCTTTCGGGATCCAAACAATCGAAAGTGTGGAAATTTCTGTTACCTCATTTAGGCGTTTTCTCAATTCATGCACTTGATTTCTGCATTCCAAAACAAACTTCTCCACTTGTGTGTTGAACTCCTTCATTTGAGACTCCTTCAAGCCGTAAAACTCTCTCCTCATTTTTTCACCCTTCGAGCTCAAGCCCACCCTACTCTTCAAAACCCTAGCCCCAACAGAAGCATCAATTTAATTCAGTACTATGCAATTCAATTTCAAGAATCATACAGCTGCAATTCACATCATATTCACCTAAACTGTTGCAAGTCCAAACTGTATTTCGAAACGAGGCTCTCAATTTCGGATCTGATAGCAGAGATCTGAAAGTTCTGGGACGCGATCTTCTGCTCCAGCACCAAACACCGCCGCTCCATTGCTCTGATGTTTGCGAACTTCGCTGCTAAGACCTGAGATTTGTTCGCTTGCAGATCTTTTTCCGCCTGAAGAAGAGCGAACAGTAAGGGAATTTCCATAGTGCGAATGATGATAACGCCGTTTGGTTCCGGGAAAAAGAGGAAAAGAAAATATCATCACTGAGTAAACAAATGATTCAAATATTCTTGAATTTTCTTTTCTCATTCATTAACTTCACATCAACCAGGTAGAAGGTTAGGGTATGCAATGAACCTGGAGAAGAGAGAGAGAGCCTTGGTTTCTGGTATGCTCCATCTGTTCAAGCCTCTCTGTGAATGCAGATGAGAGAGCCATTTCCCGCCACAGTGACCTCAGGATTTGGAATTTGCTTTATAATATATAGCGCAGGGCCATGTATGAAACGAGGTGAAATCCCATTGGCCAAGGGGTTTGTTTGGTTACCTTTTTTAAAACTGTTTTTTTTTTTTTTATTCTAAACAACAACAAGAATAAGAAAAACACAAACAAGTTAGTTTTCATTTTGTCTATGTTATGAAATACACGGAACCCACAAAAAAACATTAAATTAAAAAATAAGAACAATTTTTATAAAACATCAAGATAATGAAATCCGTTCCCAATAACAGTTTTAAAAAATAGAACCAAACAATTGATGAGTGTTTTTAATTCCCATGAGCTAGGGTATGTGGTTTGTTACTTTGGATGCACTTGGGAAAGCTTATTTATTGTTTATTTAAGTTTATCTTTTCATGTAAGTATTTTTGATAAAAATTGTAAATGTTAGGAAAACCTTATAAAAATAGCTTATGACCTCTTATAAGCCATTTTTAGTTTATTTTAATAAGCTTAATGGAGAAACTTATCAAAAAAAGCTCAAACAGCTTATATGAAATATTAAAATTGGTTATCTTAATAACAAAAATGTCATTCTAAAAAATAATGAAAAAAATACAAAACAACTTTCTGAAAAATTATGTAAAAAAATAGGTAAATTTTTTGAAAAATTATATAAAAAATTAGGAAACAAATCCAAAAAATAATGAAATAAATTCCAAAAAATTATGTAAAAATGGGTAAAATTATGTAAAAAAATTCTGAAAAATATAAAACAACTTCCAAAATTTTATGTAAAAATAGTTAAAATTTTTGAAAAAAAAAATGAAAAATTTTCTGACATATAAAAAATAGAAAAAAATCTATCGATGACGGTGGTTTAAGATATTATCGATGATGATTTTCTATTTAGAATTTGATGCAGATCCATGAATGTTTATTTTGTTTTGGAACTTAGAATTTTTGTGATGATGGAAAGCACTAATGGTGTTTGTTATTTTTTCTTGTTACTTTGTTTTGAAAATGTTTATGATAATGGGAAACACTAGTAATGTTTTATTTTTATGATTGATGTCTTTTCCTTTATTGTATTTTATTATTAGATAAAAATTATAGACACATTTAGCGATATATAATTTTTATTTATATTGTGCAGGCTCATCACTTTACAAAGTCTCTGCGCCTGTTGCACCTTCGCTCAAGCCCTCAAGGAGGCTTTTACTGGCTACGTACGTTCAGATCTTAAATAACTAGCGAAGATACGATTTATCACTTTCCAATTTATAAGCCATCCTAATTAAAGATATTTTGCACTGAAGAAAAACATATAATATTTTTAGTTTTTATAATCTCTTTGATGTACGCAAACAATTAAGAGAGAGAGTATGGTTCATTAGTTATTATTTTATACTAGATATTATTGTAGGTGAATCAGATAAATGCTTTCAATATATAGTGAATCTTTACTTTATTTTAATTTTTATCATGGTTTCATGATATATATATATATATATATATATATATATATATATATATATATATATATATATATATATATAGTTCTTTTAGTTCTTTAGTTTTTTTCTTAATTTTTTAAACATTATGACAAGTGTTTATTTATCCAAATGCTTCAATTTTAGAAGTGCTTATAATGGTCTTTTCAGTAATTTAAGCTGTTATAAGTGTTTGAGTAGTAATGCATCCAAACACCTTAAAATGATGTATAAGCGTTTTTTAAAAATATGCAATCAAATACAAATAGTTTATTGAATAAAGTACTTATGACATAAGCTCTCATCTAATAAGCTCTTATAAAATAGGTGTTTAATTAAGTTGTTTACTCAAACTGGGCCTTTGTCTTATTTACTGTTGAGCAACTTTTAAGCAAATTGTTTTCAAAATAAATATACTTTATAAATATCTATAATGTTGTGATTATTTATAAATTATTTTTAAAAAATATTGTATTTCGTGTCTATTACAATAAGAAAATAAAAGCTCATCATGTCTAGTTGAAATAATAGAGCGTTCACCATTTTAAATAAATATAGAATATAGGGAGGGGATCCTAGGTTCGAGTCCAAGTGGGTTTAGTTTACTACCTTGAAATTAAAGTGTAATAAAAAAAACAAACAAATAAAAAAAAAGAATAAGAAAATAAAAATCAAATCAAATCAAATTTCAAAATATTTATATGCATAATTAGGATGAGGTGGGATGAAACAATACTCCATTTAGAAAAAAAAAAATCTTAAATTTGTCAAAGAAAAACCCCTCATAGAAATTACTTAAACATATCTTATAAGGGGCAAACTATGATTATGAAATTAAAGTGTTTCCAAACTAAAATGACTCGTAAGATCAAACTTCTAATCAGACTATGTAAGCTCCTTGGTTCCCTTGATAGTTTCCTAAAAGCAAAGTAGAAAATACTGTATGAATGAAAATATTGTGAGGAATCAAATGCTGAAGAAAAATATTAGATTTCCCTATGAATGAATGAAATAATATGCTGCTGGAAAATTGACAGACTTCAATAAACTTGGAAATAGAATGTTGGAATTGCTAAAGTAAACATTAGATTTCACTATGAAGGAATTGAATAACATTATGCTAAAAATAGATAAAAACTTAGCTGAAACTAGGAAATAAAGTGTTGAAATTGATGAAAGGTGAATGAAAAGCTAGGAATTGCTTAAATACATTGACATTGCTGAGTCGATTGATTTGTTGGTTGATTGATTGATCTCCTTCTACTTCTTTTACAAACGTCTTGACTTGCTGGCCAAGTCTCCATTTTCTTCACTCTTCCCACTTCCTGAAGCTACTACCCATGTCTTCCATTAGGGAGGTTTATTTCTCAAGTATTTTTCTACGTCTTCATTAGGAGGCTTGTTCCTCAAGGATCTATCCACTTCTCCATTAGAGAGGTTTGTTCCTTAAGAAATTTATCCATGTCTCCACTAGAGAGGCTTGTTTCTCAAGGAAATTCCACGTCTGCACAAAACCGTTCTACTTCTTTGACACTTCTGATATTTGAGAAAAGGCTTTGTTTGACTTCCAAAAATTAAAAATAAATAAATAAATAAATAAATAAAAATACCCCTAGACTTTTCTCTAGGCTTACTCGAATGGATCTTTGCCCCTTTTATCTGGACTTTTACTCATGAGCTTAGGCTTAGGCCGAACTCAATACTAGATCAGGCCAAATTTTAATTTGGATGTAAACAATTGCCCCCCCATACATTGTGGCCCGAGGGCGGTATTATATGTATTAAAACCTCAAAAAATATTGTTTTTGGGCTTATTTCCAATCATGAGAATCAAAGTTCAACTCTCAGCCCATGATGTGGAGTTTCAAAGGCAAGAATGAACCAAGTCGGATAGAATGAGAAAACAATTGTGAATTCCCCAAGGGAAAGTTCCCGCCATCCTCAAGTTCAGACATCTCACATTCATCTTTCCTCCACCAAAGAATGTTATACCACCAAAGAATAATCATTTGCCTTCTTCTCCAAGCAACCTAGGATCTTCTTCTTTCTTTCCCAGAAAAAAAAATATATTTTCACTTTCCAAAAATAACCCTTTTGTTTTGGAAAAAGAAGATCTTTTTCCCCCCTCTTCTTCCTTCTCCGTCGCTGCTAAAGTCACCATCAACGCTATCGCCAACATCGCCGCTCCTCCAACTGTTGATCTCCACTCGAAGATTTTAGATCATCATTGCTCATCGATGTCCCCTACTATTGCACACGTCGCCACCACCACAAGAGATCAAGGGCCACTACTGACTTGTCCCACACAATCTCGACAGCAGCCGGCTTGGACGACGCCGGCCGTCGATCTCTCCATCGACCACGCCGCTGCTACTCTCCAAGATCTCGACTTACCATCTTCGCCGCTTTCCCAACCTTATCAACTCCGCTGCGCTACTCATTCTCTATCGTCAGATGCTCGCTCAAGGCTCGACGCCATCGTTGTTTCTCCTCGCGACACATTATGTCGCCGATCTCTTCCCATCGACGCACGCCAGCACGCTTCGCCATAGGCAAATCATCGGTGTTGTTGCCGACCATTCGTAGAAAATCAACACTACTGTTGGAGGTTCAAAGCCCTTCAATGCCCCTCCTGGTAGATACCTCCATTGATAAAAAGATCACAACTTTCACAATTTTCTTGACAATGTGACTCTTGTTTGCGAATTTTTTTCTTAAATGAAAATGTTTTGGATGAAATTACCAAACTTTTCTTTATGCAAAAAACATCGATGCTTTCTTTGATGCTATTCAAAACTTTCCTAAGTGCAGATTTTCGAAAAATGATCTTGAATCCACTCTTGAAAAAAATTCTTTTGATGTCGTTCGATTATTTAAAAAAAATTGGAGTGTAGATACTGAAAATCAACCAAAATGCACTTTCGAAAAAATTCTTTTGAAGTCATTCGGTTGTTTCGAGAATTTTCTAATGTGTAGATGTTGAAAATCAATCTAAATGCACTTTCAAAAAAATTCTTTTGAAGTCGTTCGATTGTTCTGAAAATTTTCTTGAGTGCAAATACCGAAAATCAACTTGAATGCAATTTTGAAAAAATTCTTTTGAAGTCGCTTGGCTGTTCTGAAAATTTTCTTGAATGCAGAACTTGAAAAATAATCTTGAATGCACTATCGAAAAAATTCTTTTGAACTTGTTCGGCTGTTTCAAAAATTTTCTGGGGTATAGATTGAATGATTTTTCGATACCCTCTTTGAAAATGCTTTCGAAAAAGGTTGAGTAACCTTTCAACCTACTAAACTTGAATTATTCTTTTGCAGACTATAGCCTATATATCGCCAAACAATTTCGATTTATCTCTCAGTGGAAATGACTTAAAGGTAATTCTCTAAGCCACTACCAAATAGACTTTTACCCTGTTGGACATTTCTCAGCTTTGCAACATGAAATTCGTACTTTTGTCATGACTGTAATTTTCTTGGATTTGTTTTCTTAGGAAATTCTCGTATTGGCTCAATGGCTTCCATTGTGGTCCCATCTTCCTCAAGGTAATCCAATCCTATGTTCATTTCTTTTCTTGATATGCTCAAGCTTGATATAATTTTTGCTTTGCACTACTATTCTCCCTCTTTTGATTGGGCTAGATTTTGCACATTCCCTTGGAGAAATGCCTTCTTCTCCACCTAATTTCCCTTTTCCATTAAGATCGACAACCGAATTACTTCTTGAGAAGAAGCTAAGGCCTATGGTGAACTAGGCCAAATCATAGCCAAAGGGCTTTGAATACTGGGTCAGACGGCTACCAGTCGTCCCCATTTTGTGAGGACTGATAAGATTGGGATTGATATGTTTATTCATCTTACCATTGTAAACACCTCTCTTGATGTGGAATTGATGAGTGTGGTCTTGAAATTCTGGTCCAAGAGTATTAACCCTTTCCTACTCCCTTTTGGCAGAATTTCCATCACATTGAGGGATATTACCATTCTCACGGGCTTACCTATTCGGGGTGTTGATGCGCTTTGTCTACTTAATGCTCTAGATTTTTCCCTCCCATCTATAGAAGATTTCTCTACCACTCAAACTTCATACTCTACCATAATATGGAATCACACTATGTCAATGGGATTCCATCTACTACTGAGCATGTCGAGTTCTTATGGGTTCTCTTATACAAGCATGTATTCTGCACTGAAAGTCGGGCCATGGAATATTTACCTCGCGAAGACTCTACTTAGATCTAAGAATATGCCTTTAGGCAACTTTATTTTTGCCTTAGTTTATCATGCCATAAGTAAATATGTATATGAGGAGTCTTATCATCGAGTTAGGTGCCTTATGGTTGTTTTCATATTTTCTAGAACTTTCATACAAGGAACCTTCCTCTTTAAAGACTTTTGGACTCCATGTCTACGTACTATGCATGCCCTCCAATGATCTTATTTCCTTTTTCTTGGGTTTGGTAGATCGAGCACTAGTACACTTGTTATTGAAGCCTGATTCTATACATATTTAAGTTTGGAATCAGATTTTGACTTCTTCTCAGCCATATCTACATGATTTTGAGAGCTCCATGGCCTTTGCTAATGCTACGTTTAGAGTGCTTATTTCAGGAGGTTTCTTCGCCTTTTCTTCTTCACTATCTCCATCCTTAGCTAGTCTACAGCCATATCTCCCTTGTCTTTGGGTCAGCCAATTTGGTTTTCAACATTTTATCCTAGTTTTACCTCTTTATCCACGGCACAATCCTTCTCTTCTTGGTGGAATATTAGATTTGACGAGTTCCTCAGTTCTTGCTCACCCACTGCATGTAAAAAAATTATTGGCTGCATAAATTGCCTCATGTTTATTTGATTTCCCCTTTTTCTCCACATGATTGACTTATTCTCCTAGTAGGCCTACTAAGAAACTCAAGATAGATGAGGACCAATAGTTGGCCTAAAAAGTCTAAGCTTCCTACAGATGTGAGGAATTCTTCCAACCTACAACATTTTTCACGTAGGCCAGCCCATCAATTTGATTTCTCCAATACTGTTCATGATCCCATTAAGGTTGAAGAAATGGAAGATCCCTTTGAGAGTAATGGGCAAGGGTTGAATTTTAGAGAAGAGGCCTCAAATGAGGAAGATTCCAGAGATATTAGTAGTGCACTTGGTTCAGAGACAGAGAAAGTAGAAGACTCATTGGATGAAAGGGGCCCCTCCTTTGGAGAAGGCTAGTATGAGCATACTACTAAGCCTACTCCCTCTCCGATTTGTTCTCCACCTTTATCTTTCTATTGCATTTTTCATCTTTCCCTGCATTATATTTTCTATTTCTTTAGGCTTCACCAAGTTCAACTTTTCAAATAAATGCAGAGATAGACTTATCTTTGGACTTGTCTTTTCTAAACCAAACCACTCCTGCCCCCCAGTCCTCAATGCACCCTCTTATTGACTCAAAGGTGGTTTTTGCTCGCTCAACTGTGAGTTCTTTTCTTGGCTTAGATCTACTTTCCTAATGCACCATCCAGAAGGATGCTTTTTGTGCACCTTTGGTGGTGTTGGCATCAGCTTCTAAAGTGCCTCAGTCTAAGGTATTCATTTCAGAGGCCTTAGCTCAAACTTCTTCTATTTTCCCTACAATGGACCGTGCTCTAAAATCCAACATAGAGATTTCCTCCAAATTGGATACCTCAAAAGGAAAAAATATAGAGTTTGAGTAGGCCCAACTTACCAAGAAACAAGCTACCCAACAATTAAGTGGGCTAGGCCCAGAATATGATGCTCACAAAGAGCGTATCAAGATATTAACCGAAGAATTGGAAATGGAGAAGGCTAAGCTAACCTCTTTGGTGGGGCAAGGTGAATCCATAAAGGCTCAACAGCTTGAGCATCTATAAAGAGTCGAAGTCCTTAGGTTAATTCTTAGCTTCCTAACGCAAAGAGGTAGTGGGATTAGCTTTAGAATTGCAGGGAATTGATGCATCTCGCCAACACTGCCTTGGCTACTGGGATTCACTCCGCTCTTTTGATTTCTTCATGATATGACTTTGACATTTCTAAACAATCATGAACTAATGAGACTTTGACTTGGGAACTTTATAGCCATTTGTTTAGCATTTTTTAAGTTGTAAAGCCTCAATTTGCACATGCTTCTTTGTATTATCTTCTATGCGCTTTTGTACTCTATAGCCTATTGTGACAAATGATTGTCCTGAGGCTATTATGCTCCCTTTCCAACCCTTGCTAGGTGGCCATCAACCTACCATTTTTGCTTGGTGGAATGAGGAGAATTGGAATGCATTCTCAAGGTGTACTTGACTAATTGTTGGAAACTCATTGAACATTGCACATATGCACTTATAGCCATGACATTGCATTAGTGGATCAAGGTGGCACTAGGCCTACCTTTTGATTTGTGTTGAATGTTTATGGAATAATTTCTTGTGGAAAAATCATTGAACACCAACACATGTACACTTATAGCCATGAAATTGCATTAGTGGATCAAGGTGGCACTAGGCCTACCTTTGGATGTGTGTTGATGCTTGTGGAATAATGTTGTAATTCTGTTGCTGATTAAAAGTGGTCCTTGAACCTACTTTCTTTACTTGAGAATATATACTGTGTATATCAAGTACATCATTGAAGAAATATGAAAAACAGTGGCTACAAAGCCTATTGATATATTGATTAGGTACCTCGATAGAAAAATTTATATATTTGAGAAACAGTGGCTTTAAAAAGACTACTGAATATATGTTTATCCAAAACATAGAATAGAATAAGGTACTATGCTAGAGAAAACTTGAATGCTTGAGAAAACAATGGCTAAAAGGCCTACTTTTACCTTAGACATAGAATAGAACAAGTTACTATGCTAGAGAAAACTTGAATGCTTGAGAAAATAGTGGCTAAAATCCTACTTTTACTCAAAACATAGAATATAGCATTTCCTTAACATTGTCCTGTTAAAGGCCGTGGAATCGACCTAATTACTTTAGGAAGTTCATAAAATTTCCCTCATGGTGAGGAAATACTTCTTTAGGTATTTCTATCATGAACCTCTCGCGGTGACTCTCTCAGGTTTGCTAACCAAGAGGTTTCCATGTAGTACTTAATGTATCTTGAAATGTCCCTCCCAATTGGGAGATCATTTGCCCAATTCTATGTCTTTGGAACCAACTGGTAGTATAATCTTCCAAACAAGGCCTTCTACTTCAAAGCTTTTTCTCGACTCGTGTTAAGTGAATCTAGCACTGATGACTAATCAACATATAATATATCAGATCATCAATATTCTGGATCGAATTCACATACCATCACTATACTCAGAGCAATGATCATCAGAGTATTCAGACTATCCTAAATTAGAAAAGATTTACCCCTCTAGAACTCCTTTTAGAAGTCCTGTAGACCCACAATGTCTTTGATAAAATCCTATGCTAGCTCTAGGATTCTCCAATAGCATTTTCTCCAGGATACCTATCAACACTTTGTTGGATGCTTCTGCTTGTCCATTGGCTTGAGCATAGAAAGGAGTTGATATGATGAGTTGTATCCCATAATCCACAACAAAGTAATTCATCTTTTCCCTAGTGAACATTGTCCCTTGATCAGTAGTGATGGACTGGGGAATCCCAAACCTATGAATAATCTGCTCCTTAATGACTAAATCACATCCTTTTATTCTACTTTCTTCAATGGTACTACCTCCACCCATTTAGTGAAATAGTCTGTAGCAACTAGGATGAAGTTGTGCCCTTTTGATGATGTTGGATGAATCTTCCTAATTAGATCCATGGCCATCCTCTGAACGGACATGACTTTACTATTGAATGTAATTCAACAAATAGTGATCCGTCAGATGCTTCTCGACACTTCCCACCCTACTAGCAGCTGATGTGCTCAAGAACCCCCACGTAACCCCACTTCGATACTTCCAACGACCAGAGAATCCTGCGAAGCTAAGCCTCTGTCACAATAAAACCCGTATAAAAAAATTTTCTTTTCTAAACTTGTTATTTTATAAATTTCTATGAAGATAACAAATACGTGATATGATATGTCCCAAACCCGTAAATACAATTTACACTTCTTCAAAATATGGCAACCAACAACACTTCTTCAAAAGTGCCCTGTGCTCATCACATTTCTTACAAACAAACTATGTACATACATATGCACAACTATACAAGTTCAAAGTACTTTCTACAAATATATATAATGGTGGGTAAATACAACACATATAATCCGTGAAGGTCGAGGACCCCGATTTGTCCTGCAAAGATTCTAAGGTATCTATACTTGGAAAATCTATTTTTAAAACCAGGGAAAATAATGAGCTAAAAGAGCCTGAGTGTCTCGCTTATAAAATGCTTGCTTTTTCTGAAAATATCTCAAAACTGTAAAACTATCTTTTACAAAACATTTTTAGGAAACCTTGCTTGCTTTTCTATAAAAGTTTCTAAAACTTTTCGTAAAAATGCTTGCTTGCTTTGCTATAAAAGTTTCTAAAACTTTTCATAAACTGCTTAATTGCTTGCTTTGCTATAAAAGTTTCTAAAACTTTTCATAAAATGCTTGCTTGCTTTGCTATAAAAGTTTCTAAAACTTTTCATAAAATGCTTGCTTGCTTATCAGTGGTCGATTTTAAGTTGTATGTAAAATGCTTATAAATATAATGATCAACCACTGGAGGCCTTTTCATTATTGCACTTAAACACTGAAAACCCGTGTTCTCTATCAAGGCCGGTGGAAGGACCTCGTGTCCACATCACCTATTATGGTAAATATGGTGGAATGCTTCATCACCACATAAATAACTAGCGCGCTAACCCTATATACCCCCAAGACGCGTTACTCTGGCCCTCCCTAATATGCCATAATGCATGAGCTACGCCACGACCGTGCAAATCTGAAAATACAAAGGCAATCATGTCCTAACTTCACCGTGCACTTACGTGACATCCTAAACTTAATGCTTTGCTTAAACTAGGATTTCTTAAGACTGACTTATAAAATATAATTTTGTTCATTATTGCTTTTAAAATATGGTTTAACAAATCAAACCATAAGCTTTAAAATATGGTTTAACAATTAAAACCATAAGTTTAAAATATGGTTTAACCAATCAAAACCATAACATACCAACGTAAAACGATTTATAACAATACACTAGTATCAAAAATAAAGTTTAGAACACTCACTTTTCCTGCATAAATAATCGAAAGACGACTTCTCAATTTCTCCGCCTCCGCTTTTACCCTACACATTCAATGTATTAGACCACATCGCCATCACAACTGCCAATTTGCACACTTGCGCTACACTAAATTCTTCGGAAAATATGTGCTCCAAATGCCATTCACAGCATAAAATATTCTAGACTCAAGGGGCTTTCCTCGTAGAGTCCAAGAACACTAAAAAACATGAAATTGCCTAGATCGGTTCAAACAATCTAGAAATTTCAACTCGAATCGTCTAAAAATGTCCCGAATTCACCGAATCAAGCCGAATATAGTCCCAAAAATTCCTAAAAATTCTTAAACTAAGTCAAAAAAATTTGGGACTAAAATTTACGGTCTCTCACGACCTTTAAGAAAATCCTAAGCCATTAAATGACCTTTAGGATAGAAATAACACAAGTAGGAAAATTACTCTCTGAGTTCGACGAAACTCTAAGATTTTGTTAATCTACACGTACTCTTTGTCACGTGGGATCAATTTTGCCTCTCACGCGACAAAACCCACGCCTAATTTCCATATATCTGAGAGAGAAGTTTCTCTCTCTAAAATCTCTCTCTCCTCACGCTCTATTTCTCATGCCCTTCTCTCCGTCATACACCCTTCTTTTTTTTTACTTTATCTTTTTTTTTTTTATTATTATTATTATTTGGATATATTTAATTATATCACCATTCGAGTCCATTTCAACCTCGAAAATTTGATTCTTTTCAAGCCTCACTTTATCAGAATGAACTAAATTTCAAGTTAGCTCGATTCTCGGTGATTTTTGTAAAAATCTCATCCCCAATGACGGCTTATCACCCGTAAAATCGTAAATATTCCTCGCTAGACACAATTTTGACGAAACTTTTCTCGGGTCACTAGATTTCGCGAGATCTAATTTAAATGCGCAGTCAAGCCGCCATCCGAGATATAGATAAATTTTCTAGCTTCCCGAACCATTACAAGAATTTATTATTATTATTATCCTTTAACTAATTAAAGTTTCCATGATTTGTACTTTCACCCCCTCCACTTTCCTTAATTGCAAAAGTGCCACCATTCTTTGAAAACTTTACAATTTCATCCTTAAAAAAAACAACTTCCAAAAATACTACTATGACACTCAACTAATTAAGGAAGCCCTGCACGTATGCGACTTACTAAGCATCGCATCGCAGATACCCTCCTGATCGGCGTTACAAATCCTCCTCCTTAACATTTCGCCCTCGAAATGAACAACTAAACTCAAAGGAAAGGAAAACACCTCAATCGTAGGCCACCGAGATTACCTGACGGCGCACTGAGCCTCCGCCCCAGTAACCCGCCTCTCTCACGATTCTTCCACTAGATTTTAACCAGTTGAATCACCTACTTCCTCAACACCGCCGCTCCGCGACCACAATCACATTGTGTTTCCTCAAGTCGTTCCTCCCTAGTCGCACTAGCTACTCTCTCTCAAGACATGTGAAGGATTTGATGTATTTCAACATCGACACATGGAATATGTCACGATCCCTGATAACTCCGTGCAGAATCCCAACTCAGGCCACGTCTCACCTTGCTCACACCCATAAGGCCCTATAAATCTCGACCAGCTCGTCGCCTCCCAAATCTCAACACCTTTCCAGTGGGAAATCTTCAAAAAGACCCACACCTATCTCGAATTAAAGTCTCGCGATGATTGTCTCGCATAACTTCTTCCAAGCCTATCTCTTGTTGTCTTCATCACTGACGACTTCACTTTCTTCAAGTGACTCGCACTAACTCGTGACCTACCAATCTCCTCTCATCAACCTCATCCCAAAGACACCGGAGTCCCACATTTCGCCATACAGCCTCCCTCAAATGGAGCCATCTCTATACTGGCCTGATAGTGTTGTCAGCGAACTCCATTAGTGCCAAATGAGTATCCCAACTCCCCTTGAATTCCATCACACAAGGTCTCAACATATCCTCTAACGTCTGAATGGTCCTCTATGACTGACCATCCGTCTGAGGATGAAATGTTGTGCTGAAATGAAGGTGAGTACCTAAAGCTGCTTACAAACCGGGCCAAAACTTAGATGTGAACTTGGGGTCTCGATCTGAAACTATCAAAACTGGAACCCCATGAATTCTCACTATCTCATCCACATACAACTAGGCTAACTTTTCCAGAGAATCCTCAACATTAACTCAACAGAAATGAGAAGATTCCCGCTTTCAATCGATCAACTATCACCATATAGAATCGTGCTGCCTCCGAGTCCATGGAAGACCCGGCCACAAAATCCATAAGGATCTTCTCCCATTTCCCATACGAATGTGGAGAATCGTATCTTTCCCACGAGCCTTTCCGATGCTCGCCTTCAATTGGCCGACAAAAGCCAGCATCCTGGAGACGAAACCTCGCGATCTCTTTCTTCATCCCATTCCACCAAAGAATGTTCTTTCAAAGTCCCGCATATCCCTGGTACTACCTCGATGCATAAAGATAAGAAGATGAATGTGTTTCCATAATGACTCTCTTCACTTCGCCATACTCCGCACACACATTCTCCTCGGGCCCCTTTCACTATCATGTCATCTCTCGATTTGAAACTCGCTTTCTTTCCCTTTTCTATCTCTTTCCTAAGCTTAATCATCCGCGATCCCAACTCCGTCCCGCTCGACCGTGATCCCACTAGAGAGATCTAAATATGAAATGTAGCTAACAATGCTCATGAATCCTCGGGCCCAATATCACCCCTAAAGTTCGTGATCCACCAACAAATGCAAGATAACCCGATCTCATAAGACAACAACTCTCAGGTCGTCTACTAAGGCATCCGCTACGAATTGGGCCTTTTCACTGATGGTACTAATAAGACAATAGTCCTTAATAAACTAAAGCCATCTTCTTTGCCTTAAGTTTAACTCTTTCTGGGTGAAAATATATTGAAGACTCTTATGATCCGTAAAGATCCTATAAGGAGCACCATATAAGTAATGCCCATATCTTTCGTGGCAAACACGATCACGTAAGCTCTAAATCGTGTGTGGTAATTCTCCTCGTGCTTTAGCTACCTAGAGGCATAAGCAATCACCCTAATATTCTCCCGCATCAAACATTAAATCAAGACTCTACGGAAGCATCACTATAAATCATAAACCCATCTCTCCCATTAGGCAAAGCTAGAACTGGAGCTAAAGTCAATCTACCCTTTAACTCCTCGAAACTCTGCTGGCAAGTATCCACCCAATCATACTTGACATCTTCCGTCGCTCAATAATGAGGCCGCCATCCCGGAGAACCCTTAACAAACTTCCCGTAATACCACCAAACCAAGGGAAGCTTCCTGACCTTCCGATATACCTTTGGCGCTTCCAACTTACCAACTTTGATTTTCGGGATCCACACTCACCTCCTCACCGAGATCACACGACCTCGAATGCCACCTCAGAAGCCAAACCCACTTCACTAACTCGCATATAGCCGCTAATTCCTTGGGGTAGTTCAGAACACAATCCTTAGGTGCTCAATGCTCCTCTGTGACTACCTAAATACACTAGGATATCATCGAGAAGACTACGACAAAACTATCCAAATACTACCGAATAATTCCTGGCTCATCAAATCCATAAACGCCTGTGGCATTAGTCAAACCAAACGGCATCACCGTAGTAAACCCATAATGCCCGTATGCGTTTGTTCAATGCAGCCTTAGAACATCACTCTCCCCGCACCCCTAACCGATGGTACCCGACCTCGCAAATCTATCTCGAGTACACTCGAGACCCCGGTCGATCGAATAACTCATCGATCCTAGTGGAGTGGATACTTATCGCAGATGGTAACTCTATTCGGGCCGTCAATCTATACACAACCGCAAACTCCCATCGTTTCACTCAAGAGAATTGAGCTCCCTGGAGATATGCTCTCACCGAACTAATAATCCCTTTACTCAACTCTTCCAATCCAAGCCTTAAGCCTCAATCACAGGAGCCATCCTATAAGGAGGGAATGGAAATGGGCCTGGCCCCCGATCAAATCAATGGGCGAACTCCACTTCCTATCTAGAGGTAATCCTACAATATCATATGGGAATACATCCGAAATCCTCTTAACAACCGGAATCTCATCCACTGTAGTCCTCCTTCCCCGTTCTCCACCATGTCGATAACCTTGACAACCCTTACGCAACATCCTTTACTCTACCATTGCCGAGATCATATTGGAAGATAAATCTCTGTGTATTCCCCTAAACTTTACCTCAAATTTCCCTGGCCTATGAAACTTTACTTCCTTTTTATAACAATCTAATGTGGCTCTATGGCGAGATAGCCAATCCATGCCGAGAACCACATCAAAATCCCTCATATCTAAGGCCACAAGATCCGTTAGGAACTCCTGTCCCCCAATCAGAACTTTACTATCTTTGACTACTCTATCTGAGACTAACAAATCTCCTGCTGGAAGGGAAACTTTCATACGACCCCTTAATGGTTGGGTCTCTATCTGGAAGCGATCTAAGAAAGGCCTGGATGCAAATGAATGTGTGGCTCCTAGGTCCACTAATGTATATGCATCATGCTTAAGGATAAAAATAATACTAGTAACCACATCTAGAGCCGCACCGCATCCCGCCGGTCACAAAGATAAACCCCAGTTTCGAGTACTGGTCTTGTCTATGTCCCGGGGCACTACCCTTACCTTCTACCACTTGCCGCCTCTACCTACGGCTTACACCGTCTCTCCGTCAGAAACCCTCCCCGAAGACCTCTCGAAAGTGCTCATTTCATAAGGTAGCTAGCTCGGGCTACTAATGTCTCTGCACCAATCAACTGAGGACACTCCTTAATGAAATGGCCTTCTTGGACTATAGTGGAAAACACTCCCCCGCATCAGACTCTACATTCCCCAAGGTGTCGCATCCGACACATATCATGGGACTGGAGGAATACTCCGGGTGTCACCGCCGGCACCGGGCCCCACCGGGATCCCCGACCAGAGGCTCCCGGCACTGCACCCGCCCCTAACCTCCCAGGTGCACTTCAATCTTGAATCCTATGACTCGAGGAAAGAATCATTAATAAACTCTCAATAAACTAATCCCATGACATACCATTGTGGATACCTTCCTATCCACTAAGATCCCACTAACCCAAACTCGCCTTCAATCGTAAAACTTGAAAACAGGACCCTCTGATCATCTGTGCAGCCTATAACTTTGTAAATCTTGTTTAGTATGTCCAACCATAACCAGGCTGCCTCTAAATCGCCACTACCGTCATATGGCTTGGCGCCCAACTTTGCTCTCTATAGACCTCCCAGATTCTTCAGGAACCTCTCTAGGTGGCGGCGAGGGCTAAGGTCAAAGGGATCGTTGATGAGTCGCTTATACTAATTATCCGAGCAACTGCGGCACCTCCGCCTATAGTAAACAATCTTGAACTCGAGTTCCTCCGTAGCCTGGGGATGGTTCACTCGACTGGGCTGAGTCGATTCACTGAGGTGGTATGGACCAACCCGCATGCTCAACTCCCCGTACAAGATCGCAGCACGCACGAAAGCCTGGAACGCTCTCCTAGGATGACTTCAACGTCCTCTGCCTGACATAGTGCTTTATTCGAAAAAGTCAACTGTTTAGTACTTTGAAACACTTGTCGCATGTATTAAACGGAAACATGGTTGCCACGAAGCAGTAGAATAGTGTACAAGAAAACGACGATGCTTAATAACACAGGTTTCCTAAGACCCTGCTCTAATACCAACTTGACACACCCCTACCCCTATTAGCAGTGAGATGCCTAACCCCAATGCATCTCAACATTGATACTTTAACGACTAGATAACTCGAGGAAGCTAAGCCGTACCGGTCAAAACCCTGTGAGCAAAAATTTTCTTTCTAAACTCGTTATTTTATAAAATTTCGACAAGAGATAACAAATTTGCATATAGGACATGTCCCAAACCTGTAAATACAATTTACACTTCCAAAATATGGCAACCAACAACACTTCTTCAAAAGAGCCTCAAGCTCATCACATTTTCATAAAACAAACTATGTACATACATATGCACAACTATACAAGTTCAAAGTACTTTCTTACAAATATATACAATGGTGGGTAAATACAAAACATATAACTAATAGTCAGGAGGACCTTGATTTGTAACAACGTTCGGCGTACCTGTACCTAGAAAATAATTTTTAAAACCAGGAAAATAATGAGCTAAAAGAGCTCAATGAGTATATGCTTTATAAAATGCTTGCTTTTTCTGAAAATGTCTCAAAACTGTAAAACTATCTTTTACAAAACATTTTCAAGAAACCTTGCTTGCTTTGTTATAAAAGTTTCTAAAACTTTTAGTAAAAATGCTTGTTTGAAAGCATATAAAAGTTTCAAAACTTTCATAAACTCCGCGCTTGCTTGCTTACATAAGTTTCTAAAACTTTTCATAAAATGCTTGTTTGCTTATTAGTGGTCGATATTAAGCTATACGTAAAATGATTATAAATATACTGATCAACCACTCTGCGCCTTTCGCTTGACGTATTCTAGTAAACACAGGAACCCGTGTCTTTGGTCACCGCGCCGGCTAAGGACCTCGTGTCCATATCACTCTATTCCTAAATATGGTGGAATGCTTCATCACCACATAAATAGCCAGTAGGCGCCTAACCCTATATACCCCAAAGACGTGCCACGGTCTCCCTAATATGCCATAATGCATGACGCCACAAGCCACGACCAGCAAATCTAAAATGCAAAGGCAATCATGTCCTAACTTCACCGCACGACGAATACCGATGTAATGTCATTAAACTAGTGATTTCTTAAGGCCTGACTTATAAAATATAATTTTGTTTTCTTGCTTTTTAAAATATGGTTTAACAAATCAAAACCACCAGCTTTAAAATATGGTTTAACAATTAAAACCATAAGCTTTAAAATATGGTTTAACAATTAAAACCATAAGCTTAAAATATAGTTAACCAATTAAAACCATAACATACCAGCGAAAAACGATTTATAACAATACACTAGTATTGAAAATTAAAGTTTAGAACACTCACTTTTTCGGTTACAATAATTGAGCATGACTTCGCAATTTCTCCGCCTCCGCTTTTACCCTACACATTCAATGTATTAGACCACACGTCATCACAACCAAGCAATTTGTAATAATTTCCTGGGTGCTACAATTAAATTTTTCAGAAAATATGTGGGCTCCAAATGCCATTCACAGGCATAGTGCCAGATTCTAGACTTAAGGGGCTTTCCGTAGAGTCCAAGAACACCCTAAAATGCCTGAATTCCTTGTCGATTGTCCGAAAAACAACCTCGAAATTTCAACCCGAATCGTCTCGAAAAACAAATTCCAAATTCAGCCCGAACTGTCCAAAAATAGTTCCAAAAATTACTAAAAATTCCTAAACTAAGTCCAAAAATTTTGGGACTGAAATTTACGACCTCTCACAGCCTCCAATCATATCCCAAGCCATTAAATGACCTTTAGGATAGAAATAACACAAGTAGGAAAATTCCCTACCTCTTGGAGTTTGACGAAACTCTAAGATTTTGGTGCCCACGCGTAGCCCTCGTTGAGTGGATCAACTTTGCCTTCTGCTCCGACAAAAACCTACGGTCCGATTTTCATAGATCTAAGAGATAAGTTTCTCTCTCTAAAATCTCTCTCTCTTCACGCTCTGTTTGTCACGCCCTTCTCTCCGTCATACACCCTTCTCCTTTTTGACTTTATCTTTTTAATTTTTAATTTTAATTTTTATTATTTATTTATTATTATTATTTGGATATATGACTCAAATTGCCTCATTCGGGTCCATTTCTCACTCCTCGAAAAATTTATTTTCGCCACTTTATCAGGAAATGAACCCAATTTCTCAAGTCATTTCCTCGACACAAGATTTTTGTAAAAATCTCGTTCCTAAAGTCACTGATGGCTTATCACCTAGAAACTGTAAACATTCATTTGTCTCATAATTCAACGTTTTCTCTCAACATCAGATTTCAGAGATCGAATGAACGACGAGTCCGCTTCGGCCATCCAAGATCTAAAGAATTTTCTAGGTTTCCCTGAACCATTATGACAATTTATTATTATTATTATCCTTTAACTAATTAAAGTTTCCATACTCAGACTACCTCTCCACTTTCCTTAATTGCAAAAGTCACCATTCTTGAAAACTTTATAATTTCATCCAGAAGAAAACAACTTCCAAAAATACTACTATGACACTCAACTAATTAAGGAAGCCTCATGCCACATATGCGACCCTACTGCATCGCACTGCATAATCTCCTGACTGGGCTGCTACAACTTCCATTTTTCTAGCACTATTGATAACCTTTAGACTATGGGATGCAATCTTTTAGAATGGTTAGCCAAAAATATATGTGTCTTCTAATTAACCATTGCATCTTTACTCTAGATTGATCCACAAATTCCTTCATGAACTGTTTATACCTCCATGTTAAAAGACATAATTGAGTACAATCCATCAAAACCTTTTTCAATATGGGCCTCTGAAGAGGAACAAAATTCCAAGTTTCGAGTTTCATTTTGATGGGAACCTCTTGCTCGATTCTCTAAATACTTCTCGAACTCGCTTCAACTCTAGTAATATCCATGTCATTATTGAAGATGTCTAGGTCGATCCCCTTTTCGAAAATTGGTAGGTGATTCTTCTTCTCTATCATGACGAGTTTATGGGTCAATTCTTCACTTATTTTAACACTAGAGGCTATTTGAGCAAGTTCGTCAGCCTCCCAATTGGATTCCCTAGGCACATCTTCAAATTCCACATTATCAAAGGAATCTAACAACTGAATGACAATAGTAATGTAAGGTGTTAATAGCAAGTTGTTACACTTATACTCCCCTGTTAATTATCGAAGTACCAATTGAGAATCTACAATGACTTGAACATCTTTTATCCCAAGCTCCAATAGGATCTCTAAGCTAATCACCAAAGCTTCATACTCGGCTTGATTGTTGGTGCATTCAGAGGCCAGATTGGGAAACAATGTAGTCTTTACTCCCCCTAGGGAAAAGATCACTATTCCTACACCAACTTAATTCTCTATGCTCAAACCATCAAATTTGAGGATCCAAGGTTCCTTTTCTACCCTTCAAATTCCTAGCTATACACTTTGCTCTATCTCAATCTCTAAGGAAGGATGATCGGTTAGGAAATTTGTCAATACTTGTCCCTTAACTAATTTATGTGGAAAATAAACCAAAGTGAATTCTTACAAAGCAAGGACCATTTACCAATCCTCCCTGTTATCAGTGACTAGTTAATCATGTACTTCATAAGGTTAGTCTGAGAAACCACATAGACTCAAGAATTTATCAAGTAATGTCTCAGTTTAGTACATGAAAAGTACAAGGCCAAACATAATTTTTCAATTGAAGTATATCTTTTTTTTGCTGGATTTAAGACCCTACACAAGCCTAGGTATATCTTCTACTGCTATTAAAATCTTATTGTAACTAGAGAAACCATCCATAAAGGAAAAAAATTCATTATTAGCAGTAGAGTCAACAAACATGTCTGCAACATGCATCACATACATATCCTTAGGAGCGCAACATTTAAATCTCTAAAATCCACGCATACCCGAAGTTTTCCATTTCTCTTCATCACATGAACAATGTTTGTTAACCATTGAACATTACTTATAGGCCTGGTGAATTTGGCCTTTAAGAGTTTCTTAATTTTCTCCTTCACCTTCAACATTACTTCCTTAGACATCCTTCTAGGTGGTTGTTGGAAATTCGAGCCTGATGGGAAGATGATGTTCCATAAGGCCCCTATCAAATCCTAGTATTTCATCGTAATTCCAAGAGAAGCAATCTTTGAATTCCTGTAATAGTGATATGATATGTTCCTTCAAGTTAGTGGGTAAAAGAGAATTGATGTAAGTAATCATTGGCTCTTCCACAATGTCAAGGTTGACTTCTTCCATAGGATCATGTACTTGAGACTTGTTGTCTTCCATTTAGGAGGGCCTTCCAAATCTTCCAATCTAAATTTCTTCCTCACTCTTAAATCTGATTCTCCTTCAATAATCACTAACTCCTGAATACCCATGAAATTTCTTACATATATTAACACTACAATTTTGCATTTTGAATGTCATTCTAGCAGCCAGCATTCTCTTTGTAGAATACTTAGTCATCAATCTCCTTGATGATTAGCCCCTTTATCGGCCTGAAAGGCACGATAGTAGTTGTTTTTAGAAGTTTGGTAGTTTGGTCTTGAATTTCACTGGTATTTCTTGACTCCATGTATATTTCCCTTAGAGCACCATCCTTCTTCTTGCATTTGAATTTTATTAGACCAAACTCTTGGTCGTAGTAACTAGCCTCAATAGAATCTGAAGTTGCAATGAAAGGTTGTTTGACTATCCATACTAATTCTATTTCATCACCTTTCCAAAACACCAATTGGCATGAATCCAGTCTCTTCTTAGCAAAACATGGTAATTAGTAGTAGCATTAATCACAAAGAAGGCTGATAAGGAAGTCTTACTACCCACAATGATATCAATAGGGTATCAAGAGTCTTAGAGATTTCCCTAATGAAAGCTAACACAGATACTTCTATTTCAAGTAAATCATAAATGCTTCTTCTTAGTTCTCTTAACATCCTTAATGGCATCACATTATTTCTTGATCCATTATCTGGCATACACCTTGGACAACTGGTTTACTATTAAGGTGTGTCTCATAGAGAAGGTCTTATGAAATGTCTTATCCATTTCCCTGATGGGTTTTCCAATATCACATGAGCCTTGCTTCTTTCAAAATCTGGTAGATTACCTTTGACTATGTTTTCCTCTACCAGGAAAGATGTCTTTCTACGACATCCCACTATGCTTTCCTCCATCTCTTTTGACTTGAAGAAATCTAGTAAAGTTAGAGAAATGGTAGAACAATTCAAAGAAATAGGAAATGTACCTATCAGCAACTAGACTCATCATCTTCTATAGCCTTCCTTCCAAATTTGGTTTTCTTTGGAGTAGGCATTACTTCTTCTCTCACTATTTCTTTTGGCTTTCCATGTGGAATTTCTTCAAGTAATTGCCTTTTATCCATAGCTCTCAGTCTCTATATCCTTCTTTTTTGAGTTCTAGTGAGCTTTTGGGGAAATTTCTTATGCTGCACCACATCCCATTTTTTCCCAAGTGAGACAGGAGAAGGGACAACAACACTTGGAGGTATTTTCCTCCTTGAAGTGTTCATGCCCTTTCCTTTTGGAAATGTATGTCCCTTTTTAGGAGAAACATTTTTTCCTTTAGAGGATTTCTTCTTCTTGTTTTCCTGTTTTGAATGGAATGGATACCTTCCATTCTTTTCCTCTTCTCTAGCTACAGACACTTTTCTTTTTGTTGCTAATTCATCCTTATGAACCAAATATTGTTTAGGAATCCATACCTTATCCTGTCATTAGGAGAAAATCTCTCATCCTTCTTTTTTGAATTCTAGTATTGCCCTCAAATAAGTAGCAACTATGTTAACTGAAGCCACTGGTAGAAAAGGATCTTCATCAATCACAATGACCTTCTTTTTCTCAAGGAACTTTAGTATTCACTTGTTGATTCTATCCTGGATAATATTACTAAAACTTCAAAAATAATTAGTTCCATGATTCCATGAGTTATGATACTTATAGTATACTTTTCCCCTAAGTTCTTCTTTAATGGGGAGTTGGTGATCTTGGGGAAATGCAATGAATTTCTCCTTGAGAAAGTCTTTGCACATCAAATGTAGATTGTACTTGTGTATTAGAGGACTTCTTCCATAAGTCAAATGTTGTCTTCATCAGTAGAGGGGAGATGAATGAACCCGTTGTTAGGAGATCAGATACTGCAATTTCTTCAAAATTCACCTCCTAGCAGTAAGTTCCCATGGAGGTCTTTCTCCGTTGACTTTCTTCCCTGAGTAATTCTTCATACTCTTTTACCTTAGCAGCAAGCTCATGGAAGTCTCTGAAGTCCATTCCTTGAAATTTCTTTCTTAGCTATATATCAAGTTCCCTTTGGGCCATCTTCACGTACTTTGTTTCTGGGAGATAGATTTTGCATCTATTCCTCATTATTTTGAAATGAGTAATGAATGACTCTATTGATTCTCCGCCCCTTTGGGTTACCCTTGATAATTTCGCTATGAAAATCTCAGGTTTAACCCTAAAGAATTGTGAGTGGAACTATCTCCCCATTTCTTACCAACTCATAATATAATTCCTTGGCAATGTTTCATACCAAGTAAAAGCAATTCCTATTAATGAGTTAGGAAATAACCTGAGTTTGAAGTAGGGGAAATGCTCATAGTTAGCCAATTTCCCACACTGCACTATGAATCTAGCTACATGCTCCAAGGTGGATTGTCCATATTCTCCAGAGAATAAAGAGAATTCAAGAATTATATTCCCCCTTGGGTAAGGATTCTCTCTTTCTATTGCCTCTGGATATGGCTTATCGAATTATGGGCAGCCAATATGTCTAAGGCCTAGCCCATATAACTCATGTACCGACTCCCTTATTGCCTCCAAGTCTAGTGGTAGAGGTAGCTACATAAAAGGCTGGGGAATTTGTTGTCCTCTATTAGTTCCTACTCGTAAGGGTGGTTGAATATTGCCCCCCGTGCCTCCAGCTAAAGGAATTGGTTCATTGTAGGCTCCAGATTATGTAATCGAGTTAGTGCTAATAAATAACCTTTGAAGAACCATTGTTCTATCAGAGATTAGAACGTTCGCCATTGATATTCGTCAAAGTTCCATCATCTCTCCTATGGGGAGGAAGATAGTTATTTTCAACCTTTATAGGTTAGCGATGAGATCCACCTACTTTCTAAAAATTCTTAGGGTTCTACCTCCCAAGCTCACTAGATAGTTGCCTTATAGGTTGAGAAGCAACTTCTTGTCTCTATTGTCCAACAATCTTTGAGATTGCCTTCAGGATAGTCCTTTGTGACTGAGATTGTTATTCTCGCTCTTCTACAACAGTCTTAGCCTGCTCGATTGTTGTTTTAACCTTTTCATCTATCCCATCTATCATAGCTTAGGCATACTCAGACATGACTTTAGTTTTCTCAGCCAAAATTTTGATTTGTTCAACCTTAGCCTTAGATTGTGCAACCATTCTTTCATCAAAACGTTGTGCAGCCAATATATTTTGTTTCTTCAGTTTGTCAATCAACGCTTGAAACCTAATAGCATTAGGGTCATGAGTATCCACATCTACATTACCTATGTCTGCTTCCTGCTCGATTGGGTTGTATGATGCATATTCTTCTTTGAGAAAATTTGTTGCATTTCTCTCCATTTGTTTCACCATGGCTGGAACTAGTCCTTTCTGTGCTGCTTCTGCAGCATCAGATCCTGAGTACTGGGACTCCAAAATGATTTTACTTCTCAACTTTTGTGGCATCTTCAACAAAGATAGATCCCACTGGGCGTGCCAAAAATATGTTGTGTTGATTTTTGAATTTCACACGAACATACAAAATACAAGCATGAGAATAGAAATATTGCAAGAATCAAATGCTAAAGAAAAATATTATATTTCCCTAGGAATGAATGAAATAACACAATGCTGAAAAATTGACATAACCAATTAAAACTTAGAAATAGAAAGCTAGAATTGTTGAAATAAACATTAGATTTCAATATGTAGGAATGAAATAACACTGTGCTGGAAAATTGACATAAACTTGGTTGAAACTAGGAAATAAAGTGTTTAAATAGATGAAAATTTGGTTGAAGGATTCTTGAAGTGAATTGACATTGCTAAGTCGGTCAGTGTGGTTGATTGATTAATCCTTTTGCTCACATGATGTCTTGACTTGTTGCCCAAGTCTCAATTTTCTCCACTTTCCCCACTTCACAGTTCTTGCCCACGTCTTCCGTGAGGGGTTTGTTCATAGTATTTTTAAGTGCCAGGTAGGAGGCTTGTTCCTCGGATCTATCACGTCTCCATTGAGGAATCGTTCTTAGAAATTTATCCCGGCGTCGTTGTTAGAGAGGTATGTTCCTTGAGAAATTTATCCACGTCTTCACTAGAGAGGCTTGTTCTTCAAGGAAATTCCACGTCTGCACATAAATGCTCCACCTCTTTAACACTTATGATATTTGAGAAAAGGCTTCATTTGACTTTCGAAAATTAAAAATTAAAATAAAAATCAGAAATACCCTTGGACTTTTCTCTGGGCTTACTTTAATTGATCTGGGCTCTTTTTATCTGGATTATGTCAAATCTTAATTTGGGTGCAAACAACTATATAGATTTAAGTAGGCTATATAGATATGAATGCAACACAAGATAGATGAAAATTAACAAGACCCTTGCAACTGACTCTTTTTATGCAAATTTTAGTGCATCATCAACACATGACAAATCAAACTAGCTAGTAAGCTATACTTAATAAAATCTTCTTATTGCCATGATTTAATCTATGTAACTTGGAAATAGTCAATTAGGTCTCCTTATTTCTAATAGAGGTGAAGCATTCTTAAAAACTTTTTATGATGATATTAAATTGAATAATATTTCAGTTGTGCTCTAAACTAGAAAAGAATTTGTTATTCATTAATCAAATTGTTGATTATAATGATTGTTTCTTCAAATTTTGTTCTTTTGGTTTTGTTCTTAAGAATCGAAGCCAATAAGTTCTAGCCAAGGTTAAAAGGCAACCTCTATGCACCATAGGAAGGAAATTTAACGACTCTCTCAACTACTCTATCACAAACTGTACCCTCTAAAACTTAGCATGGTAGATTAGGGCATCCAAATCTCAAAATTCTTCTAAAATTAGAAATATAAAAAGTTATCATTGTGTCTAGTTGGGTAAGCAAAAATATGAACTTGCTCTTGAAAAAAAAAATTCAAAGTTACGTATGGGGCCATCTCAACTTTATCTTTTAAGAAATTCCAATATTATGAGATGTTTGTTTGTTGATGATACTCACTACACATGGTTATATCTTCTATATTCCATATATGATTTTCTTAGTTGCTTTCTCAATTTTCAACTCTTTGATGAAAGTATTTGAATACAAAAGTGGATCATTTCAAAGTGATAGCTAGTGATGATGAATTCATCACTACTACTTTTACCTTTCTTCGGTTGAGTGACATTTCACAATAACTTTCATATCGTTGTACCCTATAATAAAAAAGAAATTAAGCATATAACACAAACATCAAGTTTACATGTGGGGAATTGTTGGTAATATCGAGTAAATGGCATTCATTCACCTGCAATGAATGTCATTCACTCCATATTACCAACAATTCCCCACATGAATGACATTCATGACCAAAGATTCCAAAGACCGGGCGATAGATTCATCAATTGAAACTTGCATAGGATAGGTAGGGCTACTTTTTTAACACTCCCTTATAGAAATATGTTTACTTTATTAACTAAACAGTAGACACGATGTCCGTGAACTGTTTTGCCATTGGTGTAGACAATGACATATTCCACATAGGAATCTTCCTAACACATTTCAATTCTCACTTTAATGTCCATTTTGGCCATGGACATGCGCTTGGTTCTGCAAGAGTTTAATAGGAATTGTGCCCTATTCAATTCCCTTTGAGCGGCCTTACTTCACTCTTAGATAGGTGATCTCTCTTTAAATTAAGAGTAGTTGATTTTACTCTTCTCCAATGCATAGAGATCATTAAAAGCATAGCTTAACCTTCTTATGAGCATCAATGATTCATCACAGGAATGGACACGATGATATCCCCACAGTGATTGTATCTAAGTCTTTATAATTTAGTTGTCCCTTTGAACCTAAATCTTGGGATCTCCAATCAGGTAGGTTGGGTATCCATTGTCGACTTGTTAACATGGGCTTTAGTCCATTCCCGCCGATGACTTTTCAACTAACTCTACAATTTAGCCCTTTGGGTTAATTGGATCGCAATGTTATCCTTAGATTTTGAATAATCTACAAAGATGGCTCAGGTTGAGTAGTTGTCTAATGAATATTAATGTCTCACAGCGAATATGCCCTAGGCTTACCATTATTACATCTTGTTTTGTGCTCCTATGATAGTTGATTATCCCATGATGTATGCATATTAGGAAGCCTGAAGCACAACCACCTTGGAGATATCCTCTATGAAATTAGTGTAGCCATTCCACCTCTTCCCCACATTTTTCTAGTGCCATAAACTCATATTCCATTGTGGATCTAGTAATAACCGTTTGTTTTGAGGACTTCCATGATACTGCGACACCTCCCAATGTAAAGACATAACCACTCTGGGATTTTGAGTCTTTAACATTAGATATCCAATTAGCATCATTGTATCCTTCAAGTACAATAGGATATCTTGTGTAGTGAAGCCCATAGTCATGAGTGGTCGTGTGTTAATACTCTCATTATTCTTACTTGATGCATAGCTCCAGGATTACTCGTGTATCTACTCGGTTTATTAACCCATGGGCTATGATACAGTCGCGCAACTCATTATTAAGTACATTAGGTTTGCCTATCACCTAGAGTATTCTACTTGAGAAACACTCTCTCATTTATTCTTGGACAAGTGTAGAGTTACATCTACCGGTGTTCTGGCTATACTAGAGTTATCCTTATCAAACTTCCCAATAATATTGTCAACATAGTGTGACTGACTTAGAATGAGTCCTTATGATGTTCTATTGATTTTTATTCCCAAAATTACATCAACAAGTCCCATGTCTTTCATGTCAAACCTTAAGTTCAACATGTTCTTGGTAGATGCAATCATCTTACCATCACTACAGACAGTAAGCATGTCATCTATGTACAAGCATACAATGACAAATCCATGTTCATTGTCTTTGACATAAACACACTTGTCACATTCATTGATTTTGAATCCATGTGACAACATTACATTGTCAAATTGCTCATGCCATTGTTTTGGTGCTTACTTCAATCCATATAAGGATTTTACCAGTTTATAGACTTTATTTTCTTGTCCTGGAGCAGAAAAACCCTTAGGCTACTCCATGTAGATTTCTTCCTCTAACTCTCCATTAAGAAAGGTTGTTTTCACATCCATCTTATGTACTTAATTTCTCAATCTTGTGGTGGCACCATCATATAAATTTATTCTTGTTACAAGAGAATATGTGTCAAAATAATCCAGGCCCTCAGTTTGTTTATAGCCTTTAGTCACGAGTCTTGCTTTGTACTTGTCAATTGATCTATCTACTTTCATTTTCCTCTTGAAAACCCACTTGGAACTCAAAGTTTTACAACCTAGTGGAAGATCCACAAGTTCCCAAGTAAGGTTATGTAGTATGGATTTAATTTCACTATTAATGGCCTCTTTCCACATGAGACCCTCTGTAGAATTCACCGCCTCTTTATAAGTTCAAGGTTCCCTTAGAGGCATGTAAGTCGGAAAATGCGGACGGATTTTCTACCCTTGCTATCTTTAACTAACGTCGGTTCAACCTCACTAGTGTCATTTCCATCTTGACTATTTCTATTAATAGTCTCAAAAGCTCATTTTGATGAATTTGTCTCTTCTTTGGATTTACACAGAAATGTATCTTCAAAGATCTTCTGATTTTCCATTATAAACAGTTCTGTGAATATCAGGGATATTAGGCTCATGAACTGAAATCGATAAACGACACTAATATGTGCATAACCAATGAAGATGCAATCCCAATAGTTTTAGGTCTATTTTCACCTTTTTGGAGTGGAGATATTGCCACTTTAACGGACATCCCAACACTTCGCAAGTATTTGTAGGATGAGGCTTTATTCCTTTCCATAACTCATATGAGTCTTTTTTTGCTTTTTTTTTAGGTATATTTAAGGTAGTGCTTGAGATAAAATGAAAAGCTGCCTCCTCACATGTTATGTGGTAGGCCAGTTGCGCGGCATTGCGTTTCATCATTTCCTTTAGAGTGCGATTCTTTCACTTGACCACTCCGTTGGATTGAGGAGAATAAGGTGTTGTGGTTTCATGTATATTATGTTGAACCACGAAAATTCTGACAAATGGTGTTTTCATCCTCTTTACCGTGATCACTTCGGCCACTTTAATTTTCTTGTTGAGTTGATTTTCCAACCGTTTTTGTAAAGAAAAATTTCTTTAGCTAGTATCGTTTGGTAATTTTAATAGTACTTGGTGCTATCATCCACAAAGGTAATAAAATGTATACCCCTCACCCATTTATTGCAGCTTCAAATTCATATATCACTATGGATTAAGTCAAGAGTTCAATGTATATTTCTTTGAAAAGATGACTGTGGTCAATTTGCTCAACACAAGTTTCACACTTATGCTGCGTCAATTTGGAAAGGAATTGGTATAGTTTAAGTTAATTAAATTTATGTAATGTATCATAATTAGCATGTCCTAATCTACCATGTCATAGATTAGATGACTAAAATATAATGAAAGAATACTTTGTTCATTATAAACAATGATAGTCATTACATTAAGTTTCCACATACCGCCACTCATATACCCTTTTCCAAAATACATTCCACTCTTTGATAGAACAATTTTTTCTAGACTCAAACACCAACCGAAATCCATGACTATTCAGCAAAGAACCATAAACCAAGTTCTTGCGGAGTTCAAGTACATATAAGACATTTGTTAGAGTCATCTCTTTTCCAAAAGTCATCTTCAAGACCACCTTGCCTTGCCCTTTGATATCTGATGTGGTAGAGTTCCCCATGAACACCTTTTCTCCAGTTTCAATTGGTTCAAAGGTGGAGAACATCTTCTTGTCAGAACACACATGGCAAGTAGCACCAATGTCAATCCACCATTCCTTGGCGTTAGACCCCACCAGATTCACCTCAGAGATTACTACAGTGAGGTCAATGTCAAACACATCCTTGATCTTAAATCCAATCATTGCTTCCTTGGGTTTGTTCCTTTTTGGCAGTCTGCAATCAGAAGATTTGCAACCTTGCTTCCCACAGTTGAAGCATTTCCCTAGGAACTTTTGCTTCTTAGAGACTCCCCCTTTAGGTCATAACTTAGTGTCTTTCCCTTTGTTGTTGCCTTTCTTGAACTTGGAACTTTGACCATGTTCCACAAGTTAGCCTTAGCCTCATTAGGATTGTGTGTCATTTTCTTCTCAAGTCTCACATTATCTTCTTCATGTGAGAGTCCCAATAACGAATCTTCGATGCTCATCTCCTTTCTCTTATGCTTAAGGTAGTTCTTGAAGTCTTTCCAAGCAGGAGGCAGTTTCTCAATAATAGTTGCCACTTGAAAGGTTTCGCTCAACATCATTCCCTCAGCATGGATCTCGTGGAGGATTACTTGAATTTCTTAGACTTGACTGACCACGGTCTTGGAATCTACCATTTTATAATCGAGGAATTGGCCTATGACAAACTTTTTGGCCCTAACATCCTCAGTTTTATACTTTCGGTCTAGTGATTCCCATAGCTCCTTGGTTGTTTTCTTATCTGTATGCACATTATATAGAGAATTAGTCAACGCATTAATGACGTAGTCCCTACACAGGAAATCAAAATGTTTCCAAGCATTCATAGAGCTGATGACTTAGACGTGAGCTCATCTTCTTTAAGCTTTGGAGCTTCTTCTGTCAAGAATCTCGCAAGATTCAAGGTTGTCAAGTAGAAGAACATCTTTTGCTGCCACCTTTTGAAATTAAGTCCACTGAATTTCTCTGGTTTTTTCTTGAGTGTAAGTGAATGACACAATGATGACAACAACGATGCTTATTTTGTTAGGGAGTGCCACATGGCTGGAATGTAGTGGGGCAAACAGATACGAACTAGAGTCCATTTATCTACAAAATTGTAGAACATGTGTCAATTTTTCTATTCCCCAAAAGAAACCAAATTAAAATAGTAAAATAACAAATAATAAGTATTCGGAAATCTTGGAGAGATTAAAAACGGTCATAAATGCTCTTGACCGACGTCTCTATATTGTAATTTTCAATTTCTAAATTTCTAAAGAAAATTAGTTTCAAACTCACAAGTAAGTGTAGAGTTTAACTAAGACTTTATATCTTATCATATATTCCTCACAAGGAATATAAGAACTAAACATGTAGCCTACTGGTAGAGCATTCACCATTTGAACGCTTGGTCTTGAGATTAAAACCCTTCCTTGTACTTTTGTACTAGGATTTTCCTTTATTAAACCAACAAACCACTTGTTTGTTTGGTTTTGCAAACTTTGTAAAGTTTTTCTTTTAAAAACGTTTTCCTTTTAACTTATCTTCTTTCTTTAAAAAAAACATTCCAAATATATGTTTGGAAAAACTTAGGAAAAATTTAAAGAAGATAATCTACAAAGAAGATATGTTTTTTCTTAAACTGAATTCGAATTCTTACAAAAACTAATTTAATTTTTTTTTTTCAAAATGCTTAAAAAAAATCCAACTATTTTTATTTTATTTTATTTTTTTTGGCCCAAAAACAAAATCCGAATTCTACAAAAAAAAAAAAAAAAAAAAAAAACTACTAGGTCTTTTCTGAAAGCGAACAATCGAATCAAAAGTTTTTTTTTTTGTTTCCCATCTAAACAACTGTGAAAAGCCCAACTTAATTTTTTTTCCTTACGAAAACTAAATCAATAGAATACTAATTTTTTTTTTCCAAAGCAAAGCCCAAATACCTAAAGTAAGAGTCTGCAGAAAAAAAAACTAACCAAATCAAGGAGCTAAAATTTTTTTTCTTACCAAAAACTCATAAATTCCCTTCTTTCCTTTTTCCCAAATCTTCCTCCATTTCTAGACTCTTGACGATTTCTCTGTTCCCCGATCAATTTTTTCGATGAACCAACCTTACTGGTTCAACATTTTTTTTCCCCAAGAATTTTGTTTTAAGAATGTTAGGAGCTTTCTTTTCTTACAAGGAAACAAAAGATGAGGGAGGAGAAAAAAAAATACAAAAAAAAAAAAGAGGAAATAGTAATAGTTCAGAGAAAGCAGTGGATGTCAAGTCGTGAGAGTCTGTCTCGCCCAAACAAATTTGTAAATCTGCTTGGCCTCGAAGAGCATCTTATCAGCGTCTATCTCACTGGGATAAAATAAGCATCTGGCTTGACACACAGCATATAATACTCTCAAATGATTGCTATGATGGCTTGCTCCTTTGTCTGACACTACGGAGTGCACAACCAAGCTCCTCTTCCTCTTCCTTTTTCACACAACAAACTCAAAAGGAAAATTATATTCCTGAATAAGAGAAGCCTCACCTTTAAAGGGATAAAGGTGAGACCCCTAACCTTCAGCAAGCCAAACGTTTGGGCTCCTGCTGAGTAAATGGCATTCATTCACCTGCAATGAATGTCATTCACTCCATATTACCAATAATTCCCCACATAAATGACATTCATGACCAAAGATTCCAAAGACTAGGTGATAGATTCATGAATTGAAACTTGCATATGAGAAGTAGGGTTACCCTTTGAATCTCTCTTAGAAATATTTTATACTAATAAACAATGAAGCATGATGTCCCTTGGAGCTATTAAATAGATTTGGTGTTGCGATGGCGTATTGCGTACGAATCTTCTAACATGTTTTGATGCCAATGAACCTATGAAAGTTTGGGTTAAGACAATTCTAATAGGAACCTACCTCATAAATAGGTTACCATCTTCTACCTTTGGTATGAATAGTTTTGTCAAATTATTGAATTGAAAAGTCTTTTTTTTTATATATAAAACCAACTTAGTGATAATTTATTTCACCAAAATTTTGATTTCTGTAAGAATCACTAACCTTACTTCAAATAAGGAAAATATCTTCACAGCCCTGTAATGACCAAAAGTCATTGGAATCACCAAAAAGTTATTCAAAAAAAGCAATCCTACAAGATCGGATGTTCGAGACATTAAGATATATACGATCGAGATGAGAGTTGACGCCAGAGTTACTTCCCCGTATGTTAGGTCCATTATGATCCTAATAAGCAAACGGGCTCCAAGGAAACCACAACTCGAATATCCGAGAGATTCTTAACATACCCATTAGTCAACAAGTGTTGGATCTTCCTAACAACCAAATTGCACCTCAAACCAACGAGGTGAAGACACATGCCCGATCATGTACGAAATAACAGAATTTTAATTCCACTAACCATAGCGGCATGAAGCAAATATGGATCAAATACGTGTGCTTAGACAAATATCTATATCTATATATAGAAAGAGACAATTTGAGAATTTCAAGCTCATTTTTCACCTTCATATCCCCTTGACTTTCCTCCCTTTCAACTCACATTTTCTTACTCAGTTTGTTACCATTAAACCTTAGTGTATGCATCTTTCTACAAGTGAACAAGTTTTTGTAATGAGACAAATCATTATAAATATTTTATTCTACTCCTTGATATGCCAAAATTCTTCAATCAATCCCTAACCTAACCCTATAGCAAAGTTGTTCTCACTCTTCATCATTCTGACAAGAGAGATCAGAGACGAGATCTTTAAATATATTTATTTTATTTGATTTTGTGTTTTCTTAGTCTACAACTCTCATACAAACATATGAGAAAAGAAAAGAGAAAAGATCTTTTAGAAAGAGCGATCGTGCTTTCATAAAGTGTATTGAAATTATTGGAGTGACAGTGAAAATGAAAATGTAAGAGAAATTTGAGGATATAAAAATCTAAACGAGGCGTTGAATCGGGAAGAAAACTTGAATCAGAGGGAGAAGATAATATGTTGGAAAGAAAAAGAAAAGAATACCAATCATAAAGCTAAAAAATTATAAGTGAAGACGGTGTTTGCATCTCAAGAGATTCTGTATGAGAACTTTATAATTGTTCTGCTTTAGGCTATATATGTTTAAAATAATTGACCAACCATATATAACTGTAAGAAAACTTCCACATGCAGCTTCCTTAAAGCATCTCCTCAAATCATGGCGAATTAAATTAATCTATTCCTAAAGCATTCATAAACCCTATCCTCCACCCTTTACATGGTGGGAAGCTGATCAGTCCATCGTTCCAATCTCCATGAATGGGTTGTTGATTCTGTTCTGAAAATGGCCCCCACCCAAGTTGGCCGCTCGCTTTGTCCATCACTGAAATTGCACTGTTGCTTATTCTGTTACAAAATGTGTATAATTTTCTCATTCTTTAAAGAAAGAAAAAAAAAAGTAGTCCTTTTTGATCACATGATAGCTCTTTGTTAGCTCTGGATGAACTTTTTCAAAAGAAAAATTAGGAGGAAGAAGAAAAACAAAAGTTAATTGTCTAGAAAATAACTGATTTATAAGATGGTCGTGTCTAAAAACATATAATTTACATAAATATGTCAAAATCTGATTTCTTTCCTGATGATTTACTCCTGCCTTTCAGTTAAAATTTGCCGTGTCTGGTCCCAGATTAAGTGGATTAGGGTTTGTTCGTGGCAAGGTGAAACATAAGGCAAAGGAAGAGGGTCATGATCACCAAAATAGGATAAGCATAAGGGAATAGTCAACAAAAAAAAAACTTAAAAGAGAAATACATGTATTTAGGTGAAAACTCTAAATAAGAAAAAAAAAAAAAGCATATTCAAAGTAAAACTCGAGTACTAGATTGGAGCATATGAATAGAAATACTAAATCTGAGCTGACCCGATGGGCTCAATCCCTTCACTACCACCATAGATTCCAGAAAAATCCATAATGTGGCACAGTAAAATCTTTTGAGTCTCGAATAAAATTAAAGTCACCCAACTCTAACAAATATAAAAGCTAACTGCCTGGCATAGTTAGCTAGGAAGCAATAATGCGACTATCTAATTGCCATCACTGTCTGAAAAGGGCCACATGGGAATGCTGGTTTAAGTACGTGTTCATGGGACCCCTGACTCCATGTATTCCCACTAAGACATGTCACCCTGCAGAAGCCACCAAACCGCCGAGCTACAGAAACCCACAAACCCCCATAGGCTTATTTTAAGAAACATAGCATTTCGGACGACAAGATCTCCTGATTGGAAAGTGGGAATGGAATATATTTTGGTGCATGTGCTGCAGCATGGGGCCCCATATATAGGGGAAGACGACTCATCCTCATCACTTGGTAATTACAAGGCTAAGCTGACATGTCTCCCATCTCTACACAAATTAAAGCAAAAAGCTTCTTTGAAAAAAGTGTGCATGTAAATTGGCCTATGATGACGGTTATGGTCAGGGAGGGAATAAAGCTGAGCCGCCCATTGTCCCGCTCATGATAAAAAAAATGTGGACCAAAAACATAGCCTAAACTTTTATACTTTTGTTTTCCTTATCTCATATTTGTTTACAAACTTTGATTTATCATAAACAATTATATGCATATATGCGTGTGAAGAAAAAGAGACGAAAGAAAAGGAAGAAAGCAAAGGCGATGATCGATGATGAATCTTTATATATGTGAACAGTTTATGGATTCCACGCCCAAAAGTAGAGATCAGCTTTACTTGAAACCAATCAGAATAATAGCCTTACATTGACAATGTTTTTTCTTGACGTAAATATACATACACATAAATTTTCCCGTAAAAGAACAATTGAATTGAGAAACATTTGTTATACAACTTCTTGTCCTATATTGACTGGAATGGTAAGCTGGTGTCACTCATTGGGGGGATGATGATGGATGAATGGAAACTCTATACAAATGCTGATAGTCTATGCCTTTGTAGTGAAATTCGGTGTCAAACGCCCATCAACATAGAGAAATTCTGGTACTGGTTGGATTGTGGAAACTGGGGTATATATATGTATACACATATATACCCTTTATATATATATATATTTGAAGTCATACCTGAATTGCCCTAGTTGAGGGGCCCTTGATTTGCATGTTTGGAATGAAAGAAAAAGGGCCCCAAAGGGTAACCCAATTTTCCATTAACAAAAGTTAATATTTAAATGATCAACCCCATTTTTGTTAAAATGGTCTTGTTGTCAAAAAAACTTGGAAAGCCAGCAAATATACAAACATCCAGTAGACCAAGCTTTGATATCGATACCCCTTGTTGGCAGCCTGCTTCACAATGAATGCCGTTTAAAGAAAAAGAAAAGAAAGGAAATGAATCAGATGACTGTATCATTGATTAATATATATATAACATCTATATGACTATTTTTTTATATAGAAAAAAAAAACAATTTATGAGATAATACATGTCCCTGGTTGCATTGATATATTTACACTTTTTCGGGTGGCTTCTTCCACCTATCTTCTTTCTTTCCCTTCTGTTTTTTCACCATGAGTTTGATTCCATCTTAAAGAAATTTAGAAAAAAAGAAAAGAAAAAACCTATGGTTGTACCTTGGTGGCTGATGAAGTAAGAGAAATGGTGGCCGAGGTTGATGAAGTTGTCGACAAGGCCGAAAGCCCTACATTGTAAGCCATGGTTCCATCAGGTTGATAGAGACCATAATTCCTCTCAGAAGTGGGTCCAGGCTTCAAATCTTCATTGAACAAAGCAAACAAATAAACTTCCAGCCTCGTATTAGGCCTCAATGGGGTCCCTTCATTACCTAGCTGCCTTCTTAGCAGATTCCTATTGTAGATAGCAGCATTTTCGACCGTTGCACCAACTTCGTCGCCATCCCCTTTCGATGGCCACCCGGTCTCGGTGACCTTAACATCCAACCCTCCATAGCCCATCCTAGCAATTGCAAAAATAACAGCATCTACCTGAGCATATAGCATATTGTCATAGTGTAGCTTGGTGTAAGGATCAGTCATGCCTGAATTGGGGTTGAAAAGGACATAGTCCAAAGGAATCTCAGTTGGGTGATCTTTATAAGCAAAATAAGGATAAGCATTGATCCAAAACGGTGATTTAGTGTTGGACAAGAAGCGTAGAAACTGCAACATGACTCCGGTGAGCTCGCCCCGGAAGCTGCCGGCGGAAGGCGGGTACGATTCCGCAAGAACTGCTAGGGAATTAGGGGTGGAAACTTGGATGTGAGATTCTAGTCCTAGCTGAACTAAAGCTCCATGAATGGTGGTCATGGCTGGTACAAGATATGACATTAGAGTCATGTCTTCGCCGGTGAATATCTCATTTCCAACCGCAATTCCAGTGATCTTTGTTGCCGGAAAGTATGGCTTAATGCGGCTGTTCACCCATTGAAGGGCTTGCTGGGGGTCCATTAAGTCGCTCAGATTTTCATTCTCAACTGTCACAATGATTTCGATACCGGTGTTGGCAAATGCGGTCAGAATTTGAGGATTCGTGTCGTATATTTTCGTTTTCGTGATCTTTAGCGAGCTGAGGAGATCCACCACCTTCTCCGGATCCGGCAGGTTGTTGCCAATTTGGCCGTAGTTGATGCCAAAACCCGAAACTCCGCCAAGAAAACCGCAATCTGTGAAGCAACGAACAAAAAATATTTAGATACTAACGTCCTGACAGACACCACATTGAAGAATAAGAAAACAAAGAATTTTAAAAACTGGGTACCTGAGGAAAAGAGAGAGAATAAAAGAAAAGCATGGAACATAGAGATTCTCTTCATAAATGCTTCAGCCATTGAAAGAGGCAGGTATAGAGACGGGTAGAGGGATAGGCTTAATATATATGAATGAAATGATCGTAGCTGAGATAGAGAGGGAGAGAAGGAGAGAGATGCTAGAAGAGAATTACAGTGAATTCTTTTCTTTGCTTGTTTGAAAATAAATTGCTGCTTGTGTTCGGAGGGAGATTTGGCTTTGCCTTGCCTTGCCTTTGGCACTTACCTCTTAACTCGTTTTAAATGTCCTTGGTTTCTTTTATGGCCCGCCTACTCCTCATTCCACTCTCATACTTCCCATGATGCCCCTTCCCACTTTCTTCACATAAAAGCAAAGGCAAATCCCACTATGCCATCTATAGATTAAAATTTTGAGATGATTGCAGGATCCCAAATTTTTTGGGTAATATTTGCAACGACCCATAACTCTTCATCCAATATTGCTTACGCTAGGTATAGAAACGAATTTAGGGGTGTTTGGTAGGAGTTTGTATCAATCGCGATAGTCGGGTCAGCTAGTAAACTCCCGATTTGGAAAAAAACTACAATTGTAGCTTTTCTAAAACGCAAAATATTCAAAATTTCAATTTCTCCTTATGATCCGCTCCTAATAAGGCCTAATTTATTTTTGTTATGAACCTAAAAAAGGCTATTGGATTTTAGAGTGAGGTATCTATTTTAAAAAATAGAATAATATTAAAGATTTACAAAAAAACAACATGTAACTTAATAATTTTTTAAGTAAAAGTTCTTTATACCTATTTATTCTTTATCTTATTTTAAATAATAAAACGATAATTCAAAATAACATTTACTTGAAATTCTAATTATTTTTAAAAAAGAAAGTATATTATTTTAGAATAATAATTTTTCTTTTGTTTATGATTATAATTTTATAAATTTATATTGTGTTTATTGTAGTCATTTCTATGTACCATTATTTTATATTTATCTATAATAATACATGTCCCGGTAGAATTAACACTTGTCCAATCTTTAAACGTCAGTGTAATCGGCTCATAAATGTGCTATATTTACCACCCGGCTACGGCTATCTGTGAAGCAAACAAGGTCTTAAGCTTAGGAAAAGCACAAAGATTTAACCTCCAGAGGGACATACCTTAGCAAATGTTATATTGTAGCCTAGTGCAAAGGATCCTACAATTTTAAGAGGCCATAACTAGGTTTTGGGTTCTTGAGAATTATATGTAAAAGTCGATCTGAAAACCCTCAATATGTTTTGATTGGCTTGGAGTTCATGAGTTTTTACTTTTCACTTTTCGAGCAATGTGGGACAATGCACTTGCTGCTTTGAGTTTACCCTTACAAATGTTTTGATATAATTGAAGTATTAATCTTTTGTTTTTACTATATATCATTGTCAAAGATGTAGTAAGCTTTATATATAGATATGTACTTTTGATGACTAAAAGAGGAAGATGAAATAGTATTTTTACCCTAGGGAAGGAAAAAGAAGTTTGATCTTTTGTTAATTTTATAGAAAATGAGGGTGTCTGAGGAAGCAAAAAATAGTCATCCCACTAATCATGATTTGCTTTATTAATTGAAAAGTAAAATTTTATTAACATTTTGGTGCTAACTTGAACAGTGCGTTGAAGGCAATTTAACTTATTTTATTTTCATCCTATGGGTGCCACCCATATTATTATATCCGTTAGTGGGCGAAACGCCATGCTCACCCATCTGCATATTCTTTCAATTCACAACCAAGAGATAAAAAAAAAAATGTAAGTATTAAATATCAATACAACAAAGATTGTGTAGTGATTATATATATTTTGATTCATCTCAAAAGATGTGTTTGTTCAGGTAAAAGGGTGGGATAGGTATTGGGAGGTTCGTTTTTGTAAAAATAAAATATTACTACTTGATAGGCAAAGTAATAGACATAAAAAAACATTTAGAAGGAAATGAAATATTTCGATTGTTTTACTTAGTTAAAATTATTTAAAGATTAAGAAAAAAATGAACAATAAAACAAATTGTATTATGTGTAAGTTAAAAAACAAACACTATCTTTGTCATTTCTTTGAAAGTCATTTGATTGTGGATAATGTCAAGTTAATTTTCATTCTATAGTTGGATTATCATATTCATTTACATTTACACAAGGTCTTAGCTTCCTAATGGATCATACGAGGACTTTGACCATCCCACAAAACACCTATTTTAGGACCTTTATTTATTCCGAGGTTTGAAGCTAGGAACCCATCTTTGTCTTATATATTTAGTAAAGTTTATATGTTAGAATCCAAATCCTATAAAGTTGAGTTTTAGGAAAATTCCTATTTTAACATTATATTATAACATTTATTAAAAAAAAAAACATTATATTATAACAAGGTTTAGCTGCTGCAATTTGAATATCTATTCCCTATTTACATGTTTGAAAGCATTTGTTTATTTAAGGGAACCATCTTTGACCTTACATATCTCAATGTTATTTTTTAATCATCGTTTCCTTGAAATATAACTAATTCATAAAAGAATATAACTAAAATTTTCCCTGATTTAGGAATTGATTTAGAAGTGCATAAAAATTTTAAGAAATTAGGATTTAGATTTATTTTTCCCATTTGGGTTCGATTTCCAAAGTACATGAAAAAATAGGGATTACAAAAGAAAAAGACTATTTAAGTTTAATTTGAGTATTTAAGATTAAATAGAAATTCTAATTTTTAGGTTGATTATCATTAACATATTTAATTAAAATTAGTTACAAAAGAAATCTTAATTAGGATTAAGAGAATTTGATAAATTGTTATTAGATAGTAATTAAAAGTAAACTATTTTATAAAAAAATAAATAGAACTTATTAAATTCATTATAAAGATAATAATTGAGATTAATAGATAATAAGATTAGCTAAATAAAAGAGTGGATATGCTAGGCATATTTAAAAACTGTTATCATTAACAAATAACAATTAATGTAATTTCAAAAAGTTTAACGGATTAAATCATGTGAAGCTCTCTCCACATGAGTGAAACGAATTAATGTAATTTCAAAAATTTTAAAGGATTAAAATGTAATAATAAGATAGTGAAGGGGTGTCCATGATATGAACTCCCAAAAAGTTCAAAAGAACAACTTTTTTTTTATTGACTTTCCAATTTAAATATTAGTGCTCTGTGCTTCTGAGGATCACGTCGGCAGTTGCTCCCTATATACTGATGCCGGCTTTCTTCTTTTCATCCGCTTTTACCATTTGAACAAAGCTTTAAAAGCCAAGAGAATAATATATTTTTTAGTAGAGTTGGCAATTCGTGTTCATAGATTGTGTTTGGGTCGTGTCAATAATAGGTTTTTCAATGTATTCGACAATCCCAACACAACACAAAAAATATACGAGTCAAAATACCAAATTCAAACACAAATAACCTGTTACACAACCACGGCGCAAATCTTTGTTTATTAATTTGGAATTTTTAAATGTATAAATTATAACTTAATCAATAATATTTACTTGCCCGATAACATATTAAATGGAGTTAATCTAGGTTGGTGAGTGCCCATTGTAATTAAACGAATGCAGCAGGTCGAGTCGTGTTATGTAAATTGTTGAATATACTTGTTTATTAGAAAACGAGTTATGCGAGAGTCAGCAGATTTGGCCAAGAAAGCAGCGATTATCTTTGGCTTAAGCGTAAAAAAAACGTATTGACATCGTGTCATGTTACTGAGTGGTATCAAATTTTGTTAACCCTATATTTTAGGCATTTTTAAGATATTGCTAAATTATTAACCATTTAATCTTCAAGCGGTCACAAAAGTAATGAAAGGGTAGTCATGTTCCATCATGGTCAATTAAAAGTAATTTAAAGAAGTAAAGTGTAATTTTCAAACACTTCCAGGGTGTCTAGAGAGAGAGATGATGAAACCAACATGCATGACCATGAAAGGATTAGAATGAACGACGGTAGGAATCATGACAAAGACTTAAAATTATTCAATTAAAACAAGTTGACTCGAATTTCACAAAGTTAAATGTGACATAAAAATCCATGAATGGTACGTGAAAAGTTATCACGAACAATAGAATATATTATCTTGGTTATGATATTTTGGTTATTGAATTGAATGGCACAGCTCTTTGGTCGATGTTGATGCTCCTAAATTTATTGATGGCGAAGTGCACTGCGACAACAAAAAGACGAAACACAGCAATATCATTAAACTCTAGCCACCAACAATAATAATAAATCACATATTAAGGAAGATAAGTAGACATGTTTGTTAAAGTTAAAAACCACGCTTAATTGGCTTCTACTTAAAGGTTTAAGTTGATTTTAAGTAAAATAATGCTTTAAATTATTGTTTTAAAAAGATAATTAAACTATTAAATCCTTGAATTTATTGATTTAAACCTCATCGTATTATGATATTTTTAGTAATTAAAAAAGTTTAGCAATATGCATAAAATTCATTACTACAAGTATGATTGGATTATTTACACTAATTGAGGAATATAAGGGCTTACATGGTTTCTATTTTTAAAAATTGTTCTTGATAACGGATTTTAAAAATATAGAGAATTCCATTTTGTTGTTTTTTAAAAACTGCTTTTATTTTATGAATTTGATATTTTTTGTGTTCTCAATGTTTTTCATTACAAAAAACCTGAAAACCAAACGTATTATCAGTGTTATATTTGTTATTCTAGTTTTTAAGAACAAAAGGCAGTTTATAAGAACAATGAACAAACAAACCCTAAGAATCTATTTCGTAATCGTTTCTATAAAGCTTTTTGCTTTACACAAACATAAAAACTAGTAAAACTTCTTTTTCCACTTTTACAATGTTATCGAAGCATATGTTTTAGTTATATATATGTGTGTGTGTGTGTGTGTGTGTGTAAAAATATTAATATAAAAATTATTTATAAAATAAATTTGAAAATATTCTATTATTTAGTTGTCCATCCATTCTTGGCCTAAAATAACTCATCTATATCTCTTTCTTTAATTTTCTTACTCAATAAAATGATTCTTCCATAAGGATTTAAGGCTTATCTTATTTTTTTCATGTTATCGCCATCTTATTACGGTGTTTTCTTTTTTGTCGGCTTATTCTGACGTAGTTTTTCGATCGATGCTTGTTGGCAGGCGTTTATTTTTTGTAGGCAATCCAAGCTTGGAATAAAATAAATTGAATGAGTCAAAAATATCAAATTATGGTCTACAGTATGTTACAGGCAGGAGTTGTAGATGATACGATCATTTATATTATGTCAATTTGTGAGATTTATACCGATTTATTATATTATTAACTTAGATATTATTTCATCATTTCTATTTTTTAGCAATTTGTTTTTTGAATTCATCAATCTATTCAAAGTTTGAATCAATAAAATTATTTTTCCTTTCAAAAAAATGTTCAAAATATTTTAAATAGTTACTAAATAGGGCTTAAATTACACTAACAATATGTTTACTTCATTTTTGAGGAGAGGGAATAGAAGGAAAGGAGTGGTGGACCCAAAAATGACCTAAGAGGAGCATAGTTAAGTTTAAGGGGGTGAAAATATGCATAAATTAGTTAATTAGCATAATGGTAATTGAGTTTATTCCAAAATGAAACAGGAACATTTCAAACCCTTATATATGCTTCTTCTTTTTTTTCAAAAATACAAGGGGGTCATTTGCCCCCCTAAGCCTCACTAAAGGAAAGGATTTTACTGATGACATGCATATTTCAATTGAAAGAGGCAATCAGGGAATAAAAATAATTTTTTCCTCTTCATCGAGGGTTTCCATGTAAATAATTTGTTGTTTCACTTGTTGATTAGTTTTATTGGCTAGTTTTATCGTAGATCCTATTTTGATACGTAAATTATTTTTCAAAATTATTATTTTTAGTACTTTCCCAACACGATGCCAACTCATGTTGTAAGCTGACTTGGTGCTTACGATGAACTCAACAATGCCTTATTGCCTTTAATGACGCTTGGATTTGAACCAAATAATATTTCGTTGCAGTCAAAGCCTCCATAAAAAGAACAAAGAAATGTAGTCGGTATATGGATATATATGATCAAAACAATAAATATGTCCCCTCTGAAACCAAACATGTTCGAGGTTGGTAAGAATGGAGAAAATCTATCATGAATAAGAATCTAAGCAAAGTGGGACCTTAATTGGCTATGGATGATATATTCAAACTTTTCTATAAGTAGTATTCCTTATTGTAGAGGATAATCTTCCTCCTGAACTTTTTAATTTATATGTCATAAGAATTATGATAAAGGGGTTAATCATTTTTTATTTATTTTTAATTGGCAGGGAAATTTCTTTTTATTTTTTACAATTTTTTAGATTAACTTCATTAGTTTTTTTGTTGTTATCAATTAAATAAGAGTTTGTTTGATAATTATTCTACTCACTTATAAATAGTTTCTCTAAAAAACATTAGAAGTGATTTTCGAATGATCACCGTTTTTGAAAACCGTAACACCAAAATGATATTTTTTGTGCTTTCAAAAACTGTTCTTAAGAATAGTTTTAAAAAATAGGGCTTTAAGATTAATTTTCCAAAATTTTAAATATGTTTTTTAATTTTATCAAATACCTAGTATTTTTATATAAACACTTTTTAGATAAAGAATACCTATCAAAATCACTATTAAATAGGTCTTAAATTTCATCAAATATATTTCTATCTTTTTTATTTTCATTCATTCTTACATTCAAAACAAGAAAGGTGTTGTTTTTGTTAGGCGGAGTTGGTTTTAGCCCTTTAACTTATTACTTCAAAGACAATAGCCTACCACAAAGAACAATGGTAGGAAGGGAAGTAGGAACTAGCTTGGAAGATAGTGGATGAAGTAGACATATGCCATGGTTTATTTGAGTAAAATTAGAATAAAGTTTGGAAGAATGGCTTTTAAGGAGACAAAGTAGTGTAACGTGGAAAATTCATGAGAAAATTCAAAGATAAATTAAGTAATTAGAGAAAGAAGAAAGTGTGTTTGGTGGCTGGATAAGGAATGGCATACGTGGGAGTGATGAGATGTAAGTGTTCTTATCCACTTACCCCCCACCCCCAAAGGTAACTTTTTTTCCCTTTCCTTTTCTTGGAGATGCAATTTGCACACTCTCTAAATTTATAATAATATATGAATGAATATTTGAATGTACCACAAGATCTTCTTTGGGACCCATTCATACATCCCCTACTCCCTTTTTTTTAAACATAAAAAAAAAAAAAAAAAAAGTTACATTCCCTACTCCCTTTTATACATTTGCATTCGGTACATTTTATTTTATTGCATTACCTCACATGCATAAATTGAAATTACACTACCTATTAAAGGAGATTTGAAAGGTAATAAATATAAAAAGTTACATTTTATAGCATCTAATTTTCTCTAACTCACAATTTTTAATGGTCATGCTTTTTTCTTTCAAGAACTAAATGTAACCTAAATGCAAGAAAAACAAAATTATGAATTTGAAAGATTTCACACAGAGACAAAAAAAAAGTGGGTGAAAGCCAGAAATATTGGCCAGAGGGACAAAGCAGTGTTTCAATGAGGCAATGGTTAATGTTAAACCTAATTATCATTAGAAATTTGAGTTTTTAGGGGGCATTTGTTCCCTTTAAGCACATGCTGACTCTGACAATGTCTTGAGCCATAAATCAAGTTATAAGTGAACATAAGTGTGAATCCAAGCAAGTGATACATACAGCCTGCTAAAAATTCATTGATATTGAGCCAGTTGAGTTATAAATGCTATTTGTTACTTTTTACAAAACTTAACATTAAATTATTAGGCTATAATCCTCATTCGTTGCCCCTTGCCAAACTAAATCATGACTTCGCCGCCACTGATCTCTTGAAATGTTTTGCTTCATGCATGCAAAAAACGTGCTTATCTTGAACAGAGTTGGATGAACATTCAGAGGTCTAAATGTTTTAACCTTTGTTGAAAAAACAAAGGAAAAAAAAGAGTATAGTTTGACGTTGCCCTTTTGGAATTCAACCCCGGTATCACCCTTCAAACGGGGCCCACGGGCACTGGACCGCTAACTCTATGAACCTCTCCTCGTAATTCCTTCATCGTTACGTTTAGTTAGGAAAATATAAGATAAGTCATCCACAAGCATTCTTCCACCTCTTTTCTTTTCTTTTTTTTAGAAAAAAGAGAGAAAAATCGTTATTAATTATTGTCTGAATAAAATATAATGAAATCTCATTAAAAATCGTAAAGGATGAAGCAATTGTAAGGTTAATAGGATAAAGAAATAGAAACCCAAAGTCACATCGTTTGATGATGAATTTGTTTGAGAAAAAAGACATGGTGTGTCTGGGTTTGATGTGATAACTGCTATAATACGCATAATTGGGTTTGCGTCGTATTGTGATCATTGATTTGATTTGTTGTTTAATCGTATATCTTTCTGTAGTTCTGATTGTCAGTACTGAAAATAAAGTCGTCTGAGATGATAAACAAATATCGTACAAAAAGGATGAACACATTTCTGTAGAAATGTGTGATATTACAAATGACGGCTTAAATCGAAAAAAAGCAAAAGAAAACTGAAGCACATATCTGATAACCACTTTTTTTAGAAAGAAAACGATGGGAAAAATTGTAGATCGATGATATCCGTCTTAAATAACATGAACAAGCTAAAAATTTTCATTAATAATCGAGAATTTTTACATCCATTTTTTGGAAAGAGCATTTGTGCAAAAACAAATATATTTTATATTTTTTTTAGAGGGAAGACCCTTTTGATATTCGTTTTTCATGATCATTTGTAAGAGTTTTCTTCCTATGTAGTATGTAGATAAAACTGTTTTTATAAGGGGTAATCAATTCATCGGTTTTTTGCAAGCTTTTATAGACTTTTGAACTAAAGTCAAAAACTATGAACACGACAAATGATATAAAGCCGCCTTTGATGATCCAATAGGATATTTTGTTTGATTTGAAGATGATCGCTTATGGATGTACTTTCTCAGTCCAGATATCTAAATTGTGAGTGGACTTGATTCTAAATTGGATTGGTTTGAGCTATATCATATATATCTTTATCATCTTATATCTGATAAGAAAATTATAAGTTTTAAATATTATATATTTATACTAAAATTTTAATCATGTAAGTCCATTAAATTTAAAGCGAAAAACATCAACATGTAATAAAAAGGAGCTGATGATCAATGACTGTTTATCTCGATATTGAAAAAATATTTTGAGGCTATGAGTGGTGACATGAGTTTGTGGGAAGAAACATTTTACTTTGTTCTGATTTTGTTTGCCTTTCCGTACTGTATATATGACTATGACTACTTCGCATGAATTGTATCTTATGAGAGCATATGAAGACAAGAAACATCTATGTTTAATGAAATTTATAAAGCAAAATAACTCATGTCTTTTTTATTAAATAGTTATCTCAAAAATATCTTAGCAAAAAAATTTATTAAAAATATTTTGAAAATTATTATTTTTGTTAAGGGCATGATATTCATATTAAACCCAAAATCTAACAAACTTGAGTTTTTGAAAGAGTTGATTGTTTAACATGTTATTAGTGTTTGGTCTAACATGAGGTAATGAGTTCAAGATATCTCTCTGTAATTTGAATATTTATTTTTCATTTGGGAATATGAGCAAAGTTTGGCAGCTCATGTGACATGAGATCTCCCATGCCATATGAGACCGCATGAGAGAAAGGTGTTATTGACATGATATTAAGTATTAAAACAAATGATAAATGTATAAAAGTATTAACAAACAAATGTCGAATCACTCTGAAACTTTAGTTTTTACGAGAATTGATTGTTAAACAATTTTAATATTCTTATCATTTTATAGTAATTTAAAAAAAAAATTAAGGGCATGTTTGGTTATAGTTTTGAAAAGAATTGTATTTTAATTTATACAAAAGCAGAAGAACTTAGAAGCATGGAAAACGTGTTTAGTTGAATTTTTTACATAAAAACACGAAAAACACAAAAAAATAATATTAAATTCAGATAATAAGAATAATTTTGAGATAATACCAAAATGGTGTGCAATTATTTGGCTAGCTACCGAAACGGTTTTAATGTGAAACCTAACAAACCCTAAATCTATAATATGAGGTAATTAATTAACCAAAGTAAGAAGCATTAGGTATGGACCCGACATGTCACCCTTGTATGATGATGATATGATATGCATGTTTCCGTAGTCATTTTACAGATTCAATTAAGATAAATTGTGATGTAAATAAAGAAAAACCCATGATGGCCCCAATCGGCTAAGATGATAGAAATCAGAATCCGGAATTCCTTTTGCCCTTATATGATGATGATATGATGCTAAACAGTAATCACTAAACACAACCTCTATATATTCTTTCTATAGTAGTTATGGTTACTTATAATAACATATTGAAAAACAAAAAAGTCTACTCCATTGAGGGTCCAAATATGGTAGCTTAACCTGTCAATAGTAGGCCTTGTTTAGGGTAAGCAAGAGAGACAGGTTGCACTGTACTGTCCCTTTTAAGAACTGAAGTGGCATCACCCCAGGCCATGCATGTGATCTGACTAGTAAAAGAGATAAAAAGAAAAGAGAAAAAAGAAAAAGGTAATGCTTACATCAAAAGGGCTTTTTGAGAAAAAAGCACTTTCCCACCCACCATATCAGATACCCTAGTCTGAAATCTGAATCTAGGTTTTTTTTTTTTAATATTACTCTGTTTAATTCAAGAATCAAAACCAACCCAAATTGATGAGTCATGAAAATGGAAAACCAGCAGATGCTTTGTTAGTTGGTCAATCCGTGCTGCTCTATCTTTACCTTTTTCTTGCTCTTCTTCTAGCAAAGGGAAAAGGGATTTTGGTATGTTTTGTATTTGTGTGAGGGGGGTGATCTCATAAAGAAGTTTGTAAAGGACAATGCTTTTGTTAAAGCCATTTTGGTGTAAAAGAAAAAGGAGGGGAAAGTATGCATGTGAGGTGCATGAATCAAGGGTGTGGTTTGCTCCAACATGTACACCCTCCTTTCTTTATGGATTCTTAGCCACGAGGGGGGTTGGTCTGCAGCCATATTCAAAGGTTGGCCTTGTTAATGGAAGCCCATTCTATTGGTTGAGTTTGTGAAGATAAGGATTTGACATAACACATTGGTTCTGGTCAAATCAAACTCTAATGACATATTTGCTTACAGTTTTTTAAAACGGTTTTTTATTTTATTTGAAAAGCATAATAAACATAAAAAAAATACTAAATTCATATATCAAAAACAATTTTTAAATAACACCAAAGTGGTATTCTCTCTATTTTCAAAAACTATTTTCAATATCAATTTTAAAAAATAAACCAAACAAACCCCAAATCTCTAATATCATATGAAATTATGAATATTCTTAAAAGCTCTAATATCATATTAAATTATTAATATTCTTAAAAGCTTATGGATTTAGACATATGTTCTATATTAGGGCCAATTTGCATGTATTTTCACTAATTTCATGGAATTCTAAAGTTAATGATGTGATAAATTCTTAAGTGATTTGATTAAAAGACCTTTTGAAAACAAAATTTTAGAAATGTAACTCTTCGTCAAGTTTTTTCCTTATTTTGACAAAAATACTTTCATTATTTTCTTGTAAAAATAACCTTTTTTTAAAGATATATGTAAATATATAAAATGGGAAAAAAACATTTTTATCCTTAATTTTCAAGAAAAAACATGAAAAGTGTTAGATTTTCAAAATTTGACTTATTTGAGATCTTTTAATCAAATATTTCTAAAATTTTTAGTGGTCTTAAAGGAACTTGAACTAAAAACCATTAGAGATCAAACTCAAAGTCGAACTAAGTAATCTACGCCCTCAGAATGACACTCCTTAATTTTTTTTATTTTTTATTTTGAAAAGCCAATAAAGTGGTTGTTATCGATTTGAACTAGGCTTTCAATCTTTGATTCTTTATTATGCCCCCTTAAAGTTAAGTTCATATCTTGCCTCCTTCAACTCGTTACTTCGACGAATGAAGACAATGATGGTAACTTCAATACTAACTAAGTTTTTGTAAAGAGTTAATCGCGGATATGTGGAAGAATCCATCCGAAAATTAGGACATATTCTTACGACATGTACACTTACTTGTATATTACTTGGAATGGGATTTCCATATCCGGGCCTAGAGCCCAGAGAGTAAGGCCCAACTATGGAAGAGCCTAGACCTAGATCCAATGGGGTAAGGCGAGTTGGGCCATGAGCCCTCTACGCGTGATCACACTCTCTTGAGCAAGCCTTGTCGCCCCTCCTCAGCTGCAACGTATCGGACATAGCAATACCCGAGCCTATCAACTTGCCATCGCCCTAGGAAGACTGTGCCCTATACTAGAGAATAAAAAGTCAACGATCAAAGTCATTAACCCCACTCGCTTGACATGGGGACATGTGTCACCTATCTTGTGCAAAGTGTTCCCCGCTAGCCTAGTAGGCCCCACCTTATCCTGGTTCCATCGGCTTCAAGCAAACTCGATAACTTCCTTCTGTTCTCTATCCGAAAAATTTGTTACTCGATAAATGTACTCAATCATAAAAAAAGCAAGGCCTAGCTATTTTGTTCCACGTAAAGATGGGGCAATCTAAGACGATCCGGGACTTCATGAAGCATTTTGGCGCTGTGATATTGCAGTTGGATTCAATCAGCATCGACATAGTGATGCGGGCGATGAAGTGGTCATTTATTGCAATTCTTCTCGCCTTCGTTCTCGCCTTGCACCCCGACTGTCGACGAGCTATTTCAAATCTGGGCAATCAGTATGCCTGTAGAGAACGACTTACGAGTCGCGAGGAAGACAGTTGTGACCAGAAACAAAGGCTGATTAATTCCAGTAAAACAAGAAAGACAAAAGCAAAGACAAGGGTGGTCGAAGAGGCAAATATGAGGACCGAGATGCACGAATAGACAAATCTTGAAGAGAGTTGAGTCGGGATCGAAATTATACCCGAGGGGACACTAGAAGATTCGAGCATGATGAATCTGTCCAATTCTTATTAACCACGGTACCTTCGCGCTAGTCAGACCATTGAGGATTTCTTTGCCAAATACTGCTGCCTTTAAAATTATCTGCGTGATTTATACGTATTTGAGGAGTATGATAAAAATAAATATATATTTTTTGGAATAAAATAATCCCTAAAAATAAAACCATGGCAAGATTATCTAGAAGTCGAGGTAAATTGGTAGCACCCTACTTGATTAAGGGCCGAGAATGATATAAGAAGAAAAGATTGTATGTTAAAGTAGGAAATTGAATAAGTTAGAATGGCAAATAGATGAGAAAGGGAGGACCAAATAGCAAAAATGGAATTTGATGTCAAAAATTGGATAAGGCCAAACATGGCCTTATCTTAAGACCAAAAATATCCCATTTTGGTAGGGCTTTTACGTAGAGGAAAAGAAGAGAGAAAGAGAGAAGAGAAGAAGAGAGGAAGAAGAAGAGGAGAAGAAGGGAAGAAGAGAAGTTCAAGGAGAAGAAGAAATCAAGTATGAATTTGTGTATGGAATTTTGTATGGATACTTGTTTGGAGGTTTGGAATACCTATTTTTGTGTAGAATCCTTGTTTGGAATGGTTGTTTGATTTGGTTGTGGTCCTCAATGGAGGAAAAATTTGTATAGAGAAAATGTTGGGTTTTAGGGGAGATGCTGTCCGTTTTTTTTAAACCTATGTTTTTGTTTTGGCCATAACCAGCCATCCCTAATCAAGTAGGTGATTCAAATTTGAGTAAACTAGACATTTAGAAGAAAAAATCTCCTTGAAATAAGTGTATCCAAATTTAGAACCCATTGGATCTAGAAAATTTGTCAAAGTGAAGCTCTGTTTCGGGTCAATTATGGTTCAGTTTTGATACATTTTGGGTTTCAGAACAGTTTTGGTATTTAGGCCATAAGTTGAGTTTCACTCATCCAAATTGAGTGATTCAACTGTTTAGGTAAACTAGACTTCTATAAGAACAAATCTCCCTGAAATAAGTATATCCAAATTTTGACCCTATTGGACCTAGAAAATTCGTCAAAGTAAGGGAACAATTCGGTCCTTTGTCTGTCTCGAACATTCCCTGGCCCCGGGTAATTCCGATTGTTTAAATCATAGCAGGTTATACTCATCAAATGAAATGATTAAAATTTATGTACAAACTAGACATACAGGAGAACACCTTTCATGAAGAAAGTATGGTCAAATTATTATGCTAGCGTTCACGAAAATTTTGAAATATAGGACAATTCAGGTGTTCTAGAAATTGTCTAGGAAGCGATTCAGGCCTCATTTAAATTATATCTCCCAATTTCAAGTCCAAATGACATGATGTTTGAAGCTATGAAAGCTTAAGAGCGTAGGGGTATGAGTTAGAATATCACTTTCCCCTAACAATCCCGTTTACAAGGTCAAAAATTGTAGTCGAAAATGGACTTGGGAGGCGCCTCATTTATTCGAGCAAAATTGGTTATGAAAGCTAAAGAGAATACACGTATAATTTTGTTATATGAAAATATACAGTTAAATGTTTATAAGAGATTATTTGATAATGAATATCTTATAAGTATATATGATATCAGTAGTTATTCATGTATATGAGATATTTTTTTTCTAATACTTGAAATATTATTAAGAAAACATAATAAAACTGACTGGCTGCTTATGACCAGGTAGTTGGATAGATAGACATGCCTATAGGGGTACAATTGCTGCAACATACAGTTTACAAATATAGAGGAATTTATTTAGATTGATAGCGTAGATCCGTTTGGATCATTATAGCGGCCGTTTAGGTCATACGAGATGGAAATCGTATGCCATCTGATGATAGTACGCCGAGTCGTGACTCTTTCCCATGTAAAGCCACAAGGTATTGCAGGCGTGAAAAATGGATAAATGACAAGAATATGTAAATGGCGCGTGATATGAGAAGCGTAATTCTTTATGTGATGATAATTATACGATTCTGAAGCAAAGAGTAAAGTGTAAGATGACCTGAAAAGTATATGAAATATGATAAGAAATGAAACATGTTATAAAAGTAAATATGAAATGGATAAGTATATGTAAATATGTTGTCATAAGTATATGCATGTGTGTAAAGTGAGATGATCATATGAGGGTCGTCCGAGAATTATTCCACTAAGCTATAAACAGCATGGGTGTTTTCATCCGTATATGTACTAAGGAAACCGGAGGACGGAGACCAATCACTTTGTCGTGATCAAGTCAACACATCACTATGTGCCTTTGGAGAGAATCATTTTGGTCTAATGTATATGTATTTTTGTTTATTTTATAAGCAATGTAAATATTGTAAATGTTGAACACTTCCATATATAGAGCTTGTATATATTTTTTAATCTGCTGGTATAGAATATAGTACAAGTTAAATGTTTAACATTATATAAATGAACAAGCTTAAAGTTTATAAGTTTATAGTAAACGGGAAAAAAATGACACCCTTGCTTGACACCGGGTGCCGAGTTGGGGGTGTCACAGTTTAGTGGTATCAGAGCCTAGGTTTAGGTGTTTCTGGAAAAGCCTAGGTTTAGGCGGCTCTAGAATATAGTATATGATAGAAAATCATGTGTTTAGTAATGTGTTGGCGATGTAGGATGTCGCGTATTGTTTTGTATAGATGGATCGTCCTCTGAGATTCAACTAAAGACGACCGAGTGTTAACCCGGGAAGTCAAGGGTTGCTGCTTTTGGATCATACGAGATCTATCATAAGTGAGAGTCATGCCCCAACCGAGCCAAATGAAGACTTGCTAAGGATATCTCAGGACATGGCTCGGGTATTGGAAAGATTAATAGCTCCCAAAGCCCCAATAGATATGATAAGAAGACATGGGGCTAAGCAATTCCATGGGTCAAACATGGAAGAGTCCGATAAAGCTGAATTCTTGTTGGAAAAGCTGCAAAAAATAGTGGAGGAGGTGAGATGCCCTCCCAGATCAAAGTGACATGCGGTTCTCTGTGCAGAAGCGGTCTTATGATTGGTGGAAGCTAGTGTTGAGGAGTCCGAAGCTTCCAGATCCCATACCATGGGAGTTTTTCGTCCATGAGTTTAGGGCCAAATATGTCTCTGATATGTACAGGGAAATTAAGTGGAAACAGTTCCTAAATCTTAAGCGAAAGAACTTATCAGTGGCGGAATATGAGAAAGAATTCAACCATCTTAGCAAGTGCGCACATGAATCAATCCTCACCGAGGCATTTCGGTGTAGGCAGTTTGAGGATGGACTAAATGAGTCGAGTAAAGATATCACAGTGCTGTGACAATACTCCCGGCGAGTAGAATTTCTATCAATTGGTTGGCGACAATGAAAGTGGAAATATGAAACGGCTTGGAGTAGAAAGATTTCAGAAGAGGAAGCTTTCTAGAGGAGCTTCTTCCTCCTTGGGTAAAAGAGACAGAGAGTCCCAAACTGAGTTAGTACATAGTTCTGCCACAAGGGGAAGAAGACAAGGAAATACAATGGTACTGTCTTGGTAGAAATTAGCCAATGAGACTAGGAGAAACTCTAGAGTGCCCTCATTGCCATCAACGACATTTGGGAGTTTGCAGATTGTTGATAAGAGGGTGCTTTAAATGTGGAAGTACTGAACATTTTATGGCAAATTGTCCCAAAGAGTCAGGGGACACTAGGAATCCTTAGAGTAACAGTGGAGGTCAGCGACCTGGCTGTCTGACTGAGATAGAGAGGTAGAGGTCGAGGGCGAGCCGGCGCAGAGGGACGAGGAAGCACGGTCTTCGGAGACAATGGGTCGTCCTACCTTGACTGCCAAACCACGAGCATATTCTATGAAAATAAGTGGGACAGAGATCCCACAGTAATTGTTGAGTATAATTTCTCTATATGGTATTGAAATGCATGCATTAATAGACCACTGGATCTACTCATTCATATGTATGCATGAGCATGTGTTCGATAAGATGACGGTAGTGGGTAAATATCATATGATATGCATGTAACCCGATCCTTTGGGAGCACGAGTGTCAATATGAATAGAGTGTATAAAATTGCCTATAATTATTCATGATCGGGAATTTTCTAGCGGTTAGTTGCTCTCCCATTTCGTGAATTGATTTGATTTTAGGAATGGATTAGTTGTCTAAACAGGGTTATAATTGATTGTGATAAAGGCAGTGGTGCTTAGATGTTGATGGAGTCCTAAAGTGATGGTATGGTGTTTGGGTTTGGCGAGTGTCATTGTGATTTGACTATACAAGCAGAAGCGATTGTTGAGAAAAGGATGTGAGGCCTTTTTGGCTTTGGTGCTTGACTCTAAAAGAGGTCAAATAAAATTGGAAAATATTATGGTTGTGAAAGATTTTCCGGATGTGTTCCAGAAAGGATTTACATTCCACGTAAGAGAGTGGATTTATCTGTGAGATTTTAGCGAGGAACGGCTCTTACTTCTAAGGCATCTTTGAGGATGGCTCTAAGCGGGATTCTTGAAAGAGAACAAGATTCAACTCTGAAACACGGATAAAGGGTTTTATCACATTGATGTTTCTCACCCCAGGGTGCACCTATTTTGTTCGTGAAAAAGAAAGATGGTACCCTACGAATGAGCATTGATTATCGGCAAATCAACAAGGTGACAGTGAAAAACAAATACCCATTACCGAGAATTGAAGATCTCATTGATCAGTTAAAAGGAGCGGGTGTCTTCTCGATAGACCTGCGATCAGGGTACTATCAGCTAAGAGTGAAAGATGTTGATGTGCTGAAGAAATCATTCAAAACTTGATATGGCCATTATGAGTTCTTGGTAATGCCATTTGGGTTGACTAATGCACCGGCAGATTTCATGGATTTAATGAATAGGGTGTTTCGACCCTATTTAGATTAGTTTGTCGTGGTCTTTATTGATGATATATTGGTATATTCGAGGAGATTGAGGCCGGGACGACATTTGAAAATAGTTCTCGAGACTTTGAGAGAAAAAGTTCTTGTCACTAAGCTTAAGTATGATTTTTAATTTAAGGAGTTTCATTCTAGGCCGTATTATGTCACGAGGGTATAGAGTTGACCATAGCTGAGATTGAAGGTTTGTGGTGAATTGGAGGCTCGCCCAGAAGTGTTCAGAAAGTGAGAAGTTTCTTGGGCTGATGGGATATTATAAGAAGATTTGTGAGAGGATTCTGTCATAACTCGCCACTCACTAAGTACTCTCTAGAAAGGGTAAAGTTTGAGTGGACGAGATAATTATCAAAGATAGTTTTGGCTTGATTAGGAAGGAAATGTTGGTTGAAACACCACGTATTGACGTAGTCTACCCCGGGTAAAGAGTATACTCTGTATAGTGATGCTTCAAGAATTGGTTTGGGATGTGTGTTAATGTAAAATAGGAAAGTAGTGACTTATGAATCTAGGCAGTTGAAGCCACATGAATAGAATTATCCTACACATGATTTGGAATTGGTTGCAGTAGTATTTGCTTTGAAGATATGGTGAAACTACTTATATGGTGAAAAATGCAGAATTTATACGGATCATAAAAGTCTCAAATGTTGTTGCTGAAGGAGCTTAATTTGAGATCTGCGGAGGTGGTTGGAGTTGTTCAAAGATTATAAGCTGCATAATAAATTCTTGATTAGTGCCCAGTGCTATTTTGAACCTATTTATTATAGGTTTGAGTGCTTTTGTGTACTAATCATTCTAGTCTTTCCGATTTGCACATTAAGGTCCCTACTATTCTGCGTCACATTTTGTGGCTAATTTTGTAGTTTTTGCAAGCTATTTATGCGAAATTGTTGAAAATTAGATCAAGTCTGGTCGAGTCAAACTCAGCATTGCAGATCAGAGACCAGAAGGAAAGAAGAGCAGAAAATGCAACAAAATGGAGCACAGCCAAAATTTCGCACGTTTGAGAAATTGCTCCTGCCTGCCACTGTTCATCTCCCAGCCACTATTCACCCCTCCAGCACTGTTCACCTGCTTTTGACGCTTTGGTGTTTTTGTTACAATTTCTTGTTTCTTCCCATTTTATCCTTGTAATAGCTTTTGGTTTTGTTTTTTTATTGGTAATTTCCTATACACTGAGCACCTATATAAGCCTCAGTCTGTACAAACTTTGCATGGATCACTTCACTTTTGGCAATAGACAGTGGGCGGCATTTTGCCCGCTGTTTCCCCCTTTCTCCATTTTCTTTCATTTTCTTTCCTCTTTCTCGGTTGCCAAACACCCTCTGAGGATGACAACTCGGAGGATGAGTGGCTAAAGCCCTTTTTCCTTGGAGTGGAAGGCTATTGGGCAGGGGATTGAAGAGACGAGGCGAGGTTTTTCCATGTTTTAATGGAGGTATTTTCTACCATTTATGGTTTGGTCGAAACGTAAAGCTTTAATCCCTTAGTTTGCTTTGAATGATCAATATTTGATAAGCTTTGGGTTCATGGATGCTTATCGTTAGATCCATTGACACAGTAGTTACCATCTATGGGTTATTGAAGCGATTCAAGGATATTTTTATTTTCTCCAAATTTTGGTTTGATCCCCTTCGGATCACGTAAGCCACGGCGATACTTGGTAGCTTTAGGGTTCATTGTATACTTATTATTGAATCTGATGACGTTCATTAGTTATCATTTATTAGGCTGTTGGAAAGTGAGTTAAGGTGATGTTATTCAGCTAATGCGAGGACCATCGATGGGAGGCAAATGCCAAATTTTCAAAGATAATTATTAGAGATTGGAGTTTTTATTGTTAAATGAAATAGGTTTGGGAGATGACTATATGTCATCCTCCCACTAACGTGAGAAAAGACCACTGGAGAACCTCACAGTTCTTGGGGACCTAGCCTGAGTGACCTAACACTACAAGGAATTCTATTTTACAGATTTTTTAACTTCATTTTTTATTTTCGATTTTAAACCCCCCCGAGGAAACCTCCTTTGTTTTTTACCAAACCTGAAAATCAAATTTAATTCACGAAAATTGAACCTCAACATTAGTCATTTGTGCAAGAAAACCATCCACGAGTTCGACCACAGAACCCATTATCTGCCGGTAGCTGCTACGGTAGTAGGAGGAATTTATGATATAGAATTTTTGTTGATTCGGATCACTACTCTTTGTGGCACGATTCAAATAGGCGCAGATTCTTGAGGATGGTGCCTAAGTGCATTGACGGTTGTGGAACACTTGTGATCCTCATCTGAAATCTTGGTGAATTTCTTTTTATATTTCAATGTCATTTTTTTTTGTTTCATAAAAAAAAAAAAAAAAAAATTAGTTTCTAGCGAGGGTATTTTAAGGTTGCCACACTTTTCTTCATGAGAATCCATTTTCGATGGATTAAAAATTATGAAGGCAACGGTTCGATACGGGTTTTGTGGGAAAATTATTGTGATCCAAATTGAACACCTAGAGAGGGAGGAACAACATAGTCAGTATGGGGAAACCTTAGAGCCCATAGGTCATGAGGGACTATAGAAACTCTCCATGGATGAATATGCCCTCATGCATGGTGCCTCCAACAAACGTACCATATGGAAATTCTTACAAACCTAGTTGGAGGAACCACCTAAACCTCTCATGGGACCAGAACCCCCACAGTATGCGCCTCCTGCTTCTCCATCTTGTAGCTGACTCCTCAGTCTCAACCACCACAGTCAACCTCTCTAATGGAACAAGCCATCCTGAACCTCACCAAGCTAGTGGGTGACTTTGTGGAAGAGCAGAAGACAATCAATGCTCAATTAAGTCAGAAAATTGACATTATGGAAAACATTGTGGACAAGAGAATTGATGGACTTCAAAGTGAAATGGAGTATAAATTAGACAACCTGCAGTACTCCATTTCAAGGCTCACCAATCAGCATGGTCATCAAGAGGAAGGGAGTCAAGAGAAAGAGTGCCTAAGTGAGACCATGGTAGGAGCGGTGTCAACGGCAGCTGTGTGGAATCTTAAGAAATTGGTGCTGCTGTCTACCCATGGGAGAAGAAGGAAGCAATCCCATTGGCGGCGGAAAGCTGATAGAAGAACTACAGAGAGCAGTTTACCCCTGCCCCCTCTTGACTCGGTCGCATCGCCTGCGGCCTGATCCACCCAAAACACCTACAAAGCCACACATTTGCACTACGTGTTTGCACAACATTAAATTAGTGGCCCTTGTTAGAGCCTTGCCACTACATCCGCGACGTCGCGACCACTTTCGCGTTGCATGGCATAGTGGATGGTTCAGTCTTTAGTTCGGTTGGAGCACCCGAACCTCGGCATTTTCTGAATCAACGGTTCCAGTGACCTTCAAGGCTTAAGGAATTGGTTTGGGGGGAGAACAGTCTCCCCCACTTTTTGTTTCTTGATTTACTTTGTTTTATTTTAGTTTATTTTGATTTCTTTAATTTTTCTTTTTAGATTTTCTCTAATTTTTAAGTTAATCTTTGTTCTAGCTTGTTTTTCACTTTTCTGCAAAATTCTTCTTAATTTTTTCTTGTATTATTTTAAGTTTGAGTGAAAATTTTAGACGAGGAATGAAGATCGAAACGGGGAAAAAGAGAGGAATTTTCGCTACTGCAGCGAATTTTCGCTACTGTAGTGAAAATTTCGCTCCTGCTCTACTGTTTGCCTCTGATTTTGTTTTTTTAAGCACTAGCTTTTCATCGATATCGGTTTGGGTGATTTTGTCTGGATTGGAAAGCTTAGAGTGTAAGAATCCAAATATAAGCTAGAAAGAATAGTTTTGAAATTATTATGAAGGTTTAATTTTAAAATTCTCAGCCCGATCACTTTTCCTCTATTTTCTTCTCCACAACTGTTTATTTTGAGCACAAGCCGGGTGAGATAATGTGTCGATGGAAGCTTGTGAAGTCTCTGTCAACACTTGGGCACATCACATCAGCGGTAGCACTTCCTTCTCTAACTTTCCAATCCGAGTCCATTCTTTGGACAATGAGACATTTGGTTGGGGAGAGTTAAGCGAGAAGGAAGTGGCATCACTATGTTTTTGTTACTATTTTGAGCAAGCCCATTTTTTTTTATGTTCGGTGGCTTGTTGGTTCCTTTGTGAAGTTGTTATACTATCACATTCCTTTTTTCAAAAAATTGGACCCATTTGCACCCACTTTTTTTTTGTGTGTTTTGCTCTTTGTAGTTTGAAAAAATTGAAACTTTGTCCATTCTATTGATGTTAGATCAGTTTCATGCCTAATTAAGTGGATGATTAGTTAATTCTTGTTTGCTTTCGGCCTTTTCTTCCACCTTTAGCTAACCACACACAATACATCGGGTTTCTTCAATAACTTTGGCGCGCTAACCTCTAAGCCTTGCAATAACCTACCTAGTTTCATTGACCACCTTTAATAGGTTAAGGACCCCCATGAATAGAAGGCCAATGTGTCTTCCAAAATAAAAAGAAGTGAAAAAGGAAAAAGAAAAGAAAAAGAAAAGAAAAATTGCAGCTTTGCCTTGAAACCCGAGCACGGTCCGAGGGGTATATGGCGAAAGCCTTTAAAGCCCGGTGCCCTAAGCCAACTGGTTGGGAGTCACCGACTTAGTGCTCGCTACATGGGTGGATGGGTGAGGTTTAGCGAGTTGTAGGTGTTGGAGTTTCGAAATCATTCGAAGTCCGGGGTGAAACATGAAGAGTTAGTGGTCGAAGATCGCTATGGCTGTCGCCTCGCCTTAATTGGTTGGGAGTCATCGGTAGATCCCCGTTACATGGACTTTGGTGGTCGATTCCTTAGCATTGCACCCCTACAACACAAAAGGTTGTGGAATAAGAGTGGGTCCTGATCTATTTAGGTTGGTTAGTGTCGCAAGTGGCGTGCTTTGTTAGAGGAGAGTGCTAGATTCGAGTTTATTGTTGAAGCGATCAAACAAACACTTAGGTTTTGGTGAGTCTCTCTAGTTGATTCGACAAGAAGGCTCTTTTGATACTCAATTTTGTATGACATTCATTCTCTCGAGATAGTTATTGGGCAAGACTTTGATGATTCTTAATTAGGGTTAGACATTACTCATTCACAACCTTTTTGAAATACCATTTTTGTGAACATCATTTTGTTATCGTTTTGTATGCTCTTTCTGTCTTTCTTTCTTTCATTGCTAAGGGACTAGCAATGTGTAGGTTGGGGGTGTGATTAGTGCCCAAAATGTGCTATTTTGAACCCTATTTATTATAGGTTTTGAGTGCTTTTGTGTACTAATCTCTATTCTTTCCGATTGCACATTACGGTCCATACTATTCTACTGATCGCATTTTGTGGCTAATTTTGTAGTTTTTGCAAGCTATTTATGCCGAAATTGTTGAGTCGATCCAAGTACGAAGAATTCGAGTCAAACTCGACATTGCGGATCGGAGACCAGAAGGAAGAAGGCGAGAAAATGCAACAATGGAGCACGTCAAATTTCGCACGTTTGAAATTGCTCACGCTTTGCCTTTGTTCATCTCGACCACTATTCACCCCTCGACCTTTGTTCCTGCTTTTGACGCTTTGGTGTTTTTGTTACAATTTCTTGTTTCTTCCCATTTATCCTTATAATAGCTTTTGGTTTTTTTTGTAATTTCCTATACTGCGAGCACACATATAAACCTTAGTCTATCTGAGCTTTGCATGGATCACTTCACTTTTGGCAATGGAAGCGGAGTGGGCGACGGTTGCCGTGCTTCACACCTACTCATTTTCTTTCCCCTTTCGGGTGCAAACACCCTCCGAGGATGACAACTCGGAGGATGAGCGGCTAAAGCCCTTTTCCTTGGGTGGGGCTATTAGGCGGGGGATCGAAGCGGCGGGGTTTTTCCATGTTTTTACTTGATTATTTTTACCATTTATGGTTTGGTCGAGCATTAGGCTTTAATCCCGCCGGTTGCTTTGAATGATCAATGTTGATAAGCTTTTGGGTTCCTTGGGTGCTTATCTCGTTAGATGCATTATTGACACTCGTTAGTTTACCATCTATGGGTTATTGAAAGGCGATTCAAGGATATTTCTTTCTCAAATTTTAGGTTTGATCCCTTTGGATCCTTTATGCTTGGCAATTGGTAAGCTTTAGGGTTCATTGTATACTTATTGTTGAATCTGATGACATTCATTAGTTATCATTTATTAAATTTGTTGGAAAGTGAGTCGAGGTGATGTTATTCCTTTTGTCAGACCATCGATGGGAGAGCAAATACCAATTTTTCAAGATAGTTATTTAGGGTCGGTTTCTGATTAAATGAAGAACCGGTTTGGGGCAGCTATATGTCATCCTCCCCCAGCGCGAGGAAAAGACCACGGAGAACCTCAGGTTGCCCCGAGGACCACAGACCCAGGTGACTAACACTCTGAGGAATTCTATTTTACAATTTTTAACTTGTTTTTATTTTAGTTTAAGCCCTAAAACCTCCTTTGTTTTTTACCAAGCACGAAAATCCAAATTTAATTCACCAGAGTGAACCTCCTTTGTTAGTCATTTGTGCAAAGAAAACCCATCCCACGAGTTCGACCCCTAGAACCATTATACTCTGATAGCTTTGCTACGTGATAGAGGCAATTTAGGATATAAATTTTGTTGATTCCAGATCACCCTACTGTGACACGAATCAATTACCACCCCGGAAAAGCTAATGTGGTAGCAGATTCCTTAAGTAGAAAGACAATGGCAGCTTTGTTAATACAACACAGTGAATGGAGAATAGTATCTGATGGAACTATATTAGCTGGTCAAAGCGCCGACACAGCAAAGCAAGTGATTATGCTCGAAAAATGATGAAGAGATGAAGAAAAGGTACAAATGGTGAGAGATGGTGATAAAATGATTTTTCAATAAAAGGATTGGAAGTTTGGTACAGAATGGAATTATGTGTGCGAGATGATAAAGAGCTAAAGAAAAGTTACTATTTGAGCTCATAATACGGTATTTACCATGCATCCCTGGAGGTGACAGATGTACTAAGTTTGAAACATCATTATTGGTGAGAAAGAGATGAGATGTGGCCAGTACGTATTAAATGTTTGCGTGTCGACGGTCAAAGCTGAACACAGTTTCAACGGTTTTGTTAAGATCGCCATTCCTGATGAAAATGGGATAACATTACCGTGGATTTTGTGTCGGGTTTTCCCCTCACGCAACAAAAACATGACTCTGTCTGGGTGATTGTTGATAGGCTCATAAAGTCTGTTGATTTTATACCAGTCAGGATTGACTATTTTATGGATCGATTAGCTGAGTTATATGTGGATGAGGATGTGTGATTGCATAGTGTTCCATTGTCTATTGTGTTGGATAGAGATATGCGATTTACATCGAGATTACGGAAGAATTCTGATTAGCCTTGAGACTCGCAATTTCAGTACAACATTCCACGGGTAGACGGATGGATGGTCAGAGGTTGATTCAAGTGCTTTCGAAGATAATAGCCGGGAATGTATAATGGAATTCCTTTGGAAGTTGGGATAGGTATATTCCATTGATAGGAATCCACCTCTCTTCATGATTATCAATCAAGCATTGACATGGCACCATATGAGGCTTTGTATGGCAAGAGATGTAGAACTCCTGTGTGTTGGATAGAATTGAATGAGCATAAAGCAATTGGTCCAGACATAGTAAAATATACATAAGCAAAAGTTCAGGTTATTTGGCAAAGGTTAAAGGCTTCCAGTGATTGACAAAAGTCATATGCCGATTTGAAAATGAAGGACATTGAATATGAAGTGGGTGATAAAGTGTTCTTAAAGGTATCTCCATGGAGGAAGGTGCTTAGATTTGGGAAGAAAGGGAAGTTGAGTCCAGGTTCATTGTATATGAAGTTTGGAGAGAATCGGGACCGGTGGCGCCGGTGCTCCCTCCCGAGTTATCGGATTGCATGATTTGTTCCATGTGTCTATGCTTCGGAAATACCGTTCTGATGAGTCGCACATACTACTAGTGCAAGAGATACAAGTACAGGAGGATTTGTCATATGATAAGGAGCTAAAGGCTATTCTGGCTCGAGAGGTGAAACAGTTGGGAACAAACAAGTATCGTTAGTGAAAGTGTTTTGGCAACACCATAGCAGAGAAGAAGCTACTTGGGAGCCAAAAGCAACTATGAGAGTACAATATCCGCAATTCTTCGAATCAGGTATGAATTTCGAGGATGAAATTCTTTTAAAGGGGGGGAGAGTTGTAACACCCCAAATTATACCCTGACACTTTTATTAAATGTTTTGATATAATAAAAGAAATGTATATTTTTCCAGAATAAAATAATGCTAAAAATAAAATAAGAAAAACCCGGAATTAATACAAAAGTCAAGGGTAAATTGGTAGAATTTCCAGTGGACTCAAATGATAAGAAAAAGATTGTATGTTAAAGTAGGAAATTGAATAAGTTAGAATGACAAATAGATGAGAAAGGGAGGACCAAATAGCAAAAATGGAATTTGATGTCAAAAATTGGATGAGGTCAAACATGGCCTTATCTTAAGACCCAAAATATCCCATTTGGTAAGGAGGCACTATGTAGAGAGAGAGAGAGAGAGAAAGAGAGAGAGAGAAAGAGAGAGAGGAGAAGAGAAAAAAGAGAAGAGAAGAAGAGAGGGAAGAAGAAGAAAGGAAGAGAGGGAAGAAGAAGTTCAAGGAGAAGAAGAAATCAGATATGAATTTGTGTATAGAATTTTGTATGGATAGTTGTTTAGAGGTTTGGAATACTTCTTTTTTTGTAGAATCCTTGTTTGGAATGGTTGTTTGATTTGGTTGTGGTCCTCAATGGAGAAAAATTTTGTATAGAGAAAATGTTGGACTTTAGGGGAGATGCTGTCTGTTTTTTTTAAACCCGTGTTTTTGTTTTAGTCATAAATTGACCATCACTTATCCAAATTGAGTGATTCAAAATTCTAGGTAAACTAGACATCTAGAAGAAAAAATCTCCCTGAAATAAGTGTATCCAAATTTGGAACCCATTAGACCCAAAAAATTCGTCAAAGTGAAGCTCTGTTTCGGGTCAATTATGGTTCAGTTCTGATATAGTTTTGGGTTTCGAAACAGTTTTGGTATTTAGGCCATAAGTTGAGTTTCACATATCCAAATTGAGTGATTCAAATTTTTGGGTAAACTAGACCTGAAATAAGTATATCCAAATTTGGACCCCATTGGATCTAGAAAATTCGTCAAAGTAAGGGAACAATTCGGTCCCTGAAATCTGTCTCAAAATAGTCCCCTGAACTAGAGTAATTTCGGTTGTTTAATTCATAACTTGAGTTATACTGATCCAAACAAGATGATTCAAATTTATGTACAAACTAGACATCTGGGAGAACAACTTTCATGAAAAAAGTATGGTCAAATTATGTCTCTAATGTTCCCAGAAAATTTTCAAATATAGGACACGATTCCAGATTCTGTTCTTGGAAATTGTCTAGGAGCAGTTCGGAATGTTTAGACTATATCTCCCAAATTAAAGTCCAAATGACATGATGTTTGAACCATAAGAAACTTAAGACATAGGTGTATACTGAGTTAGATGATCACTTTTCCTAACAATCCCATTTACAAGGTCAAAATTGTAGTCGAAAATGGACTTGGGAATTGCCTCAAATTGTTTCAAAATTGGTTATAAAAGCTAAAGAGAATACACATATAATTTTGTTATATAAAAAAATACAGTTAAATGTTTATAAGAGATTATTTGATAATGAATATCTCATAAGTTTACATGATATCAGTAGTTATTCATGTATATGAGATATTTTTTTTCTGATACCCGAAGATTGTTAAGAAAACATAATAAAACTGATTGGTTGCTTATGACCGGGTAGTTGGATAGATAGGCATGTCTATAGGGGTACAGTTGTTGTAGCATACAGTTTACAGATATCGAGGCCCCATTTGAGTCGATGACATAGATCCTGTTTGGATCATCATAGCGGCCCCGTTTGGGTCATATAGATAGAAATCATTGCCTCGTACAGTGATAGTACCTTCAGGTACATATAACTCTTTCTCGTATCCACTTCTAAAGTATTTGCATGGATGAAACATAAGATAAATGACAAGAATATGTAAATGGCATGACATGATATGAGAAGCATAACATTTCTATGTGATGATAGTATACGGTTTCATGAACAAGAAGTAAAGTGTAAGATGACACGAAAAGTATATGAAATATGATAAGAAATGAAACATGTTATATGAAAAGTGATATGAAATGGATAAGTATATGTAAATGTTATATTTATCATAAGTATGCATGTATAAAGTGAGATGATCTCATGAGGGGCCAGATCCGCGAGTATTATTCCGCTAAAACATAAACAGCACGGGTTGTTTCATCGGTATAGAGTGCAGAAGAGGAAGCCAGGAAGGGCGGGACAATCCATCAGTCCAAAATCAACACGTAAAGCTAGGTGCCTTTGGAAGATCATTTGTTCTAATGTATATGTATTTTTGTTTCTTTTGTAAGCAATATAAATATTGTAAATGTTGAACACTTCCATATATGGAGCTTATATATATTTTGTAATCGTGCTCTGAGAATATAGTCTGAGTTAAATATTTAACATTATATGAATGAACAAGCAAAGTTTATAAGTTTATAGTAAACGGGGAAAAAAAATGACACCCTCACTTGACAGGGTCTTTGAGTTGGGCGTCACGAGACCCTATTAAAGCCGGCGCGGTCGACAGAGATCGTCTAGAATTACATGAATACCCGACTCGAGCATGGCCACGTCAGCCCAGAAAATATTTATTAGCTCCGGCTCTTTGTTAGACTCCTAGTGCGGAGAGGACATCTCCATGAGAACAAGAGGAGCCTGACCCCCCTTAATAACTCCAAGCACAGCGGAGTTCGGACCACTAACCAAGAAGGCCGTAAGCCTATGATAGACACAATCTTCGTAGCCTTGAGGCTCCTCTTTTCCTTAGAACCAAGGGGTCACCCCCGATTCAAAGCCTTGGTGGCGGACATTCAATATAGCTTCGCCTCGAGTGGTATCTGCCTCGTCGATGAGCGATAACCCTCACGAATGTCCCATTCCGATAGTTATCAGCCCCTCACGAAGATGTCCTGGTCCTAGCTCTCGAAGTCGGTGGCCACTTGATGCACAGGTTATTGATAAACACCAACAGCACTGCCAATCTGCTATACCTCCAGGCCATTCTCCAGTTGGGATACCAGCCCAATAACCTCCAATGTCCAAGGAGAGTGCTAATAGGATTCAACAGCGCCCAGACCACTCCAGTTAGGGAGGTTTTACTTTCGATCGTGGTAGGACCGGTTACTTTACTAGTAACATTCGTAGTGATTGATGAACTTTCCTCCTTTAATTTCATCCTTGGCCAAACTTAGATCCATGCCATGAAAGCTCTACCATCCTCCTACCACCAGACCCTCAATTTCCTCTCCCCCCCCTCCCCCCCCCAGGTCAAATTGACATAAGGGACTAGAAGACCGCCATGAGGTGTTGCATTATTGAGGTTGGCCTAGACGTAAAACCTTCCAAATAGCAATTACAACTCTAGGCCCACCTGCAAGCACACGAAAGCACCCGAGTTGTAGAGCCTCTCAGATCATACCACCTATTTGGACATGATTGACCTAAACGTGTACATCTCGGATCCTTCCTCTCCCAACAAGAGGCTAATGTGTCCTTGGTCGTTTTGTAGGAACACTTTTATGTTTTCAACTGGACACATCGCGACATGGTTGGAGTAAGTCCTAGCATTGTACAACACCAACCCGAACATAAACCCATCAGGTAAAAAATGAGACGTTTACATCATCAACGATGCAAGGTAATCAAAGAGGATATTGACAAGCTACTCTCAAAAGTCTTCATTCGGGAGATCCAATATCCAGAGTGGCTGGCCAGTGTTGTTGTGGTACCCAAGAAGAATGGGAAATGGCAGGTATGTGTCGATTATTCAGATCTCAATGACGTGTGTCCCAAACACACCTTCCCCTTTCCACTAATTGATCATATTGTCAATGCGACAACATGCCATGAATTGTTGTCCTTCCTTGATGCCTACTCGGGATACAACCAGATACTCATGTTCCCTCCTAATTCTCTGCTTTTATCATGCCAATCGGGATGTACTATTACAATGTGATGTCATTTGGTCTCAAGAACGTTGGGCCAACTTACCAACACATAATGACGCGAATGTTTAAGCCTTTGCTAGGAACAACCATGAAGGTGTATATAAACGACATGCTTGTGAAGTCAGAGTCTCGAGATGACAACCTGACTAGGCTAAAGGAAGCTTTCTAGATGATAAGACACCATCGATTACGCCTCCACCCAGACAAATGCGCCTTTAGGATAGAATTCGGTAAGTTCTTCGAATACCTTGTTAACAAGCGAGGCATTGAAGTTTCTCCCGAACAAGCCAATTCAGTTTTGCAAATGAAGCCACCCAAGACTAAGAGACAAAGAAAAACATTGACCGGGAAGTTGGCGGCACTTAGCAGATTCATTTCCATGTCCTCGAATTGACTTCGGCCATTCTTAAGAGTTTTAAAGGGGGTCTCCTTAAGCATATGGTACCTTGACTACGATAAAGCATTCTGATCCATCAAAGAGTATCTCTACCTCGAGGGCTCGAACCCCCTTCCCCATTCTTAGGGCCATGAGCCTTTAAGACTACGTGTCTTTTTCCATATGAGGCATCGGTCCTCATGGGCTCATACCCCTTTCTCCATTCTTAAGTCCACAAGCCTTCAGGATTACGTGTCCTTTCTCCATATGGGGACTTGGGCTTCGGGGGCTTAGCCCCCCTTCGCCATTATGAAGGTTGTGAGCCTTCGGGACCATGAGTCTCTTCGCCATATGAGGCCTTAGGCCTTCGGGGCTCAATCCCCTTTGCCATTACAAAGGTTGTGAGCCTTCAAGACCACATGTCCCTTTGTCGTATGAGGCCTCGGGGGCTTATACACCCTTTTTGTCGCCGTCATGAAGTGCAGGCCCCTTTAGGATCATGTGTCCCTTCGCTATATGAGGCCTTAGGGGCTTGGTCCCCTTCGCCATTATGAATACTGCAAACCTTGGGGACTACGTGACCTTCGCCGTATAAAGCCTCAAGCCTTAGGGACTTGACCCCTATTCTCCATTATAAAGGTTGTGAGCCTTCAAGATCACATGTCCCTTTGTCGTATAAGGCCTCTAGCCTTGAGGGGGCTCGACCCCCTTTCGCCATTATGAAGGTTGCGAGCCTTTGGGACTATGTTTCCCTCTGTCCTATGATGCCTTGAGGGTCGGTCCCCCTTTTCCATTTCACCCTTAGGATCACATGTCACATCACAAGCATGCAATAGCATAAGGGAAATAAGAAATATTCGCCATCCATGCAAGACAAAAAAAAGGTCTATAATACTACTAAAAAAGCGGGAGACATGATGAGTATTCTCATACAAGGGCACAACACACCCCGATAGGTGTTATGATCCCTTCTACTTCCGGATCTAAGGGTGGCTCCTCTTCGGTTAAGAAGATCGTCCCGACTCCTCTACCGCCTTTAGCCGGTCCCAAAGTCTGCTCCTCGGAACGGTAACTCGTACCAAGCTGGACCCCATCTTCACTTATCTTAGCGGCTCGCCCCACCTTGGCATCTGCATAGCCTGCCACATACTCGACGTTGTATTTGCATTCGTAGTTTTCATCATCCTTGGAAGTTCCTCGATGTAAGCAGCATGCAGTTCTCTCGCCATGCACTCTTTTTCGGCCTCACTAAACGTATCCTTCTACTCGAGCTCCTTTTGGTGTTCGCTCACCTATTTAGTGGTGCTAGTCCTCCGGCCTCTTTTGTCTGTCAGGGCTATCCACATGGGAGGTAGGTACACAGCCTTTCTGTGTGCGAGTTGCTCTTGGCTTCAGACACAGATTTACCGGCCTATGCCTTGTCATAAAGGCTTCGAGACATGTTGCGCAAGGCTGATAATCGACTAAATTGGTGATGGACCCCCCACACAGTATTGGGCAAAGTAAAACCACAAGACTCCACACTACAATACAAGGAGACACATGAAAAATAAGACAGGAGCAGGTGAAATGAAAAAAGAAAGGCTTGAGTCGCCATGTCAAATAGAGACAGCGTCAAGCACCTCGCCTTCTTCACGCCTCCTATGCGGCTTCTCAAGGCGAGAAGAACCTATGCAGTTCACTCACCTTGGACTCTTTGTACAAGGAAGGTTAATGAGAAGAGTTAATCGTCAGCGGGGACTCGGCCCGCAAAGCATGGGAGCCTTCTCTGCCAACGTTACAGTTTTCATTTATACGGTCGACTCCTTAGGGGAGGGGGTGGCCGAGGTCCTTAGCTGGGTGGAGCGTCATTCATTCGTAGAACTCCGGGCAACTTCAGCGCTTGCGGCGGTCGGAGGCGGCAGGGTTCGGGGAGGAACGACATCTTCCTGCTGCGTTAGAGAGCGAGGGAACTTCTTATTCAGTGATCGTTGTCATGGCAGTATCGTAGGGAGCTCGGCGCCAGGGTCCTTTCTCAGCGCGTTTGACCAACTTCATCAGACAGAAGATCCTGCTTTCGAGTGTTTGTTTGTCTGACCAGGATAACTCAATTTAGATTTCGCCAGGAATGAACTCCTCGGGGTATTCAATAACCTCCCGAATGTTCTCAAGAGTCAATAGTTTTTTATAGTCCCGCTACCCAGCCCGGAGTTTGAGAGCTTTCACTAGAGGTGGGATAATGGGCTAGGCCTGGTGGGTCAGCCCACTTTAGCCCATATTTTTTGAGGATCGGACTAATAAAATAGTGGTTCGAATAGAGCTAGGGCCAATTGGCCCAGCCTGAGGACCATAAGGGCTTGGGCCGGGCTGGCCCGCTTAGCCCATTTTGGCCGGTTTTTTATTTTAAAATTTTTAATAACTTACATATTATTTTCTAATTATTAGGAATATTAGTTTTTCTATTATGAAAAAATATAAAATAGTTGTTTATAGAAGAAAAAAAAAGTTATTAAATAATTTTTTTTAATAAAATAAAATAATGTTAGTATGAAAAATAATTTAAAATAAAATAAAAAATATTAATATAACTATAATGATTTATTTTATATAATGCTTTTAAAACGTAAGAATAAGCTATAAAGTATTTAAGAAACTTTCACTTTCTGAAAATATAAAATTTATAAAATTGTTATTTACTATTATTTTTAATTTTTTAATTTCATGTCCATTTTGGCCCATGTCCCGCATAGGGCTGAGTTAGGCTAGCAAAAATTAGGCTCGAATAAAAGTGGGCCAAATTGGCCCGCCCATTTTGGTTTGCGACCTGAATGGCTGGTTCCGTTTCCTAACTATAGCTTTCACCAAAAGGTCAAGCTTGCCAAGGGCGATGTCATCCACCAGCTGCGCCTCGAAAATCCTACACATAACTTGGCTTCAACTAAAAGAGCATCTGCGGTGAACATCACTGCAGAGATTTAGATGCTAAATTGAAAAAAGAGCTCCAGCAGTGGAGCAATAATGGGAGCAAAACGATTGCTGATGAACAATGATAAACTATTTTTGCTCAAATTTGGCTGTAAACTATTCATCAGTAAAAAATTGAAAAAACCTCTTCTACCCTCATAATATAGTCGTTGGAGAACAAAAAAAAAAATGATTTTCCATAATATGACCGTTGGAGATGGAAAAATTTTTGTGTTTCAGAAATTCCTCTGAAAACCCAAAAAAAACAACCAAAAAAATGAAAAAAAATTCTACAAAACAAGCCTAAAGCAAAAGACCCTGACGGATATGTAAAAATCAGCTCAAGTTCAAGAATAAAGGAAGAAGAGAAGGAGGGGAAAGAAAAAAAAGGAAATTAGCAATTACCGAAGTCGGTTGTCGGTCCCTGTTCTCTGCAAAATGCCGACTAGAAGACCTCCATTTGCGTATGAGAAGACCTTGACAATTATTTTCCTTCTTCATCTCTTCTTCTCCCCGCCAGGCGGCGTCGGCTAGAGCCGCTGGTCCTCGCCTACTGAATCGGAAGCACCAAGGTCAAGGCATTCTGCGGAGGAGGGGTGCGGTATGCAGTCACCGTGATCAGGCCGTTTAACTCCATTGCTGACAGGAGATCAGGTTTCAGTGTGGATGTATTTGGATCTCCTCGTAAATCTTCCATGAATGGCTATCTTCCTTTCTGGAGACAAGTCGAATCAGCGATCTACAGGAATCCTAGAGAGAGCGACGAAAAGAAAGAGAGAAAGAGAAAAAAGAGAAGGAGAGAGAGAGAGGAATTAGTTTTTAGTTAACGAGAATTTATTGGGGGGGGAATAGGAAGACGAGTTAACGACGCCATTTATTAAACCATTTTAGCAAATAATTATTCTACAAAAATATTTTATCAACTTCTAATTAGTTTCAATTTATAATATTATAAATAAGAAATAAGATTAATAAATGAAAAAAACCATAAATCATATTTTTGTGAATAATATAAAATACAAATTTAAATATAAATGTTTTACTTTATATAAATTAATTTATTTTGTTGCCAAAGTAGTATACATATCTTTCATTGAATATTCCATTAACTATTTAAAATAATTTGTTTTATTAATTTTTCACCTTAGGTTGTGTATTTTAAGCAATATAATTTTTATTCATACTTAATTTAAGTTTGATTTTGTAGCCATAAAATGGCATCTCCTCCAATCTGAGGTGGCGGGGAAGTGCTGCTTAAATGAGGAAGACGTGGCAATGTGCATATCTTGGATGACCATAACCCAAGATCCGGTGATCGGTATTGGGCAACCGATGTCAAAGTTTTGGGATCGAGTGATGGCTAAGTTTTTGGAGACCAATGTTGGAATTGACCCATCACGGACTTTATGTTAAGTCCAAAATCGATGGGATAAAATCCGACATTGTACAAAATGGCGTGGTCTCGCCTGGATCGCAAATAGGCCACAAAAATTAAGGCTAACATTACCCGACGAGGTTAGTTGTGTTTTGTTATAATTTTTTTACAACAAATATATTGAAATTTATTTATTTCTAATTTTTATTAACGGCATGTTCGAGCTATGAATGATGTTTTGACCGGGCCAGAGTCAGTGGACTTATGATCATTGTTGGGAGGAGCTTAAATACTGTGATAAGTGAATGATTATACCGCAAAGCAACCCTATGCCCCCTCCCCTGTTTATGAAGAAACTCATGAGACACATCTCTTGCTGGTCCCAGAGATCCATAGCAATGCAACAGTTGGCTCTCGAGGAAGAGACCCAGGAAGCGAGGATAAAGCTGACGAAAAGTAAAGGCGAGTCCACGGATACTAGTAATTCTATTTCGGATCACGATTCGTAGAAGTGCTCTCTGGGTAGAAGTGAAAGAAAGAATTTTTATGAGGAGCAAAAGCTTCAGTTAGCGAAGGAGCAAGCACAGAGGGAGGATGTGCAGCTAGAGAGTGCAAGGCGTGCGAAGATGGGGATGCGAAGGAGCAAGATAGGTTGCAGATGATCGCCGATAATGCCATTATGGAAAAAGACATCTCACATATGTCCGTTGAACAGCAACACTATTATCAACTACGTAAGCATGCGATTATGGCAAAAGCAATGAAAAATGCAAGTAGCTCCAACTTTAATGTACTTCATGACTACTAGCTTATATATTCAATTTATTTTAAATTCGTGTCTACTTAATGAAAATGAAGTGTTCAAATTATCTATGTACTTTTAATGGTTAAAAATAAATAAGTCATGTAACTAACTTAAATTTTCATTAAAAAAAACATAACATAACATGACATAGCAAAGCATAATATCAAAATAAGACAAATTCACTCGATAAAAGAGCCTTATCAGTGTGGCGTCCACGAATGCGTCTTGATCGTTACGAGAGGGCATAAGGGGGTGTTGGAATCTGAATATGCGGTTTCTAGCCATAAATTGATCAAGGGGTATCGGGCCTTGTGATACTTCAACCGGGCCATCGGTTCCTAATGAGTCATAGTCCTCATTGCTAGCAGTTGCTGCAACAAGTTCATTGTCATCAACCCGCTCATCCTCAATTATCATGTTGTGTAATATAATGCACGCTTTCTGGTAGCTCAAGTCATGATGCCGAGAATCGGCCAGGTCCTCGAGCGATGTAACTTTAGAACCCGATGTGAATTGAAAAATCGGCCCGGTGTGAGGTCAAATCGCCAGGAGCCCGGATGGCTTTTTAGCGATGCGATTTGACAAAGTCAATCGATGACATGTCAAAAAACTTCAAGATTTATCAATTTTTTACAACCCCAGTGTGATTTGAGAAATCAGCAAAATATTTATCAGTTACATTGGATCAGATTTTCCTATTAATCCCAACATAGCCGATTTTTTATCCTATAGTTGATAAATTATTTATTTTTCATTATTTTTTATAAGAACTACAAATAATTTAAAATTTATTTAGTTTGATATGGAACATAATTTTCAACTACAATTTAATAAAAATTTTATAGTGTTTGGAGTGATATAGATGAATGAAGGGTATATGATGTAATTATTAAAGAAGAGAAATGGTAAAATTGGAATATATTTAGGATAGATAAAACTTTAGATGCTCACTGCTAGAGATGCTCTAACTAAAACTTTAGCTAAATCTCAAAAAGTGACTTTTAGGAATAAAAATATAACTTTAGATGCTTTAATTTTTAGATAATTGCTGGAAATGCTCCGATCAGGGAACAAGAAAGAGAAAATAAAAAACATAAAGGGACGAGGCCTAAGGACCACAAGACTGACCTGACTCGTGATCCATATTTATCTTATAATCCTTGAGCATGGGGTCTTTGGCGTAGCCCAACGCGTTGAATATCACGATAGTCCCTTGTGGTTTGTTCTTACTCGTGTCGAGCAAGTCGACAACAAGCTACAACGATCGGGCTTTGGCCATAAAGTAATACTTGTTGAGATTGTCTCTTCAAGGTATAAACTTAGAGGATCTCCTCCAACCTGATACGGAGACCATGTTGGCGATTCATAACTGTTACCCCAAAGAGGAGCCGGATGATGTTGACATAAGTGTGGACAAGATGCACCCGAACATAGTGAAAAAACTAGTGCACCAATGTTGGCAGAGGTAATCTCAACCCCTCGACAAAGTGAATCTTGTTATTTCCGTAATACTTATATTAATTTATAGCAATTAAATAATATTATAACTTATATTAATTGAAAGCAATTAAAATGAATAAAGGATTATAACAAAAAAAAAAGAATTAAATAAAAAGTTAAAGGAATTAAAAATAATAAAGCTTTAACAAATAAATAAATATCATAAGCCAAATGCAATAAATAGCCCAGGAGTCGCGGAATTCACTATTTAGCCTTAAATTTTATTCCCCTCTTGGTACTTAGATTGTCAGAATAATTCCTCCCATGATAGAACGGTTTAGAACCTTACCGGTGTAGCGGTACTTCAAACGCCGGTAAATTTCGAACGCAAAGAGCGGAGTGAATCACACGACTCGAAGAATTTGAGAGGAGAAAGGAAAATGCAATGTCTGATTTTTCAAATGCACGAAAAATGTGAGTTTTTGTAAATGGGGGGGTCTGAATTTATAGGAAACCAAGGGGTGCAATTTGAAAAATTGCAATGGTTCCTAAGGGTTGCAACTTGAAAAATTGCAATGGTTCCTAAGGGGTGCAACTTTTATGTTTCATTCACACCAATATATATATATATATATATATATATATATATATATATATATATATATATATATATATATATATATATATATATATATAATTCCCAACAATCCCACATGAATGGAGAATGACAGAAGTTTTGAAAACTATGCATAAAACGTGATTCACAACTAAGAATTAGGCATCTGAATAAGTGGTTTCACTTTGAACTTTCCGTAGTAGACATATATCAGTATACTCGTCAGTGGTGAAATCGATATCTTTGAACGTCGACTTTAGTGTATACTAAGACAATATAAGTCACACAACTAACTCTTATCGCTTTTTGGTTCTCATTGTTGTGTTCGTTTTAGCCATGAACACCGCCTGGTCTCATGAATGTTTAGAGAACTGGCCTTCTTTTATTCTCCTTGAAGCGGCTCACACTTCACACTCCCACATAGGTGTTCCTAAGCGTGTATTCGTAAATACACCATTTGATCACTCTATGTCAAACTTAGAAATCATTAAAAACCTTTCATTTTAGGTTTATCCTTATTTGAACATTGTCTCATCATGAGAATGGATTTAGTAAATTCCAATGATATTGAATGTCAAGCAGCTTTGTTTTCTCTTTGAACTGCTGATCTTGGGATACAAGTCTTAGGTAGAGTTACCGCCATGATGATTTGTCTTAGGCCGGTCCATTCCTCGTGTTTTCAACTAACTCTCTAGATAGGCCGCATTTAATGGATCAGGCAATTGAGATAGCTCCTTTAGAGATTAATTGTCTAACAGTGTTATGTCTTCGTCGTATGTGACGAGATTTTCCATTATACATAACACTTCCAGCCCTTCCGATAGCTGCTTGACAATCACAATGTATGCCTATCGGAGTTAACGGTTTGGGCCAGAACGGAATATCTTCTAAGAAATTCCGAAGCCATTCAGCTTCTTCACTGGCTTTATCCAAAGCTATGAATTCAGCTTCCATTGTAGAACGGGTGATGCAAGTTTGCTTAGAAAGATTTCAAGACAACCTCCCCACCAGTAGTAAACACATATCGATAGTGGTTGCTTTCGGTTGAACCCGGTGATCAATTTGCATCACTATAACCCAACCGATCCTTCTTTGGATAATTTTGTAATGCAAGAAAAATTTTGGGTATGTTTAAATATCTGAAAACACGTCTCATTATGCATCCAATGCGTTTTTATTTGGATTACTAGTGTATAAACTAAGTTTACTTATTGCACAAGCGATAATATACGGTCAAAGTACAATTCATGATGTACATTAGACATCCTAAAACTTAAAGCGTAATCCACTTGAGACTCACTTTACTTTGTTCTTTGCAAGGAAGCGGGTTTAAGTCTATTAGGCGTTTTCACTTCTTTGAAATTCAAATACTTGAATTTGTCAAGTACTTTGTCAATATGGTGAAGGCTGTGATAAGCGCTAGACCTTGAGGAGTTCTGTAGGTTACATACCTAGAATAAAATCTGCGCTCTAATCATTCATATCAAAATGATTTGGAGGATAGCATTCGTTTTGTGGCATTTATGTCGATAATATTTTGCTTATTATTAACATATCATCCACATATAGACAAACAATGACCTCATGATTAAGTATTTTTTATATATACACATTTATCGCACTCCATTAATCTTGAATCCATTTGACAACATTACTTTGTCAGAATTTGCATGCCATTGTTGTGCTTGTTTAAGTCCATACAAAGACAGCAAGTCGACGGACTTTATTTTCTTGTCGGGGACAATAAGCCCTTCGGGTTGTTCCATACTCATTCTTCCTCCAATTCTCCATTTAAAAAGAAATTTGTTTTCACATCATTTGATGGATTTGAAGATCATACCACAGCCCGACAAGCAATTAACAATCGAATAGATCTTAATTCTTGTGGCCGTTGTAGTATGTATCAAAGTGAATCAAGACCTTCTTTTTGTCTAAAACCATGACAACTAGTCTTGCCTTATAACTGTCAATAGTACCATCAATCTTTCAATTTTAAATCCATTTATATCTAATAGCTTGTTTCTGGGAGGAGATCAAGCGAATTCCCACGTGGTTATTCAAATGGATTCAACCGCTCATTAGTGCTTCTTTCCCGTGTGAGCCCGAGAAAATTCATTGCTTCCTTAAAGTACGAAGCTCATTTTCTAACTGGAAATGCTAGAAAATGTGGACGAAAGATTTAGGTACCCTTTGATGTTTACTACGTCGTGGTTCTACCACCCGATATTGTTTTCTCGATAATTTCCCAAGGTCGCTTGGAACTTTCTACCAAGTGTTTTGCCTTCTTGTTCTTATACGGGGAAAATGTCTTCAAAGAATTGACATTGTCAGATTCTATTGTGTATTAGAATGAATATCGGGAATTTCTTATTTATAAACGAAAAGCGATATTCTTTACTATTGTTAGCATATCCAATAAAATACAATCTATTGTTTCGGTCTATTTTAACTTTGTTTAGGTTTAAGACTTTGCTAGACACCCACACTTTGAAGTATTCAGTTTGAGTTTCTACCTTCCATTTTATATGGAATGATTTGTGTCTTCTTGTAAGGTGCTATTGATATCACATGTAGGCTGTAGAATGACTTCCCCACAGTTCGAGGTAAACTAGAGCTTAGTAGCAAAGCATTCATCATTTCTTTCAATGTTCGATTCTTCCTTTTCAGCAACTCCATTACATTTGTGGGCATTATCTGGACATCATTTGATGAATAATTCCATTTTCTAGACATATTTCTTGAAATGAAATTCATATTCCCTCCCACCTCTATCGCCCGGTCATTTTAATCTTTTTTTATTAAGTTGATTTTCAACTTCAATTTTATATTGTTTGAATGCATCAATTGCCTCATCTTGCTATTAAAGTAAATATACGTAACAATATCTAGTGCGATATTATTAAAAGTTATGAAATACTTTTCCCCCTTTGCGAGATAGTATTGACTTCATATCGCAAATGTAAAATTATGAATCAAGTCGAAGGTTGAGAATTCCGCTGTTTGAATTATAGGGATGTTTCTGAATTTTGATTCAACACATATGACATTTGGATTTATTGCATTCGAAAATGTTTGCATATTTATCATTTTACGTAAAGATTTGTAATTAACATGTCCCCAAACGTGCATGCCATAAATTATCGGCTGAGTAAATAAAGCGGAAGATCATTATTCTTATTTTTTATTGATTGTCATTACGTTGAACCCAGAAGGGCCATCGCTAAGATAACCCTTTCCAACATACATATCATTTTTACTTATTACAACCTTATAGAATCGACCAACATAAATCAGTTTCTTGACCCAGGAAGTGATGCCGAGGACCAAATTCTTCACGGTTGATTTATGGAGGACCATTCTTGTGTGGGTTTTGCATAGATGTCATTTGGAGGCTCATTTCAATTCCTTCTATCTTGGAAATTTGAATTTCTCATATGCGCTCTTTCTCAGTCAAACCCAAACATGGGAAGAACATCCTTTGATGCTACAAACATAGGCGGTGTATGAGTCAATCCCTGATTCCTTTGGGTTTCCCTACCAAGTTGCACTCGGAAAGAAAAGCGCACAAATCTTCAATATCCATATCAACTGGTTTCGACAATGGTGACTGACCTTTATTCTTATTTTTATTTTTTAGGTGCATGGCATTCCCAGAAGACCTATATGATTACCCACGATTATAGCGACTTCCTTTAAATTTTTTTATTGCTATTATTGTGGTTCTTTGAACCATAGTTCTTCTTTCTTTTCTTTGCATTAGGAAAATTCAACTATATTTGCTCGATATAGATGATTGCCTAAGGCTTCTTTTGACATGCACATTGTCTTCTTCAATTTTAATCGGACAATCGGTCTTCCAAGCGTCATCTCCTTAAGCTTGTGTTTCAAGTAATTTTAAAGTCCTTCCATACGGGAGTAACTTTCTATAAATGCATCCACTTGAAGCGCTTCATTAATAATCATTCTTCGTTAAGAAGATGTTGAATTAATGTACTTGAAGTTCTTGGTTCTAACGTCCGCGATAGCCTTGGTATCAGCCATTTTACAATCGAGAAATTTGGGCACTCTAATTTCTTTAAACCAGCATCCTTGACCTTATATTTTTTCTCAAGTGCTTCCCATAATTCTTTGGAAGTATTAATATTCTTGTAGACATTATATAGAATATCATCTAACAGCTCAAAATATAATTTCAAGAAGTCGGAATGTTTCAGACTGATCACTGAAGAAATCTATCTTTTGGGGCACTTGTTCATTCGGGTTGAAACCTCTTCTTTGATGAACTTTTGTAGACTTAGAGTGGTCGAGATGAAAATCTTTTGTTACATATCTTTTTGAGTCTACAGGAAGAAACTTGCCGCGAGGTTTCTTTGAATGCAGTCATCATACAGCTTAGTTTGAAACAACTGATGTTGTTTCCAGATCTGAGTTCAGAAAATTAGCCAAATCTTTGTGTAAAAATACATTATCAACTTGGGTAGAAAATCACAAAGGTACACTAATCTCCTTGAAATTCTTGAGTAAAAACCCTGAGGTTTAATCTCATTAGGAGTAGAAAATGAAGGGTGATCTCCTAAATTTTGATAGAAAACCACGAAGGTTTTAATGCGGTAGGAGTGAAAAATCGCAAGATTTTAGTCTCACTAAAATTTTGAGTAGAAAACCACGAAGGTTTAATCTCTAGGTAGGAGTAGAAAATCGCAGATTTTAGTCTCCATAAGTAATAATAATAATAGAAACTAGAAATTAAATAAATGAATAAATAAATCCAAGTAGAAAACCTAAGGTTTTAGTCTTGAAACGATTTAAAATAAAGGAAGCAAATAATAATTCCAAGTAGAAAACACATAAGGTTTTAGTCTTAGGAAAGAAATTAAAATAAGTAGGCAATAATAATAAATAAATGAAATAAAATTCCTTAAGATTGTTATTTAAAGTAATACTTATATTAATTTATGGCAATTTAAATAATATTATAACTATATTAATTTGAAAGCAATTAAAATGGAATAAAGTTATAACAAAAAAAAATTAAATGAGTTAAAGAATTAAAAATAATAAAACTTTTTAACAAATAAAATAAATATCATGTAATCTGATAAATAAAATAAGTCAATGAGATTCCCTATTTAGCCTTAAGGAATTTATTCCCTCTTTAATCTTGAGGTTAATAGAATAATTCGCCGTGATAGACGGTTTAGAACCTTCTGGGTTGTGTGATGCTTGAAGCAGGTAAATTTGACCTTGGGAGTGAATCGCATTTCGAGGAATTTGAGAGGAGAAAGGAAAATACGATATGCGATTTTGAATCTTGCCCGAAAAATGTGAGTTTTTGTAAATGGGGGTGCGATTTATAGGAAGCCAAGGGATGATTTGAAAAGTGCGATAGTTCGCAAGTTGCAGCTTGAGAAAAATTCATGATAGTTCTGGGAATCTGGCTTTTGCAGTAATTTCAGTTCTGCCGGCAAATCTTGGGGCAATGGGAAATTATGTCTCCCCTGAGTCCCTTTCATGCGAATGGGCCATAGGCCCCGAAGAAGGATTACACAGACATGGGTGAAGAATACTTCTCAAAACTAATTTGCACAGCGTCTATCAGAGTTTAGGCAAGTGATGGCCCATTCAAATCCGTCCAGACTTGTGTTCGATCAAAATCAGAAAAGAGTTTTCCCCCGAATCAGTATAGGAAGGAATCGACGCCTCCGCTGCTAGCCTCAACTGGTTTTTTAGCATCGACATGAGTCTCTAGTGAAGAATTTGTTCTCCGAGTCCAGCAGCCTCTGAGAATGAAAGGATCGACGGAGTAAGACACAAGACAAACAAAAACAGGTAACGCCTAAAACATGGAGGAGGGAAAGGGAGGAGAAACCTACAGACCGATCCCGACAGTTGTGAAAGACCCCTCTGGATCATCAAAAAAAAAAGAAAAAGAAAAAAAGAAAGGGGGAAAGAGGAAGAAGAGTGATAATACCAGACCCATAGCCTAGAAGGCTGAATCAAAAAAAAAAAACCCTGTAGCAAGTAATCGAGAAAACAAACATGTGGGGACGAAGCTCCGAAAGGAAGTGAAACAACGGCAAACGAAGATTTTGAAAGGAGAATAAAGGGGTTCCAGTACCAGGGCAAAGTACACGATTTACGAAAATGCAGGACCTCTGTTCGCATTCTTATGGGGAGAAATGTCGAGAGTTGAACTGCTTCGCTTGATTCAAAAGGACGAATCGATGCATCAGAACCCTGAAAACCCCCCATCATTATGAGCAAGAAATCCAGAGAGGGGTTAAATGCAGCAATCAGATCCGTCGACACACGCTTCCCACGACACCTATCCAAGGAGCATGAGTGAAAGGATGGATCATCATGACCGCATAACACGTTAGATTTAAATAATACCATTCTAACAATACCTAATCGAAATGGAACTAGGGGGCTAGTGGAATGGTATGTTCATATCCGAGCCCAGAGCCTAGATAGTGAGGCCCAACTAAGGAAGAGCCCAAACCCAAATCCAATTGGGGAAGGCGAGTTGAGCCTCGAGCCCTCTATATGTGATAGCGCTCCCCCAAGCAAGCTTTTTTCCCCCTCCTCAACAGAAGCGTATCGAACATATCAATTTTCGAGCCTATCGACTTGCCACTACCTAAGGAAGACTGCTCCCTCTACCAAAAGAAGAAAAATCAGTGATCAAAATTATTACCTCCACTTGCTTAACATGGGACACGTGTCATCACGCACCATCAATAACTTCCATTACATTGATCAGTTATGGACAAAGTGTCATGTGCCTAATTATAAGAGTATAAATATAACATTTTTATAGCCTAAAGAGACATATATATTTTTAGATAAGAAAGAGATCAATAAATTGTTGAATGTTATTCATTACTGTCAACACATTGAATTTTAGGAATAAGAAATTCTTATGCACTTTGTCATGCATGATGGGACACTCTAGAGTCTAGATGAATGAAAGGATGAGATATCTGGGTCAATAACTTTGGGCCTCCGTCGAAGACTGGATGGCTACATCAAGCTAATTTGGGCGCCTTCTTGTGGACTCTTGTGGGTCGCAGTGAGGTACATTTGAAGCATAATAGCTCATTTTATTTCTGCCCAAACTAGATTAAAGTCTTCCCCAAAAAATTATAATTGATTCGCCTGGCCCAAGCAAGCGCAGTATGATTAAGGCTAGAAACCCATATATCATCCTCTCTTCGAAAAGGAATCGTTATCTTTCCGTCTTATCTCTCTCAAATTGGAGACTTTATTTAACAAATATTTATGAATTGAATTCACAGAAGAGAATATGCACCCCTCCATGGATCATGCTAACAATATCCTCAGGGTGACAAGTCTGGGATCACTCAGTGTGGATCATAAGTGAGAAACACAAATTATTAAAAGGAAGTAGTCTCGTGCGAGGATATGCGTGCTTCTTAAAGGTTGGGAGGAAATCACCACTTTCCATGAAGAGTGGATCACCTTCTCTACGATAAAAGAAGGTTGTCGCTAAAATAAGGTAAATTGGTCGGATTAAATTTTCATAAAAAGTAGAGCGCTAATGTGGAGAGTTGCGAGCCTCAGCCATTTTGTGTTTGTTTTACAGGTGCTTGCAGACGGGTGTATGTTAAATGATCTAGTGACTCGAGAAAGATTACGGAGACTACAATTGGCCGTCACATGGGAAGCTGCGAGGAAATCTTAGAGGCGATACGCGAAAGCTTGAGTTCATTCGCTCCCAAGTGATCTCCCTTTGCTTGAAATTTTGGTAGTTCAAATCATCCCATAGAGGCGTCGAGTTTATCGCTATGTCTAACCCATGAGGTAGGCAAGCCATTGAAGATCAGTTTCTCCGCTGGCATCAAGAGATGGAGGCGAAGCAAGAGGAGTAGGCGAGACGGATAAATGGATTACGTGAGCATCTGGCTTGACTTGGCGGGAGGAGCGACGACTGGAACTGGCAGGCCCGATGGCGAAAGCCCCGGTTGCTAACGTGCACTTTGCCGGGGCCGATGTGGGACCCGGCCGGATACCCTCCGAGTTCACGGTGGTCAGCCTTGTGAGAAGTCAGCCTGTCCACTGGGAATATCAGATGGAATACGGCTTTAAGAAAGAAAGTAAACACGTGCATTAATATATCACCTTGAATATATATAAAAAGATCCACAACTGACTCAAAATCCCTGACCTGAGCCCTATCATGCATGGTCTGCTTGAGAAAATACACATGGCAAGACTCATGAGTTCAATCTTTTAGATGAGCATTACAAGAGTGTTTGCAATTTAGGGATACAAATGAAAAATAAATAAATACGATAAAGATAGATAGATCTTATATTGTCTGAGAAGGTAGTGTGGCTGACCTTGGTGAGTCTCTGGCCCCATTACGGTTCCTAAGGCAATTAAAACAATAAGCATGAGATAATAATCTGGGTGGTGTTTATAATTTATAAGGAAAATAAATAATTTTTCTTTTCGAAAATTCCTTCTCTCAGAGGCCTCATGTCCCACTCTTTTGCAAGGTTCGCCGTTTAAAATCATTCCTGAAAACCCAAACTTATACGAGTCAATAACAAATTGTATAATAAATTCAGCGAAATTTTGATGAGAAAATTATAACTGAATTTATTAGCAACATAAAATTGAGCATAAATATATGAAACATCATGTTGTAAGTAAAATCGTATCTGATAACCATATATTGAAATAGTTATAAACACTTTCGAAACCAACAATGTCTGTCTATCCTGTCAGCCGTAAACCGTGGGACCTTGCTCCACGACCCCGACATCGAAAGGTGTCGTGGTAATAATATGTGATGAACCGTAGTAAACCCGACCTCACGGCCGTGAAATAATATATCTTGGATTAAGGTGAAACCAGCCTCAGCTTCAAAATTAATGACGAGTGCCTTTGTAATATAAATCTTTGAGACCAGACCTCAGTATGTATGTGGTATCATTTATAGACATGCACAGTATCATATAGCATTATCTTCCGCGATCTTTTGTATTATAAATTAAGAATTTATAAATTTAATTTCAACAATCAATCAAATATATTGATGAATTTAATTCATCGATTCATCTTAGAAATCGAAGCCTCAGTGAAATATTCATATGTGATTTAAGCACATAAAACTTTAAAATATTGCTGTGTAAAATCATAAAAATCTCAAAATCATTTATTAAATCAATAAATTTTCAAGTGGTTTAATATAAATATGTACCAAAATATTTAAATACCACAATTTACCACGTGTGAACTATTAAAATTTCCAAATAATAAATATTGACAAAATTCACACTGAAATGATAACTTGTTTATATAAAAAGCAGTCAATTATATTTATACATAACCAACCCATTCGATCAAAATAATATATATAAAATAATTAGCCACAATTATATCATAATAATACCCCGAAGACATTTAAAAACTTATATAAACCCACTCACTTGACTCTGGGATGGCAAGTCACCTTCACTGTAGGATGGAATCTGAGCTCGGCGCGAGTCGCGTAATATAATAAAAATAAAGCAGGCTCGATAACTAAACGAGACATTTGGTGCCCGATGTCTTAGAATAATTTTAGAACTATGAAACTATCTAAATTGGATACGAGTCAATTACTCTGAGTGTGCCCCTAGACGGTACACCCCAAAATTAGGGCTTTTACCCGGAAGAATTTAATTTGCTAAAGTAGACTTGTAATCATAAAAATCTCTAATTTCACTGATCATGTACAAATTTTACTAATTTGGCCAATTGGTGCCCAATTCCAGTCCAACCCTTTTGGTAATTACCTAAATGACCCAAAATGGAAAACTGACAACTGACGTCAAAATTTACAAACTTTATATCGGAAAGCCCGAGAGACCGGGAACCTGGCCCGATGCCCTTACCTTGGTTCAAAGTTCAGGTGGTGGTCGGCAGATCAATAGTCATTAAACTTCCTTCGTCGTATCTTTCTTGTGAATTTGCGAAAAAGGATACGGGAATGAGTTGATCCCAAAATGGGGAGGGAGGGCATGGGTCGGCTTGGAATGACCCGAAGGGGCGAAATCCGGCGACCAGGTGGCGGTGTCGTGTGATTCCACCGGCAGATGCGGGCGCGTCAGTGAGTTCGCATGAAATTTCAGGCCAAAGTCGCTTTGAGGTGGTGGCGCTCCTACTACAGTGTGCGTGCATCGAAGGTGGCGGCTTCTCCGGCCAAGCAGTTGGCTTGGCCTTGGTCGAAGCGACCCGGTTCGGATCCACGGGTCCTTGGGAACCCACTCTGGTTTGTTTGAAAATGGTGTTTTGGGGCTAGGGTTCTATTGGCATGCATTAGGTTTATATGGAGCCTAGAGTCGTTTCGAATTAAAGCGGGGACAACCTGGATGATAAAATATTCTTTATTGAACTTCCCCGGAGGTGCAGCAGCCATTAGGTCGGTTTTGGCGTTCTGACCGTCATGAACTCGTATCGACGAGGCCCTCTGAAGTGTGTCTTAGTAAACCCAAAATTATTCATCCTTGAAAAAAAATCAACCGACCATACCAGTGATCGACAGTGCGTCTTAAAGCTTGTGTATTATTTTAGTGCGGGTCGTTACAAACAGGCAGAAACCGCTCTACACGATATAATGGATCATAGACGGATGACGAGTTGTCTTCGAATGGCTCTCCACTCCCCGTCGTTAACCACCTGGGCAATCACGAGCGAGTCAGAGAAAGACCTCCTGCCCGTTGTGATTATTAATTGCGCAGCGTCGCCGGATGAGAGCCCAGCCAGGGACATACCCGTTCGGAGTGTACTGTTGTGTCTACCGGTTTTGTGGTAGCCTGGCCCCTAAGTTTCTGCAGTACCATTGGGGCATGCCACTTGTCTGACACTTTATCCACACGTTCGGGGCCGGCATCTTTATCTTCCTCTTGGGCCAACATATTTTGGATTATGAGCCTCCCACCGTGGATTCGTCATACAGCCAGATTTGCCGCATGTCTGAAATCGCAGGATCCGCATGATCATGTTGCACTTTAACCGAGCAATGATCATACTTGTGAGAACGTCGACTTCTATGTAAAGTTATTACTTGGTTGCAACGAAAGACCAGCTCTGGCTGATTCCACCTGGCTTCTAGGGGGTCTCTAAAAGCTCATTATTGAGTTATGGGCTCACGTTTGTCTCGATGCACAATGCTCAGATTCGCGAGAAAGGAAACATGGCTTCGCTCTGATCTATCTTGGCGGAATGACAGATCAATCAGAAATTTCACTAGGAGATTTGGACAAAGGCTGTCCCGACAAATTGATATTTAAGGTATGGAGATGGTCTTCTGAACTTAGAAGAAGCTTTGGTAGACCCTTTCTTCTAGTCACCACATGATCCACCATATGTAAAAAAGCGTGTAATGGCGTTGTAACTCCACTATGGAGGATAATATCCGGGCGGCCTCACAAATAGTGATGATAAGCGCTCAGGTAAGCAGCGTATCAAAGACGAGCTGAGCTAGAGAAGGAAGCGGGGCAAGGGTTCGCGCCCTGAGAATGAAACAGAAAAAGAAAGGACATACTGATTTACCCCCCTCGGCATCTCCCATGGTGTGCTCCATGTTGGACCCTTTTAGATTTTAAATGGCCCCCGCCCATGTGGGTAAATCCGGACCAACACAATCGGTCTCTGAGGTGTGACTACCATCGGGACCACGGCCATGAAACGAATCATTGCTAAGGCTTGAAGTTCTTGGTAGAAAGGTTAATCCGGGCCGAGCATCTCAGAAGGTTCATTCGGGGCGACGGGTTGAACGAGACGACCCATGGTGTGAGGCTATTAACATGCGAGCATCCATTAGAGTCCCGACCCATCATCAACTTTGTACTGGGAGGCCCGATCGATGATCAATACATGTCTAAGAGGCAGAGATGAAAAAGGCCAACCATACGATCAGGTGAGGCAGGTAAAACGCCATCGGTCACAGCCAGAGCATCCATGATGGTTTAGTCGATCGATGACCCTATATCCTTTCCTCCTATCGCTTAGGTAGTCATCATACATTATGATCGCTTATATCTGCCAGTATTAACAATTTTGATGTGCACAAAGTCCTTGTTGATTCGAATGATCAATTTGGTGTTGCACCTCCCGGTAGCTTTAGGCGGATGAAAGTCCCACTCAGTCTCAGTTCAGCGACGGAGTTTTATACGGGTTGATGGGTTCACCACGCGACGGTGGGTGATGTGCTCTCTAATCAGGAAGGACCCAGTAACTCAGCTAGTATTGTTTTGGTGGTTAAAGAAGATTTGGAAATTAAAGTCTGTTTGCCATTTGTAGGACGGACACAAGTCATTCATGAAGTGGTCCTGACTTGCGATCTATCGGTTATCTCACTTGCATTCGACCAGTTGAGCCTCAGAGGGTGGCGTTAGCTGCTCTATTCAAGTGCTATCGAGTTGTTAAGTTCATGAGCGTGAAAAGATAAGAGGGCCCAAATAACTTCGCCTCAGAGCTGGCCTCATCATATGATTCTTAGGCTCTTTGTGCAGTTGCTAATAGGCGGGAACAGTTGGTCGATCACAGATCGTATCCATAGATGGCTCGAGACCGAATGCACACACATTAGTTCCCTCTTGTTAGAAGAAGAAGGGCCAGGTTGCAAAAAGTAGTAAAAATAACGTGAAGCGTATTCGGCAGACCAATTCGGACATAGCGAGGATAAGCCGAGTGAGCGTTCCTGAGTTGAATGTTCTCCGTCCATTTGGGTCGTTTCGTGGAGACTCACGGTGCTTCCACACGGGCCCGCCATCGGAATCATCGGGTGATAGATAACATATTAAGTGCTGGGTTTATCGGGAGAGTCAATGGGATGTTTGCTGTGGTGATAGTTCAGAAGAAGTGCGAGTGGAAGTATGCTTAGACTATACGGATCTTAACGACGCATGTCCCAAGGATAGCTTCCCACTGCCCCGGATAGATTAGATTGTCGACGCATCGTCCGGGCATGGCATATTATCATTTCTGGATGCATTCTCCGGCTACCCTCAGATCCCCATGTACCCGCTTGATGTAGAGAAAAATTTTTTTATCACCCCTGTGGGCTTTTGCGCTCTGGCGTAATGCCATTCAGTTAAAGAATCTTAGGAGCCACTATCAGTACAGTAACGAGATGTTTGACCCTTTGCCCGGAAGAAAAACAATGGAAGTGTATTAGATGATATGTTGATAAAGTCCAAGGAGCAATCAGATCACGCTACTCATTTGCAATAGGTATTTGACCTCCTTAGGACCTATGGTATGAAACTTAACCACACTTGAATATTGCATTGAGGGTGATGTAGGTGTGGTTATAAGTTCATGATGACTCGGGAGAGTTCAGGAGGCCAGCCCACTCCCGGCAAGCCATTTGAGTCTCATTTGAGCTGCAGAAAGAGGTGCAATATTGACCGAGACGATTAAATTTGCCTTGAGAGTTTTATTTGATTCTTGTGGCTTAAAGCCCATTTTCACCACCGCAGGGAGCTAATCGGTAGAATGGAATGAAGAGTGTGATCGGGCTTTATCCGGATAAACTGATATTTAAGCGAACCCCAGATTCCTCTCAGTCTCAACAGATGAAACTCTCTTCTTACATTTGTGGAGTCTGATGACAACGATGGCGTACCGCATTGTTCAAGAGGATGAAAGCGATAAAAGCAGTGCTTTGTGTTCTTGTGACAAATCTTTAGCCGATGTAGAGACCAGATATAACCAATCTTGAAGCGGAGCCACCTTAGCCCTCGGGATGTGACGAAAGCTCCGCCCTACTTCAGAGCACATCTCATTCTTTGTTGATGAGTCAAAACTCATTAGATTTTTAATCCATTTCCAAATAATATAAATAAATGTTGGTTGTATGTAGAAATGAATCATGCACTCAATTTAATTTTGTAGGAAAATACGACGGATGCAAAAATCTCAGCGAAAACGAAGAAGACCCGACACATAGCGAGTGAAGTTTACGGCGAAAATCGGAGTATGACAGAAGCTTAGTTTAATCAGTCATTTCCAAGTCACGACATCACCAAAAATCAACTTTGAAGAAGAAATGGAAGACCTTAACAAGTTGAAGTCGTGACTTGAAGAATAATGGTTCTGTGGGGATGATCAGCGACAAATGAGTTGCGACAGAAATGTAATTTAGAGACTAAAGAAATAAGCAAAGAAGGATCTTCATGTAAGTGACAACACTTTCGATGTCGCGACACGATAGAATATGGTAGAGTGTGACACCACTCACGAGGTCACGGCCAGGATCCGTCGATGAAGCCGTAAGAGAGGTCTTTTCCGGAGAGCGAGGTTGCAACTGGTTTTAAATAAAGGCTCCATTTTCATGTCAGCGACACCACTCTGATGTCGCTGACATAAAAGCAAAGGAAGATTTAAGTTGCAGCCAAAAATAGAGTTGAAAGCCATGACACGAAGCGAAAGGCAAAGTCCTTGCGAGAACTAAAGTTGCGACCATCTGAATCAGGGTCCAGAAGCGATCGTGTGACCACTCGTTTAGGTCGTGACTGAAGAAAGTGGCGGGAGATAAATCAAGGTCGCCAGACCGCACCTGACAGTTGGGACCACATACGACGGAAAAGAGTAACGGAACCGTGAAGGCATGCCTCGAAATTGACCTAAACTAAGGTGGGAATGAGGAAATTGGTTACCTTGAAAAATGAGGTTGCAACGAAGAAAGAAATGGGCTCATGACGTAAAAGTGAAACCTATAGAGAAGACCACAAACACAATCACGACCAAGAAATCAAAGTCACAACATGCAGTCAGCATACAAACAGAAAGGTGGTCGCAACTAAAAAGCTGGCACATGCCAAACTCGGAAAGTGGAGAAAGAGCAGCGATGTCGGGACATGAGCTAAGATCGTGACATCAACCTTTGGGCTCTTGCAGGCAAGTAAGGTCGCTACTAAAAACAATGTCGCGACCATTGGTCAAAACGATTCCAGAAAACCTGGGTTTACAACATAAACAAAGTCGCGTGAACCGCGAGCAATCGAGAAATCCATGTCGCGACATCGACTTGGTGTGACATGGGACGATTAGAGCTGGGCTTTTCTTTGGGAATTCCACCTGGAGCTTTTTAGGGATTCGACCCAATTCCTTTTGACAGTATAAATAAACCGGTTTAGAATAGTAAAGTAAGCTCCGTCTTCCTCTTTTAGGAAAAAGAGGGAGCAGGAGAGGAACTCGGGGTATAGTTTAGAGTAGATTTTATTTCTTTTCTTTATTTTTAGTTTATTTCTTACGGATTTGAATCTATGACTGTGCGAGATGAGTAAATTTTGGATTTTTATTTTACATTATTTTTCTTAAATTCTTTGCTGAAAATTTATGAAATCTGAACAAATTTTGGTCATTTCTTCCTAGTTTTATTACAATTCTGGAGTGGTTGTCGTGATGGTGCTCCGTTTCCTAGTCGCGATACGATGTCGAATGCGTGCTGCTAGATTTGATTACATTTAGTTACAGTCTTTCTGCTGATATGGAGAACTAATTTGGGTTTATTTTTACTTATTTGGTGTCGTTTTCAGATTGATAAGTTCCCGATGGTAGTCTTAGGAATACGATTTGAGGGAATGTATCTTGCTCGATGTCAGTGCCCTCTGCGTGACACGAGAGACGGAGATTCGAGAGTTGAGAGCATTCTTTTACTGGTATGCTCGTACCATTGATGTGAGCTAACAGGCTCACGAGTTCATTTGATAAATCCCCGTTTGCTCGTAATTGAAGTTGGAGGGTTGTATTGATATCATGTCAGAGAGTTCACTTTAATCTAAAAGCGAATTCACAACCTGTGTTAGTTTACGAGATCTAATCAAAGGAAAGGGCGAACCCATAGATTTGGAGAGAGTGAGCCATCAATTAGAAGTGGTAGACGCTGCGAAAATCTGAGAAGGAAATGCAAAAGTCTGCTTTGTCAACAAAAATGGGTGTGAAGTATTGAGAAGAAAAATGCCCGAGATCTTGCGAGAGGATTTGGAATACGGTGAGCTGGTTTGATCTTGTCTTCGAGAAATGAGGTATCCAAACAGTGGATCTGGAAATCAGTTCAACTGGTCGAAATCTTGGACAAAACCCTGATTCCATACGAACAAAGCAATGCACTTTAGTGCTTAGGTGATTGTTTCATTATGTTGATAGTTTTGTTTCTCCCACAGAAGCCGTTCAATCCATTCTTATAGTTACAATTTATTTTATTCATTTACTTTTTGTTTGGCTTAGTTTGATAATATTCATTGAGTCTAGGATCTTTAATTTTTTGTTGTTTAGATAAAACTTTCACTATGAGTTCTTAGTCGAATAGTATGGAATTTTAGTAGTTGGGGTAGTTGATCTTTGGTCGTTTGCGATCTTGTGGGGTGTCCCACTGGACTTATTCGAGTTTTCTTGGTATATTTGTGCATACGGTGTCATAGACAGCCCTTATTTTTAAATCATGAATATTAAGAAAAGTTATTTTATCAAGCAAATTTATCAGTGACATGGATGCGAGAGAGTGTAGGCTCTTGTAACTCTGTTAATTTGAGGGGGTTTAGTCTATATAGAAAACAAACAAGTTTTGGAGCCAGTTCTTGGGTTGAAAGATTAAATAGATCGATATTCTAGCAAGGAAATGCTAATTTGAACATTTATAAAGAAAAAGAACAAAAATAGCTTTTGTCGGTGGCTATGACCCCAGCGATCTTTATGAAGCCATGTTGAAAATATTTTGTTTAGTTTGACTAATCTATTAATACGAATTTGTGTTTGATTTGGAAATCCTTTAATGCATAAGGCCAGTTCTTACATTTCAGCGAGACACTGAATTGGAAAGAACACTCGAAGCAGAAAGACTAAAAGCGGTATAGCGAGATGAGAGACATGACCAGACAGGAAGACAAAGGGCCAATGACCAGAAGGCCTCCCAATGCCGACGATGGAGGATTTAAGGCTGTATTGGGAAAGATATTTTGCAATCAGACGACTACTTTGTGGATGCAAATAACTTCGAACTAAAGCCAGCATTGATAACAATGGTGCAGCAGCATCAGTTCACTGGTCACCCCACCGAAGACCCAAACGAGCACCTTGGTAGATTTCTTAGGATGGCAAATACAGTGAAGCTGAATGGTGTGAGGCCAGAGGTGATAAAGTTGCATCTCTTCCCATTTTCTTTGAGAGATATAGCAGCCACATTGTATGAATCATTACCATATGGTTCAGTTGATACTTGGGAAGAGTTGGTAGAAGCATACTTGGGCACGTTCTTTCCCCATCTCTCACCTCGGAGAGAGAAGAGAAATAATAGTATTCCATGAGGAAGATGAGAACCTATATGTAGCACAGGAGAGATTCGAGAGGTTGTTGAAGAGGTGCCATGCATGGAATTGATTTAAAACCGGATGGATATAGTGTATCATGCCTTCGTAATTACCTCTAAGGCATTATTGATGCTTCATCTTTATGGAGCATTTAAACGAAAAAGTCTTTGAAGAGGCCTAGAGATCGATAGAAGGCGCGAATGCGATATGAGCTCCGTCTGAGTTTTCAAGGGTAATAGCGAGAGGAAGGGTCGTAGGTGACAAAAATATGGCGTTGTGGAGCAAAGTTAGACCTTCGTAATGCACAGGATGGACAAACAAGAAAGAAAAATGCACATTGCTCATGAAATAGGAGTAGTGGAAAGAGGGGCGTGGAAGTGCGATCTAACCAGCGAGAAGAGATTCTTATGGTGCTGAGGAGGTTAAGTACGTGAATGAGCCGAGAAATTACCATTTCAAGCCAAATCCTAACCTACCCACATTACAGTCCGGCCGCTAAAGGAACCATGAGAATTTCTCTCATGGTGGAGAGGGGCATTACAAGGCCCAAGGCATGGAGCGGAGATCTCAGCGGGGATGCTCAGCGACCCACAGGGTTGGCCCAGTGGCATGTCGAGGGGTGAAGACGAGTGATCTCGAGTGAAGGAGGACTCGGCCATTTAAAGAACAAATCTTTGGATTTTATGGGGACAGAGGCTATTTACACTTCCATGAGCGAAGCTGTCGACTTGGAAGCTTTCAAATGTGATACTAAAGTGTTTCGAGGAAAATACAGTGCACCAGTTGAAAAACTTGGGACACAAGTAGAATGGTGGCCACGAATATACCAAATCGAATAGGTACATTCCACTAGTGACACTCAGAAAGAATCAGGCGCATGAATTCGGTTGAAATTAGGAAAGATGTGAGCAACGTGAGAAGGAAGAAAAGGAAAGGGCGAGGCGAAACAAAGAGAGTGGAAAGGAAGGAGAAGAGCACACCTGGCCAGACAACCTAAAAGGAAGTAAAGGACGAAACGAAGGAAGTACCGGCTGCGCCACTGCAGTGCCATTTCCGCAAAGGTTTGAAAATGAAAAAAGGGAAGAGCGATTTTAGATTCTTGGACATTTTCGAAAATAGAAATCAATATCATTGCGGAGTAATCAACCAAATGCTATTATCTGAAAATTTTGAAGAATCTTGAGCAGAAAAGAAGATATTTGAGGATGGAATAGTGAATTTATTTTGCTACTGTGGTGCGATTATCATAAAAGCTCTGTGAAAATGAAGAGACCATGGTAGTTCACCATTCCCACTACTCCATAGGAAATATGAATTGAGAAGGCTTTATGTGATTAGATGACATAATTGATGCCTCTTATCGGTTGTCACGAGACTTAGTTTGGGGGAACTTACCCAACCCGACAAATCATACAAATGGTTGATAGATTAATGCCTGACGAAGGTATTCTTGAAGATGTACTTGTCAATTAGGGAAATTCATCTTCCGGTGGTTTTGTTATCATGAAGATGGAGGAAGATACCCCGATTGCTTTCTTTGCTTTGGGAAGACATTTCTTAGCAAGCGAAACTTATGATAGATGTCCGGAAGATGAAAGGCGGCACTAGGGTGGAAGTAAGACGGTGCATTTTAACATTAATAGGAGTTAGGAACATCCTGCTGTAGATCACGAGAAAGTTATGGGTTTGTGAAAACAATAGTCTTCTCGATGTTGAGTTGGTCACATTTGTATTCTTCAACGTTACATCGATGAAATTGAGATGAACTTCGATATCTTGAGAGTCTTGATTGTGAAATCGCCTTGGAATTTGTTTAACAAAGAAGCAGTCGAGCATAAGTAAGAAAGCGGTTAAGATGAAGTATGCGGCCCGAGAAACAAAAAACTGCGAGGCGGGAAACTAGTGCGAGAGGATTTAGCATTGAAAGAGCTATTGGTCATTTGAAATATAGGTTCTTAGAACCCGGAAAAGGAAAACTAGTCATCATATCGAATTTGCATTGGCGGAAGGTGGAAGAGCAGCTGAAGATTCTTTGAAATTACGAGAAAATACGAGTATTGCTTGGTCAATTGAGGATCTAAAGGAGTATCAGTCCATCCATTTGCATACACTGAGAAATATTCTTTGAATGATAATGCAAAAACTATATTGAAACCAAAGGAGAAATTTGAACCGATGATGAAAAAGAAGTTGTTAGAAAGAAGTTACGAAATGGTTAAATGTAGAGTTTTTTATATATGCTATATCGAGATAGTTTCTTTGGTGAGCCCGATTGCATGTGGTTCCACCAAAGAAGAAGGTGGATTCACTTTGTGATCGAAATGAAAAGAATGAATTGATTCTATAAGAACCGTGACGAGGGATGGAGGGTGTGTATTGACTCTGGCTTGAATCTTTGCAACAAGAAAGGATCATTTCACACATACTTTCATTGATGAATGGATGAGTGCGAGACACCCTTACTTTTGTTTTCTTGATGGATACTCTGGGTATAGCAAATTGCCATTGCACGAGGATGGGGAGAAAACCACTTTTACATGCCCATTTGGTACTTTTGCTTTTAGGCGAATGCCATTTGGTTTGTGTAATATCTGGAACTTTCAGATGCATGATGCATTTTTACGATTTAAGCGAAGAAGTTATGGAGATCTTCATGGATGATTTCCTGAGTGTATGGATCAGTTTTGAGCAGTGCACAGCGCTTGGAAACGGTACTTGAGTGCGAGACAGAAATCTGGCTACGGATTGGGAAAAATGCCATTTTGCCTTAGTTGCCGAAAGGAATTGTCTTGGGGCACATGATTTATGTGCTTGAGGCTAGAAAGTGAGCCAACCAGTTTCAATTACCTAAGAAATTTGATGCCACCACGGCTTTACGAGTCAAGGAATTAGAAGTTTCTTAGGGCGTGCGGATTTTCTGAGGAATTTGTGGAGATTTTCAAAAATTGTAGGCCATTATACGAATTCTTTGAAAGGATGCTAAGTTATTTTGATGAATCTGCCCAGAATTCTTTTGAGAAATCAAATCAGTTAGTTGAGCTCCATCAGCAGCAAAACCAGATTGGAACAGAGAATTTGAAATCATATGTGATGCCAATGATTTTGCAATGGGAGCTATATTGGGACAGAAAGATGAAAAAGTGTTCAAGGTCATATACTATGCCCGTGAGCCTTTATGGCGAAACTCAGAAAATTACTACACTATTGAAAAGGAGATGATGACAATAGTATTTGCATGTGAAAAATTTAGGCCATACATTTTGGGGTCCCATGTTATTATACACACTTGATCATCTGACCCGATTAAATCTAATGGCGAAGAAAGAAGCAAAATGATGATCAGAGTTGGTATTATTATTGTAAGGAATTTGGTTGAAATAAAACGAGAAAGTTGACAATGTGATAGCGTGGCTTGTCAAGAGTAGAAAACCTATATGCAAAGAAAGAAGAAAAAGAAATAGCGAAAATTTTCGGATGGCGATTATTCCGGTATCCTCCAATCACCTTGGTATCGCGATATTGTGAACTATAGCTGTGAGTGCCACCCACGAATTGCTTCACGTGAAAAGCTAAGGAGCGACGGCCCCGGAGTACTACATGCAGGATGACCTAATATTGTTTAAAGGTGATCGATTATAAGGAGATGTGTATCGGAAGGTGAAGCGAAAGCAAGATTTTACAAGAATCCTCATACATCACCATATGGGACAGCTGTAGGAAGAATCATGACCCACAAATTCTCGAGTCAGGATTTTCTTGGCCTCTGCATTTTAAGGACTGTTTTTTGAATGGGTGAGATTATGTGATCAATCTTTGGGAAGAATGGAAATATCGGCAAAAGGCATGAAATGCCCCTCTGAGAATATCTTTAGTGATTTGTTGAAATTTTTGATGTATAGAATGGATTTTATGGGGCCTTTTCGGCTTCATTTGGAAATATATACATACTCCTGGCTGTGGACAGTAACCTCCGATGGTTTGGCATTGTCCCGAATGATGCCAATACGGTTGTCAGGATTTTACAAGAAATATTCTCGGCTGATTTAGGACACTAGGCCTGTGATGATGGAGGGGGCCATTTTGCAAATAAGGTGTTTGACAAACTCATGGGCCAAGATATGGTATCAAACACATTATGAGCTTGGCTTATCATCCTCAAACAAATGAAGCGACTGAAATTTCCAATAGGGAGATAAAGAAAATTCTTAAAGGCTATAGTTCGGCCCATAAAAGATTGGTCTTTGAAGCTTGATGATGCACTGCAGGCATACGGAGTACCTTTTAAAGCTCCCATTGGAATGTCCCCACTCTGAGCTTGTCTTTGGAAAACCTTGTCACCTACCTCTTGAGCTAGAGTATAAAGCTATGTGGGCCATCAAGAAGCTAAATTTTGATTTCAAAACTGCTTCAAGAAGAGAACACTCAGTTAAATGAATTGGAAGAGTTGAGGTGCAAGCCTATGATAGTGCAGTCTCTGAAGATAAAAGCAAAAAATGGCATGATCAACGAATTTTGAGGAGGGAATTCAAGGCAGGAGATCAGGTCCTGTTATTCAACTCCAGATTAAGACTCTTTCCAGGAAAGCTTAAATTTAAATGGAGTGGACCATATACAGTAGTATCAAGCACACAATTTGGGGCAATGACACTTAGAACCGGCCAATCAGAGAATTCAAGTTAATGAGTGAGGAGAGATTAAGCACTACTGCAGGAGAAAGCAATTGGAAGAATAATACTTAGTTACGAATGGGGGAAATTGAAGAAAGCAGACAATGGCAATAGCAAGTCCATCTAAAGACTAAAAATTGATGACTTTATGGAAGGCAATCCACATCGGTTGTTTTTAAGTTTTTCTTGTTATAGTTTATAATTTTTGTGTACAAATTTCTAATAACTTTGTGTAATTTGATTCATATTTGATTGAAGAGAGTAGGTAAATATTTTGTTAAGTTTGCGGGACAATGAAAGATTAGCAAAAGGAGGCATGCAAATCAAACCCGATCAAATCTGAAGAGACAAAAAGTGATTATACTCTTCTTGATTTTATTTAAATTTTGTCTCTAATATGGCATGATTGAAAGTTTGGGGGAATTTTATTTTGTTATGGTGTAATTTTAGAATATGATGCATAGTGAATGAGTTGGTGAATTTTTGCATGGTAGAGAGATGAATTGAGTTGTAGTTGTCTTGATTGGAATTGAATAAATTGAAATTTCTGTGAATTTGAGTGTTTATGTTTTGGTAGCAACATTAATCCAAAAGTTGTAACCAAGAATGCTGGATGTGGAAACAATAAAGTGGAAAAGAAAGTCAAAATAGTTAAGCAGAATGCATTGGAAATAAAGAAGGGGAAAGAAAATCTTTATGTTGCAACATCAAATTCCCTGTCGTGACCACATTTCAGGTCACAACAAAAATCTTGAAGTTGCGACCGGAATAATCAGGCTTCAGTAAAGCGAGGTTTTTAAACCTTTTCGTTTGGGCCTCAGCATTAAAAATAAAATTCATTGAAAATCATCAATTAAAAGGCAAAAATCGATAACGTGAAATAAATTTAAGACTGACGATCTACTCGATTTCAAAATTCGAGTTCCAAGTTCATCTTAAACCTTTCGATTACGCGCCAGCTCGTTTCAGAATCACGAAATAAATAGTTATTAATGCGAAGCAAGAAATCAATGTCTTGATTAAGCGAATTTGTTTTGATGCCTTTCGATTTCAAAGAGAATAATTTGAGAATTTAATAACTCGAAAAAACGATCAATATTCTCCACTGAATTCCCACAGAAACCTACATGGAAGCCTTGAAAGCATGGTCGAGAGACCTCATTCAATTCATTGTAGAAAATATCAAGAAAAGGGTCAAATGCTTCAGTAATTCCCAAAGAGACGGAAAATCACTATAAAGGATGGGAGAGCAAGGAAAAATAAACAAAAGAATGAAGAGAAGGGAATGAGAAAAAGAAGAGTTCTGAGTATGAGCACGAGGCTTATGGAATGAATGGAGTCGGAAAACAAACCAATTCCGTCATTATTAAAAGAAAACGCTGTGTAATCAAAGTGGTTGATGGGAAGGGGTTGGAAGAAGGGTTAGTGGGCCATCATCGAGCTCAAAGAAAAAGGAGGGAAGGGCGTAAAGTTGTTACGCGACTTTGTTAACGAAGCGAATCACTCTTGGAAGGCAGCTTTGAGTCTAATTAGACAAATTAAAGTGAAGCTGCAACCTTCGGAGGAAGATATGGAGTTTTAGATCAAGAAATAAGAAGTTTTCTGGTTAATTTATAGTCTTAATTGTAGGGAAACGATTGTCTGTCTCGAAATGTTTGATATTTGAATAAAATTCTTGTTGAGCCTACAAATTAATTGTTTTGAGTTCACGAATCGATCTTATCAAATTTTGTGTTTGTGTCATTTTAATTTGCATGTGAAAAGTGGCTACATGAGATCAAATAAACAATTCTGTTCTTTCCCGAAGCAAAAAATTACGAAAAATAAGGGCTTAAATTAGTAAGCCCAAATTAGGGTGCATTTGCATTGTTTAAATTCGAGTATAGATTGCAAAAATTGGAAAATGGTTATTCTTTGATGGAACAAAATTGCCGTTGAAATAATGTAAGTAGATAGTAAATAAGTCTGATCTTGAAGAAATAATACACTTGGGTCGACAAAACTCATGAAACTTTGAGAGGAATTAGGAACATCTTAAGGAAATTCGAGATTGAGAGTCAAATGAGTCCTGGGAACTTGTTAGATTATTGATTGGCGAAATCTTGGAAGTGAAAATAGCCAGCAGAAGTGATAGAGGCCATCCTTGGCGAGTTTAGGCTTTTCTAAGCCTACCTGATATATGCTAAAGCATATTCTCTAGTTCCTTAATTTAGGCGAATAAACCTTATTTCTTGATAAGCAAACAATGAAAGCCTAAATTCCCTTCCTTACTGATAATCCTGCAGCAAGAGCCCCGAATTATCCAGTTTCCGAGTTAAGAGAAAAGTCCACTATAAAGGAAAACAGTTTGAGAGATTATATTTCCAAATGTTACGAATGTGAGGAGAAGAAGTAAAGCGAAATTAAGGAAAAAGGGAATAAGTTTTGTCTTGTGGCCTATTTCCCTTGAACAATTAAGCTACGTAGGGGTAATTTTAACACCTAGTACCTAATAAGCGGTATGGGAGTTCTTGCTTGAAAGTTCTCTAAGAGTAATGAAAACTGAAATAAAACATTTGCACTATTCTGACCTTAAGAGCAGACGAAAGAGTTCGAGAACAAAGGAGCGCTGAGCAGAGAGTGTATATCAAATTAAGTTATAAAAAGAATTCAAAAAGATGAATCCCGGGCTAGATGTGGAGTCAGCCAGTAGAAGAAGGGTGAAGGTTAGAGCGACAAGCATAGAGAAAATGTGGAAGCTTGGGTGATTTGCAACTTAAATTTTCCATTTATCTACTGATTACCTAAGCTGACATTACAAGCTAAAAGACTGATTGATCTTGAAGGTTGAATTACCTACATTAGTGGAGATGATACAGAAAAACAAGCCTATGGGACTTTGACAAGCGGTCAGAAAACTCCCGAAGATTAACCAAATTCAACATGAAGATGAAAAAGTTGAGGCTGCACACACACACGAAGGCAAGACTTGTTGAATAAAGCATTTTAAATACATTATTTAACTTGAGGAAATTTGTGATAGAAGTGTTGTGATGGATGAATGAAATTTAAAATGATGAGTATCATATTTCCAGTTAGAAGGTGGAATGAGAAAGGCGTGATATGAATAAGAAAAATCTCGCCAAAAATTTTAATCTTATTTGTTTGAGAGACGAGCAATTCTTTCTTTTCTTTGCTTGGGGGCCAGCAAAATTTTAAGTTGGGGAATTTGATAAGTCGAAAACTCTGTTAGATTTTAATCATTTTTTACGAGCATATTATAAATAAATGTGGTTATGCGAAGTAACTGGATATTTTGCACCGAATTTAATTTGCGGGAAAATCTGGCGGATGCGAAAATCTCAGCAATGAAGAATGACTCTGGCGGAAGTGAAACCATGGCGAAAATCGAATCGCGACAAGAAGTAGTTATCGATCATTTCGAATCACGACATCACCCAAAATCAACTTTGAGAAGAAATGGAAGACCTTAACAAGTTGAAGTCGTGACGAAGAATGAAGGTGCGACGGGATGATCGAAAGCGACAAATGAAGGGATTTGCGACAAAGGAAATGTGGTTGAGACAAGATATTAAAAGAAGGATCTTCATGTCGCGACATCACTCACGTCATCGCGACACGATAAGAATATGGTGAGGGTGGCGACTATACTCAAGATCGCGACAGGATCCGTCGATGAAGCCCAGAAGGTCTTTCTTTAGAGAACAAGGTTCTGACTAGTTTTAAATGAAGGCTCCATTTCGTAATGGCGACACCACTCTGATGTCGAGACATAAAGCAGGAAAGATTTAAGTTGCAATAAATAGGGTTGAAAGGAGGTCGCAGCACGAAGCCAAGCCAAAGTCCTTGCAGGCGGAAGTTGCGACCATGTCTGAATCGAGGATCGAGAAGCGATGTCGCGACCTAACGTTTAGGTCGCGACCTAAAGAAGAGCTGAGCAGAATAAATCAAGGTCGCAACTACTTTTGAGCAATTGGGACCATACGACGAGGAAAAAGAGTAACATGAGGTGCGGCAGCCTTTCGAGGTATGACCCTGAATAAAGGTGGGAAGGAGGAAATTGGTTGCGATAAATGGCGAAGTTTGTGGAAGAAAGAAATGGGTAACAAAAGTGTGACATCAACATGAAATTAGCGACATAAAATTGAAACCTTTGAAGGCAGAAGACACTAACACAATCGCGACCAAGAAATCAAAGTCACAACATGAAATCATCAGCACAAACGAGAAGGTGGTGCTGACCTAAAGCTGTCGCGGCTCAGGCTGGAAGAAGAAGGCCAACTGATGTCGCGACATGGTAGAGTGTGACATCAACACTGGAGAAACACTGAGCGAGTAAGGTCGCGACTAAAAACAATGTCGCGACCATTGAGTGCTTGATTACCAAGAAAGCCCCGGTTGTAATAAGAGAAACAAAGAGGTAGCGATCACGAGCAATCAAGAAATCCATGTCGTGACATCAACGAGGTAAATGACATGGACGTGATAATTGAGCTTTTTCTTTGAGAATTCCACACCTTGGAGCTTTTTGGGGATTATTGATTCCTTTTCTGATATAAATAAACGAGTTTAGAATAGTAAAGTAAACCCCAGTCTTCGCTACCCGAGAGAAAAAGGGAACGGAGGAGGAACTCAGTGTATAGTTTAGAGTAGATTTTTTATTTCTTTTCTTTATTTTTAGTTTATTTGTTTTAAGTTTGAATCTGCCCGAGCTGTCTGAAGTGAGTAAATTTGGATTTTTATTTTAATTTATTTTTCTTAAATTCTTGCTGAAAATTGCCAAATCTAGGCAGAATTTTGGAATTGTTTCTTCTCGGTTTTATTGCAATCACGGTGGTTGTGCGTGATCGGTACTCCATTTCTAATTAATCCCGATGTCAGTATGACTCTATACAGATTTGATTTTCATTTGAATTTGATCTTTGCAAATATGAGTATTTGGGTTGATTTTCTTATTGGTATCGTTTTTGGTGATAAGTTCCCAATAGTGATAAGATCTGATTGGGAATGTATCTTTGCTCGATATCGGGATGCCCTCTGCGTGACAGAGGCAGAATTCTGAGAGTTGAGGCATTCTTTTACAGGTATGCTCGACTACCATTGATGAAGCTGGCGAGCTTTGAGGATCATTTTGACCAAATCCCCATTTGCTCATAATTGAAGTTGGAGGGGTGTTAACCAGTATAAATAATCGAGGAAAGTTCACTTTAATCTAAGGCAAATTCCTAACCTGTGTTAGTTGAGGTCTATCGAGGAAAGGGACGAACCACGTAGATTTGGAGAATTTTGAGCCATCAATTAAGTGGTAGACACTTTGCGAAAATCCACGAGAAGGAAATCTGAAAATTTGCTTTATCAAAAATGGGTGAAGTATTGAGAAAGAAAAATACCCAGATCTTGCAAGAGGATTTGGAATATAGGTAGCTGGTTTGATCTTGTCTTGAGAGAAGCAGGTATCGACGATGTGAATATGGAAAATCGATTCAACTGATTAGAAATCTTGGACAAAACCCGATTCCATACGAGCAGTAATGTACTTTAGTGATGGAATTAATTTGTTTCGTGTATTTCACTAATAGTTTTTGTTTCTCACGAGGAAACCGATTCAATCCGTTCTTATGAATTTACAATTTATTTTATTCATTTACTTTTGTTTTAGCTTAGTTTGATAATATTCATTGAATCAGGATCTTTAATTTTTTATTTGTTTAGATAAAACTTTCATGGTTCTTAGTCCAAATTGTATGGAATTTTGGCTAGTTGAATTAGTTGATCTTTAATTCGTTGCCAATCTTTATGGGAATGATACGGACTTGTTCAGATTTTACTACTTGTATGACACACACATTGCACTTGCAGTGTCATAGACTTGACCCTTATTTTTAAATCATGAACATTAAGAAAAAGTTATTTTATCAAACAAATTTATTCAAAGTGACATGGATGCAAGAGAAGTGTAAGGCTCTTGTAACTCTGTTAATTTGAGGTTTTAAATATATAGAAAAGGCAAGCAGTGCTTCTAATCTGACCTCCACTCTCAGGAGCTATACATAAGCCACTGCTTATGGGAAGAGAATGGCTCGTGGCGATCGAACTAAGCGATACGACATCAATACAAGCGAGGCTTTTAAAGATGGTGTTAGTTGTTCGCAGCAGAACTCCTAGTCGGAAAGCGCGCCTCAGCGGCTCGGTTAGGGGTGGAAACTTAACATTGTGGGGTGTCGAATATGGCAAGGGGCGGGCATCGGTTTATAGTTAAAATCCCGTCGGGGTTAGGGTGCGACAGGCAATCCCAGGCTCTGATGTCTCATGATGAATCGATGCGAGGCCATCCTAAGCCCAGGGCTCCGACTAACCCAGCGCTCTTGTCTTCCAGTGGCTCCTGATCCGGTAAGTTTGATTGGTGGTTGGGCAGGATTAACGAAGAATTCGAATCCGAGACCCCGAATGGGTGAAATATGTCTCGTTGAAACGGCGGCGAAGCGGCTTCCAGGTCTAGAAGCTAGAACATATTCCCGAGGCTAATGAAAAGCTGAGACACCTTGTGCAGTGGGTACCTTCTCTGCAAATCAACGAAACTATATTGCCTTTATCTACCTCCAGTAGGTTTAAATCGATTGCATTCGAAGTAAGTAAATCGGGTGGATAAAGGCACATCATGGATGGACCCCATCACACTATATCTAAGCATAGAACAACCCCCCGGTGAGAGAGATAAGGCCCAGCGAACTTCAAGTCTAGGAGGCTAGATTTTCCTTGGATTGATGAAGCGACTATTCAAACGATCCTTGAGGCGGCCCTATCTGAAATGCTGGCGAGTAGAGTCATTATGTGATATAGTGCATGAAGGAATATGTGGAAATCATCCTGGCGGCAGAACTTTAGCCCACCAGGCCCACACTCAAGGATACTATTGGCTAACCATGAGGGCTGATGCCACCAATTATACTAGAAAGTGTGATCACTGCCAGCGACTTACTCCCATACTGAAATCACCGGTGCAAGACCTGATCTCTATTTCAAGCCCTTAGCCCTTTGCTCAATAGGGGATCGATATAGTCGGACCGCTTCCCAATGCCCCTGCCCAAAAGAAGTTATTGTTAGTGGCATTTGTTATTTGATGGAATGATTCAGAGCCGAAGCATTCTCCTTGATCAAAGATAAGGTGTTACTCAATTCATACGGAAAAATATTGTATCTTTATTTGGCATCCCATACTCAGTGTGTCCGACCGGGCCCCGATTCAACAATGGGTCTACTCCGAAACTTATGTCAGGAATTGAAGATGAAAAATCCTACTCCGCCCCACGGTATCCATAGAAGTAGTGCAGCGGAGGCCTGAGCAAAATCGTGATGGCGGCCACGAAGAAGCGGTTGGATTGACTAAGGCGAATGGGTGGATGAACTCCACGGGGTACTTTGGGCTATAGAACTGTTTTTATAAACACAGATATATCCCTTTGCAATTATTTGTGGGATGGAAAATTTATAATCCTACAAAAATTAGCATGCCATTCGAACCCAAACGTCCACTGTTAGAATAGATGTGATGGATACAGTGCGTTAAGATGGTGCGTAGGTGGCAATCACGCATAACGTCTGTGTAGATTAAGGAAGAATTCTTGTAACAAGCGGTCGAGCCTCGGTACCAATTCAACGGGGACTGGTCCTAAGAAGAGTATTTGAGAATATAAGAGTGGCCGAGATGCGGGAAAGTTCCAACCAGTGGGAAGGAGCGTATCTTGTAACCTGGCGGGTGAATCTGGGTCTTGCAGCTTTGGACAAACTTGATGGGACACTTGTACCTAGAATGTGGAATGCCACGCATCTTAAAAGGTATTATCAATAAAGAATGATTCAATATCAAGCGCATATGTCGTCTATTTTCTTCTCTTGGGGTGACCTAAAGCCGGATAGGCGTAGAAAATGACACAATACGACTGGGTTTAGATAACATCAGCGGTAAACCCTAAAAGCGGATGGTGCGAAAATGACCTATCAGGCTGATTTAGATAACATCGCGGGTCAACTAAAAGCCGGATAGGCTCGCATAAAATGACATGTCAGCCCGGTTTAGGTAACATCTAAGCTAGTCCAACAAGCCGGATAAGCCTTGAAAATGACATGTCGACGGTTTGGATAACATCTGCGGCGAGTGAAAACTAAATCGGGATGGCGTAGAAAATGACCTATCCGGCCCAGCATAGTTCATATCTTGTTGGTCTACATGAGAGTCAGGATGACATAGTGCAAATTAAAGACCTATCGATACCCGTCCAGATTAATTCTTATCACTTCCTTGTGCACCGAATGATATCACTCCCACCGGGTAAGTATCGAGAATGAGATATCTAAGATCTAATCGAGGTGATTATAACTCAACGCTCACTTGGTGCTTAGGAAGGAAGTATTTTATCCAAAAGCAAAAAAAACAAAAATGCCTTTCGAAATAACAAGGTACCAAAAACAGAAAATAAAATGTCTTGCAAGAGTACGCTCGACAAGCGAGTGACAATTTCAAGCCTAGCCCTGCAGCAACGGTGGGCTCCTTGCTCCAGGTCAGCCAGGAATCCGGCGGGAATATCTACTCCATCCCTAATGGCCAGGAGACTCTTGGCTAGCAAATCTTCCACAATAGTCTGGCAACCTCGGCATCAGAGCAAATAGAAGAGCTTGGGGGCATCGAGGTTTATAAAATTATGGAGTCGGAAGTGATGTGTACGGCATCAGTGGGGATCAGGGGCTCACTTCCACATATGTTGTGCGCAAAGGCGTAGCAGCCATAGCCGTAGTTGAAAATCACATCACTGCTGCATCGAGCTCCGCCTCCATTGTCGTCTTCTGGGGACTCCAGTACATAAAATGCGTCCTTGAGCGCCCTATTAACTCCCACAAGTAAAGTGGTCGTTCATCGGGTTAGGCAGCTTGTTCTCTTCCTCGCAGCCAGTGGGCCTCCTCCGTAGCGACCAAGGCTTGTTAGGCGGCGTCACGCTCGGAATCCGCCTTCAGCCGAGCATCCTTAGCAGCTGTCGAGACACCCCGAACGCGGGCCAGCTCGGCTTCTACCTATGCCCGGGCATCGCTCATCGCTTCAATCTCTAATCGAGCCATAGCTGTTTCATGGGACGTCCCTCTCTGCCTTCAGCGACCTCTTTGACTGACTCCCCGGCGTTGGGAAAAATGCTGAACTCCATTAAAGAGAGGCATCTGGTGCCTCTTGATCGAGAAAAGCCTCGGCCCGGACAAGCAGTAGAAGCCTCTCCACTTATCTCGATCGGGTTCAAAGTCGCTGATGTTGGTGGGCCATGTTTCGAGATGGAGCTCTTGCTGTGAGGAAACATATTAAGAACACGTCAGCACTCGTGATTCGATGCTAGTTTTATAAATAAAGGTTCACTATCTTACCAGTTCAGATGATTGGATGTAGATGCGGTTGCGGATCTGTATCCCATCATCAATTATCTGCTGGAGTATTCTTTGTTAGTGCTAGCAGGAACAGTCACAGATTAATCTTTGTCCACTGCAGATTAGCCGGGCGGCCACCCGGTATCGGAGCATCATCGGGTCCTAAGTGTTTGGAAACAATCGGTATGGTCGCCCCAGTTGGAAGGGCTTCCATGTGGATAATGTGTAGCGTCTTCCGGCCGGGTGTCGATAAGCTCCTCCTTTGGATCGAGGCGCAGCGAGGAAGATAGGAATTCGTCACTATCCGGCCTGGAAGCGGTGGCCTTCGGCCGGTGCGGGTAAGCTCAGACCTGCGGTCGGCCAGACGAGCAGAGGAGAGATCATTTTAAGGGAGGGCCCGATTGTCGGACGACCCTCCTGAGTATGTCCTATGTCCAGGCGATCGTTGAACCCTGTCTCGGGCGAACTTGAAACAATAATTACTGCTCTTCGAACTCTTGCCCGATTGTAGTAGTCTTGACCGTGGCTTTGATGGAGCGACATACGCACATGGCCACAGCATCTTCTGCTTTCGCTGGCGGCACTGCGATCAAGTAACCTGTCATCTCCTCTTCCTCTTCTTCTTTAATCTAGGGTTATTTGGACTTCGGGATGGACGAGGGATAAAATCCTCGCTTGGGTTCTAGGTCTTGTTCTTAGCCAGCCCGGCCTTGCACCTTTAGTATTCGAGGGACAAATTTGCCTCCCACTAGGTAAGGAAAGGCGTTGGTCTGACTACCCCTTGCCCCGTCTAGGCGCGGGTTGAGCTTACAGAACCCTCTTGTAGGCGGATGGCCCCGAAGCCAGTGGCCAGGCCGATGATCTGATCTGGCGGCCGACCTCACTTTCCGGATGTTGATGCACCACTTGATATTAAAGCGCGGCGGTCGGCGATAACAAATGTTCTCCATCAACGACTTTTGAAGGCAGTGGGCGTGGGATGACAGGGAGGTTATAGCAAGCCAGGTTGCGCCTCACGTCAGCTAAGTTCTTTGAAGTAAGGAGACTTTATAATGGCGTTCGCTCGGAAGCTCGATAGGCGGCAAATTTTTTGAGGCTGCTTTCCTCCACCCACTCCACCCAGCTGCCTTTCGGCCTTTCTTGCACTAATAACATAATTAGTTATATAAAAACTCATGCACATACACATCAACAAACTAAACCCATTTACAGTACACACACAGAAAAGGCTGTGGCCAAGTTAACCACTAAAAGCCAAGGAACCACTTTGCTCCCGTCTTAGTGAGTCCAGAGGAGTTCGTTGACAATTTGCAACCACGCATTCTGTGGAAACATAGACAGCAGCCACCACTGACACCTTTAGGCGCCGATAAAGCAAAATCTCAGCAGCGAAAAGGTGAGTTGGTATAGATATTTAGCATGCTCTATTAGGTTAATATCCCGAATAGTATTAGGATGGATAGGCGGGCTCGGGTGAAATGGAAGCTGTCTGCGAGGGCGGGCATCGGGACGAAGCTTAGTGTGCTCTCGGGTAAAAAACAGGGCATTATGTTCTCCACCCAGAGGGGAATCGTCCGGATTTTCCATCAACTTTAGGTCAATGTTATCGGGATCTACATGATAAGGTTCTCAACTCCTCCATTGTCGGGGATGAGGCGATCTTCCTTCTTGCGAGCAGGTCCGGCGGGGCCACGGATTTGCGACCCGCTTGATTAGGTGGGAAGTTTCTTCCTCTGACTCTCGTCATTCTGGCAGATCGGATGGAGGAGAGGGCCCGTCATCGACTCACAAGCCACATGTCGAATGGGTAAAAAGCAAAACCACCAAACACAGGCTGAGAATACAGGTTTGATGGGTTCCCAGACTGCCTCACTGAGCTTCCACGGCGGAAGGGTGGACCAACGAATATTCAACACTTCAAAAACAACTAATTGCATAAGCTTAGAATTGGTAGCTTAAAAGATTCGCGAAAAGAACTTTCAAAGTGGCAATGATGTATATCTGTAAGAGAATTTACTGAATTGGTGGAAGTGTAAACCAAGGAGATGATAAGAATAAGAGACGGAAAAACCAGTAGTGGCTCCTACGCCTGCTTAGCCTAGGACCTACGGGAGCATTAAATGCCACATTGGCCCCTCACTCCTCAGGTGGATTTAAGCTGGCAGCTCCAGCTCTTAGGGCACGATGGAGTTAACATCAATTTGGATTGGTGGGCCTCGTATTTATTCTAACTTTGTTGTTCCCACAAGTTCCACTCAGAGATCCATCGGCCCGATAGCGATAGATTGGCCCTGCCTTGAGATAGAAAATAAAGCGCAGGAATATTGAGATAGAGAGCAAAGCCAGCAAATGTATCGAAAAGTACGATTTTATTAATTATGCTATGACATCCACCATTACATTATGCCACTGACGACGGGTCATATTAAAATGGCTACATAGTTCGTCCCGAATCAAATGCGGCGGAGGCGAAGAAGAAGCGATGTGACGAAAAGAAGAGGTAGTAGCGAAAGTGAAGAGGAAGAAGAAGAAGCAGTGGCGAAATCACTCTGTAAAACTAAGAAAAGAAAAGATGGAAAGGGCTCGAAGAGGAAGATGAAATCAAAAGCCATTGATTTAGCGAGAATTGCCCTTGGATGCGAGAGAAGGATTCCATTCGGTTTTAGAACCACCCCGAATGACTAGAACCTGGAAGATCCATTAAGACTCCACTCAAACCTTCCAATCTTCGATCCCTGAGTTCATACTTGAGAAAATAAGCTCAAGCGAAGGCCTATAACGATCATCCTTATTCGACGTCACCGATCTGGAGTTCTCGACAGCGTGAACCACCCTTCTCTCTTCGGAAGAACATGGATAACCTTTGGTAGCTCTTGGGACTCGAGTCACCCTCTGGCTTTTATAGCAACCTCTAGCCCAACGAGGTTATCTAGAAGTGACCACATCTAATGCACATCAAAGTTAGAAAATTCACGTTGGAGCTTATATCGGCGTGATTGCTCTGACACGTGTTATCTTTGGTCAGTAGCGTTTTCTTTTTTTCTAGCAAAGGGACGATCGCTCTCCCTGGCGGAAAGAGCCGGTGGGTATAGGCTTTGGCAGGAGCCCTCATGTGACCCCATCCACAAGACTATAGTGGTGGCCCGGTCGGCAGCTGCAGGCAAATTCAAAATGAGGCCCATGCCTCTCTCCACCAGAAAGGTGTTATGTCCACATGCCATCTCTCCCAGATTAGGACTTTTATTTAGCAAATCTTGTCGGGTGAATTCCCCAAGAGAATATGCCCTTCCATGGATGTCTTCTTGATATCACTCGGGTGAAAAAGCTCTCGGGATCCTCCAATTGAAACATAACTATTTAGGAAGAACTAGCCTCCCGTGCGAGATATGCAAGTCTCTTGATTTGGGAAATTACCAGCTTCCACGACGGATCCACTTATCTCTGACAAGAGGTGAATCATAAAATAGGTAAGAAAATCGAGATTGGAGGGATTGGAATTTCATGAAACTAATAACATCGGAGCGTGATACCTCCATAGTGGATTTTCTTGTTTGTTTTGTAGATTGTTGCGGACACGTATATTATGACGATCCGGTGACTCGAGAAGATTGCGGAGACCCAAAAACTCATAAATCCAAATGCTAGTGCGAAGGAAAATGAATCTCCACTTGAGAGGAAATTTCACGATAATGGAGTTGATCTAGTGACGATGATGTTAGAAACTATGGCCTTGTTTGTTAACCAATTTTAAAGAATTGTTTTTGTTAAAATAAAGAGAAAGAAAGGGAATATATTTGATTATAGTTTTTATTCACACGGAAAATATTTAATTCAGATATTACATATCAGTTGTTCCGCTTGGTGATTTTCCTTTTACCGTACAAAACTAGAAATTTCCATACCCTTCAAGCTTTTCATCCTCACAATCATATTTGAGTTCTAAAAGACTTGTACTAAATAATACTAAAGCTCCTTTTAGACAAAATTAAACAAATAGTTTTTTAATGTTTGTTTAATTATAGAAAAATATAAGAAAATCAAATATAGTCAAAATTTAAAATATTTTTAAATTATGTGAAGTCGCTATATATTAGAGAAAAATAAATAAAATGAGTTTGAATAAACATAGAATTAATTTATCAATTTTTTATTTTCTTTCATCTTTTAATTTATTTTCACTTTCATCTTTTCCTTTTATTTCTTTCCTATGTACTTTTGAGTTATAACCGGAACCTAAAAAAAAAATTATTTTTCTTATATTTGGTTTCATCATGAAAAGTAATAAGTATAAAAAAGAAAGTCAAATATAATAAGAATTTTAAAATTTTATATATTTAAAATTTTTGTCCTCATATAATAATATAATAAAAGAAACAAATAAAATATTTTAAATAAATAAATATAATTAATTCTTCAAGTTTTAAATTTATTTTCGTTTCTTCCATTTTTGCTTTGATTTCTACTTCAAAGCGCTTTTCGATTTTAAGCCTAAATAAACCTCAAGCACAGTGGTTTTGATAGGGAGACTCACAGTTTGGGTTCAAAATCCCATCATTTTTATAAAAATATATATATTTATTTTAGGTCATTTTAAACTTTTGTTAAAATGGCCCCATGTCTCGCAAAATAAATGTTTAGACATTTTTTATTTTTTCAATTTAATTAAAAAACTGTAATTAGAAACTACGATTCATTTTTGAATTAAAGTCATAGTTTAAAACTGTGGTTTTAGTTCAAAAATGAAGCAGTAATTTCTAATTACGACTTTAATATAAAAATAAAACTATAGTTTTAAAAATTTGTAGGTTTAGTTAAAAAATGAAACCATGATTTTAAGCATTATTCTTTTAAGAAATTTTAAAAACTTATATTGAATAATAGTTTAAAAAATCACCTACAATCAATGGAGGTTTTTTTTTAATGAATATGTCATTTAACCCCAAGTGGAAAACTCGCCTTCTTTTGTCGAGTTTACGAGAGATTTAAAAAAAAATTATGTGAAAAATCATCACACAAACAAGAACATTCATATTGAATCATCAAGAATCAAAATCTGAGAATTTCTTGAGCGTGCACGAATCCATAAACAAAATATTGAATGTTTCGTTGAGTGGGGCTTGTGATTCTGAGATCACAGTCTGATCACGGTTTTATGATCTTAGGATCTACGCTGGATTTTAACTACAATATTTATATGATGAGAATCGGAAGAAGAAAAAGCGTATTGTGATACGGGGCCAATGACTATTTATAGCCAATTGTCTGTATGAACAGTCACAGTGTTAAATAATTCTATTTTAACCCATCATAAGACAGAAATTACGACTTTTATCTCTACATTCGTGCGCACCTTTATAATATATTAATTAAGGCCCCAAACTTACAATTAATCACTTTAATTAGCCTAACTTTGTTGATAGCCTATAATTCACATTTATTTAATATATCAGCCCATATATTGATTTTACTCAACAATCTCACTTGGAGCTATATATGTAGCTTTATAAACATGAATTATAGCATGAGCTCATGAGTTTTGCTATCAAACTTTATATCATTAACAATCTTGTCATTAACCACGCAATATAGACCAAAGCGTCGTCGATTTACATATTTGTGCTTAAGCATTGATGATGGCATCTCTCCAGTACGCTAATGACAAGATCGAGTGTGGATGTGTAGCATGAAGGTACAATCTGATGTGATCTCCAACATGCCTATTTCAAGCTGGTTCTCCTTAAACCTTAGTGAGATCAAACCATACAAAATCAAAGTGGATGAAAAGCTGAATACTTTCTTTGCGAGTAAATAACCTTAAAATCCATAATATCCATAGCAACAAAAGTATCTAAAAGCATCTAAAATACAAACTCCCACTAAACGACACGTCTTGAAGAGAAACCACACCGTGAAGCGATTATTATCGCAGAAAGACCTTAGGTGGTAATCCGCGAGATTAGTGGATCTGCCAGTATGGAGTTGTCCCGATGTACTACATAGATATAGTCCCTGCAGACCCTTTCTTTGTGACTAGGAATTGATGTCTACAAATATTGACCGTCGAACTCGTTATTGTTGGAATAGTTCTTCACTTGTTTACGGACAGTCTTTCTGTTCGTTGAGACTAGTCTTTGATATAAAATCATATCGACCGATGATAATTTGTGTTATATTCCATGGTTAGATGCCTCATAACAAGCTACAAACTCAGTTGCCATGGTGGAAGAAGCTCTGATAGGTATTTAACACTCTTCAGATATAAGCACCTCCGTAGTAGAAGTAGATATAGCACGAAGTAGATTTCATGCTATCTAGGCATCCCGAAACAAAATCAGTCAAAATATCGATGATCTCTAAGCGATCGACTTTTGATAAGTGGCGTGTAGTCTTTTGTTCTCTGTAAAGTACCTCATGACACGCTTGTTTGCTATCGATGATCCTTTCGGGATTGCTTAAATATTTTCCCGACATGCCATCGATATGCGCAATGTCGGGGCCCAGCACATTATCTTGGCATCATCGAACTCCTATTCTTTGACGCGCAGGTCTGTTGCATCTCTGAATCCTCAAAAATTATTCTTGAGACGTGATTGAAGTAAATTTGTCTCCCTTAGCCACAAGGGTGTCATCTGGTTTGCAATCATGTATGCCAAACCTTTTAAGAATTTTCTCAATATAGCTCTTTTGTGATAAACCAAGTATTCCACAGAGATTGATCCGGTGTATGCGTATACTAACATAAGAAGCATCACGAAGATCTTTCATCTCAAATTTCTTTGATATAAATCTCTTGGTTTCATGCAACATGCCTATATCGTTGGTGGCAAGCAATATGTCATCAACATATAAAACCAAGTAAATATCTTACTCGAAAATTTGAACTATGGTATATACGATTATGACCATATTCATCTCAAAAGCAGACGAAATGATAACTTGATGAAACTTGTAATACCATTGGCAGAAAGCTTGCTTAAGCCCACGTATAAGATTTCTTTAACTTGCAAACCATCCTCTTTGTATCTCTAACACAAAATTTTGCGATTTTCATATGGTGTTTCATCATGTCACCAAGCATTGAATCACAGTCTTAACATCCATCTGACCGATGAGCTCCAAGGTCAAAGTGCGCCACAAGTGCCATTATTGTCCTAAAGTCTTTCAATGGCCCCGGAGAAAGTCTCTTTATAATCGATCACCTTCCTTTTGTGTATAACCTTTAGCAGCCAAGGCAGGCTTTGTATCTCTCCCGTCACCTTCGAATCCCTCTTGGTTTTAAATATCCATTTGCAACCAATGGGTTTCCTTTGTGAGCAATGGGACAAGATCCCGAGCGTCATTGTCATGCGTGGACTTGATCTCTTTCATTCATGGCATCAATCCACTCTTGAGATTTAGAACTTTCCCGGGGCTTGATGGAAGTTGATTGGATCATCTTCCACCTTTTGATGTCAAACTCATGTTCTTGAAGAAATACAATGTAATCATCTGGCAATGCACTTCTCCTTTCTCTAGTGGATCTCCTTAATGGCGTAGGTTCTAGAGGAGGTAGAGTTTGTTCTTCTGGAACGGGAGGTTCTTGGATATTGTTTTGATTTGGATCTGCTGCTTGAACAATGTCAGGTATAGGAGCTGATCGATGTCGATGGCGGTGTGGGAATATCAACATATTCCTCTTCAAAAGAAAAATCCCTATCTTATCTACACATCCAAACTCAACATCCCTCGAAAGAGCCAAGAGCATTTCCGTCTCGAAAATTGATTTAGTAGTAGGATCATAGAATTTGTAACCTGGATCTTTCGGAGTATCGATAAAATAACAAACTAACGTTCTTGAATCATTTCTTTTCATGGCTGTAGGCCTTTAGCTAGCCCAGACATCCCCAAATGTGTAAGTGCTTTAGACTAGGCTTCTTTTGATCAAAAAGTTCATAAGGGTTTAAGTTGCTTTAGTTAGTACTCTGACGGATTATCTTTGCGTTCTTTATTAAGCTGCCAGAGTGATATTGGCAAGTTAGAATGACTAATCATACTTCTTACCATGTCTTTGAGCGTTTTGTTTCGCCTTTCAGCAACACCATTCATGCTTGGAGAACCTGGCATGGTGTACTGTGGGACGATACCGCACTCCTCTAGGAATTTAGCAAATGGTCCCGGACGTTGTTCACTGAACATGTACTTTCCATAGTATTCACCACCACGGTTAGATCTGACGTTTTTAATCCTTTTATTGAGTTGATTTTCAACTTCAACTTTGAACGATTTGAACACTTCCAATAATTGGGACTTTTCATGAATGAGATAAGGTGGCACTAACGTGTTGAAAAATTTGTCTAAAGTGATAAAATATTGTTGGCCATTCCATGAAAGCCGTAGGAAATGACCCACAAAATATCTGTATGTCAGTTATTGAACATCTGTAGCTCTGTTGGCACAGAAATCTCCTTGTGTTTGTTTGTTTCCCTTTATGCAATTTGTGCAAATTTCAAATCTTCACCAAAATCAAGGAATCTAGAATCCCATATGACACAAGCCTTTCAATTCTCATTTTGGAATATGACCTAATCTCATGTCATAATGAGAATTCTCATTGGTTAATTTTCTTTTAACACCTTGAGTGCTTAATTGTAGGTTTTATGATATAGGTATTTGTATCAAGCATATAAAGATTATCTACATAAGATAAAGAACAGTGCAACCCAAATTTTGGTCTGAAAAGATTAAATTTATTATTTCAAAAGAACAAGTATAACCAAATTTGTCGATATGGAAATAGAAATGTGATCGAAGAGACGATCTGACATATATTACCAATTCAGAATCCAAATAAGTACGATTTTAATAATAACCTAAATATCGAATTCCCTCAACTTGAACTGCACCCGCCGCCTACAAGGTATCTTTCATCATCATTTGGCTTTGGCCCGGCTGAGCGACCTACGTGGACACTAGCGATGTGAGTTGTTGCCTTAGAATCTATGCAAATTGTTTGAGTACGAGTTAGAACAACCTCAGACAGGCTGATTAAAGAAGTGCTTGCCTTTTCTTTGCACGCGAGCATGATGGTTGGTACATTGCTTCTTCTTATGTCCCACGGCTCCACTGAGAGAGACAACCATCAGCCCTTTTTTTCTTTATGTTGTTTCTTTGATATATGGAACCTCTCGGCTTCTTTATCCTTCTTTCTTTTCTTCCCTTCATGCTTCAAATACCGGTCGAATGAGCACTCTATCTTTTCTTGCTTCAACCTTTTCCTCTTCTTGCACATAATGTGAGATGAGCTCATTAAAGACCAAAGTCTCCTTTTGGCGAGTTGTAGCTCACCTTAAATTAGTGATTGTGGAAGAGATATCAAAATAAATGCTGAAATAAATCTCGAGAATCGAGTTTATGTGTCATAACTTTGAATCAAGATGAGACATTTCCATAATGTACTCCCTAATGTTCCCATTACCTTTATATCTCATTGAGATGAGATTTGCCAAAAGTGTACTTGTTTCAGACTTTTCATTCTTGGCGAATATGTTCTTAATTTCTTCTAGGAACTCTTTGGATGTCTTTATCGTTTCGGATATTGTGCCCTTGAATGCTTCTGGAATGACCTTCTTAATGATCATCAAACACATGCGATTTGACTTCTCCCACCTTTGATATCCTCTTATTAGAGAGGAACTTTCAACGGTAAGAGGTGCGAGGAGAAGAGCCATGTGAGTCGGATCCATGACCTGAGAACTATTTGGAGGTTCTCATGCCATGTCTTGAAGTTTGTGCCATTGGCATAGGAATAGAATTAATCTTGCAGTGTCTTGAAACAAAACTAGTAGGCGAGATCAGAGAACAATAAACAAGCAAAACAAACTCACGTAAGATCTGGCAGAAAAATAGATTCAAATAAAGGCAAACCCCGTCACCAAGATGCGGACACTCTGTAATATTTTATCTTTGGATAAAAATATTAACATAAAGTGATATCTTAACATTATTAATCAAATACGATAATAAGAACATATCGAATGATAAATCTTTCCTTTTGGGCCAAATTTATTATTCATATGTAAACCAAAATAATTATTATCAGAACATTACCACAGGTGTACATGCAATTATGTTAAATGTAATTTTTCTTTGGAGCGATTAATATTCACGCAGATTCTGAGGCATAATCTTATTATATTTTTAAATAAAATTAATTTGCACAAAAGTGAGTCACTTTGGTGACATATTGTGTTATTAACTTATCTCAATATACATATATATATATATATATATATATATATATATATATATATATATATATATATATATATATATATATATATATATATATATATAAACATATTTGAATGTAAATTTTCGTAATACATTCTTAACGATAACATATTTATATTTAAATCACCAACTAAAACATTCAGTTGGCCTTGACTATTATTATTATTTATTTATTTATTTTGATCATGTACCTCTTCAGGGGTACCAATACTCATTTGTGTTCTCTCTTTGGGGAGGGCATCTTTGAACAATGAGACTCTCACGCCGGGGCGTAGTTCATGTACCGCGAGGTACCCGATATATTTGTGTTCTCGCACTAGGAGGGCAGTCCTTTGAGACCCGATAGGTCTCGCGCTTGGCGTAGTTCATGTACCACTTCGAGGTACCAATGTTCATTGTCATGGGGACATGACCATAACACGATTGTCTTTGGGATAAAGAATGCGGGTTGGAACATTCTGTAGGGATCAAGGGAAAAAATAATAATAAAAAAAAAAATCTTTTAACGTATTCTCAGGTCGACATGAAACAGCTCCTAATACCAAATAGAGATTTAAAAAAAAAAATTATGTGAAAATCATCACCTGGCTTGGGAACATTCATATTGAATCATCAAGAATCAAAATACAGGATTTGCGGGAAGCGTAGCTGAATCCATAACAAAATATTGAGATATTTGAATTTGAGTATAAGGCTTTATAATCTTTAAAATGCGAGATAAATGAGAGACTTTGATCTTGGGATCTGAAGTAAGATAGAGGTTTATGATCTTGAGATCTACTATTTAGTTTCTACGTCTATGTTTATCTCTAACAATAGGAGATGAGAGAGAAAAACTGTTTGATCTGGGGACCATGAGCCCTATTTATAACCAAATAATGCGTATGTGAGCAGGTCACGATTGTTAAGTAATTCCTATTTTAACCCATCATAAAAATAGAAATTAAGCATCCTCCTACACATTCATACCCATTTATCATATATTAATTAAGGCCCCAAAGCTGAAGTGTCTTTAATTATTCAACTTTATTTTGGATCTTCTCAATTCACATTTATTTAATATATCAGCCCATATATTCGATTTTACTCCACTTAGTTTCATCCATCATAACCAAAGACAATTTAAAAAATAAAAAGAAAATATAAAGAAAATTATGTTTGTCTCCATTAATATGCAAATATTATAAAAATCAGACGGATAATTCAGTGCATTACTCAGTACATTACGCAAAAAAGATTTTATTTAGTAACAAAAGTCATGATTGCAAAATTTACCCCAACTACCCACTATAACGATTATCATCTTGGAACACAAGTAAAAGAAATCGAAGGGTGTCTTCTTCTTCCTCTTTAGTCACTTGATTGGCCTTCTTGATTTTCTTCTTCTGCCTCCTATTCGAGTTCCCTTGAACCATCTTCTTCTTCTTCTTTGGATCACGACGTTATTACAGGTTCCTCGTTCTCATCCCATCGGCCTTTAGACATCTGCAAATGGGTATTCCCAAAGCCTTAATATATTCTTCTTAACTTCTTTGAACACACATTGTTAGTTTGTGTGGGGAAGGAGAAAACACACCCATGACTAACAATTTTTTTAGATTTGTGTTTTTTGTCTCTTTGAAACTTGTTTCCAAAACCTAACATATTCTTCTTCTTCTTTATTTGAACACTGTTGTTTGATTTCTATAGGAACGAAGAAAACAATTTTTCTATATAGATTACATTGTTTTCCATTTTCCTACTAATAAGTCCTTTGTTTAGTTATCATAGTAGCGAGCAAATATCATTAAAACTTTCCGAAACCAACATATTCTTCTTGACCTTTTATTTTAACACTCATTGTTCGAACTTGAGTTCCCATCTCCCATTAATAACATATATTTCTTGTTCATTTGATCAGTTGGATAATAGAATACCTGCAGGTTTGGCTCTTCTTCAACTCTTAGTGAAGTTGAAGTAAGTGCACCACCAAGTGATTAGCTAGGATGGTAAAAGTGGTTCTATCTTGAAGACAAGTTCTATGGGTGCTCATTATGGCATGTAAGTGGGTAAAATCAAACATAGATAACAATATAGGATGTCTTTCAATTATTTCTCACGATTTTGTTTCTACTTTTCCAAAGACTGGATTGCGGTTTTTAGATCGGGCAGAGATGTTGGGAAAACGATGTCGGTGAGTGGGAAGGTAGGAAGGAAGCTATTAGAAAGAGACAACTATTTTTCAGTTGGAAGCAAGGAAAAGATCTCTTGGAAGAAAATTAAGAAGTTGATAATGAAAGGAAACTATATCTTGTGGAGGCCGTACAGGTGTGAGAAGCGAGTTATGCTAGCTACATGGTGTATGTGCAAGTATAGAAGGAGAAGTATGCTCCAAATTACATTTGGTATGTCATGGCTTATTTGCCATTGTTGTAATGGATTAGAAAATTAAGTGGTATTGGTGGCGATGATACTAAGTTAGTGATTATGTAATTTTGATATCTTTATTAACTTTTACTTCACTTGATATGAATGATGATATAATTATCAAAATTATAATATGAATGATAAATTCAAATTATTGCTTAATTACATTTCTTCTTAATCACTAATTTTTTGTCGATTCCTTAGTTTTAATAAGTCATGGAAATTGTGAATCATTTAGATTACATGGGAGTCTTTATGCGATGCTTGCAATGAAAAAATGAGCATATTTAGACAGTTAGGTCACACATGGGGGCTACATTTTAATGAAAAAATGGTATATTTAGAAAGCAGTTAGGTCACATGTTACGTGGTACTACCGAAGCATATACTATACGTTTATAGTTGCATAAATTTGTAATGAGGCAAAGAGATTCAGTTAGCTATATATTGAAATAGTGGTAGCATTACCATAACAAAGTTGGGGGTACTATCCAGACATATTGAGTCTCTTTGCAGAAATATCTTGAGAGTCTTACTTGAACATCTTTGAGGTACTACAGGTACACTCATAACTTAATTGAAAATATGATATAATGTCCACTGCCAAACATCTACTATATGTTTTATAGTTGTAATGAAATTAAAGATTGGTTAGTTAGCTACATATTTAGAAGTAGTGGTATTAGCATAACATAATTGTGGGTATTATCAAAACATACTAGGGGTACTAGAACATCTTGGGGAGTACTACTGAATCTGACCTAACTTATTTAGAAAATACCATAATTATAGTACCCTTACGAACATTTACTGCTCCCATTTATAGGTGTAATAGGTTAGAAAGATTGGTTAGTTAGCTACATATTTAAAAATAGTGGGGGTATTAGCATAACATAATTGGGGTACTGTGGAACATATTGAGTGCCTAAGAACATCTTGAAGAGGTACTACGATGATTTAGGTTAAAACTATGTCATAGTATGTACATATCAGTCTATGACGGATATTCTATAGAATACCACTGATTCTATTAAACATATTTAACTAACATGCATTTCAAAATGAGACCTGATTACATAAAATATTACTATTAAACGTATACAATTGAAGTTTGAACATCCCGTATGTAATTATATCCCCAATGTAGAGACGCCTGACATCTTGTTTACAAGCCTCAGAAATTGCTTCATTTGGCATTATCTTTATTCATGATCAAGGTGCAAAAATGTCCTTATCTGTGATATTTCACTTGTCTTTGAAATGAAAAAAATGGGTAGCAGCTATTCGACAAATAATTATATGTCAATATAGACTAAGAAAAATTGATCGATATACGAAAATAGCATGGGTAAAACATACGCATCAATGGCATGTGTTAAAGCTTGTCCCATTCCAATACTCCATGAATTTGATGACAAATATTCCACCGATCATATCTATAAATAAGAGGTTGTATGTGTTGGTTAAATAAAGGAAAATTTTGTAGTGATGGATGAGAAGGTAGAATATTTTATCCATTATTTTGTTTGTTTATCAAAGGATGACGTGATCAAATTTAGTAAAATCCGAACAATTTTAGCCCCGATCTTTCACACAATATCATGAAATTGTTAGTTGTAGTAGATCTCAGTGCAGTGTTCGGCGGCCCGAGTGATGTAGATGATAATATCTCGCAATATTAGACTACGATATTTATGATGTGAGGTTACCCGATATTTTATGTCTGCAAGTGGAATTTAACAACGCGTGCTTCAAATCATTAGTATACAGTTGTAACCTAACAAATATGAAATAACACATGTTGGATGATTTTATTATACATTATCACACTTTTGTAGATCCAATTCAACATATTCTGGAGTATAAAGATTTGGTCTTATCCTTTATTTCCTCTTTTTGGCCTTTGTAATAATTTGTGCGATACAAGTATATGAGAGGTTAAGAAGTGAAGACAATTATTGCATGAGCCTTGAACTTATCCAAGACAATGAATAGAGTCAACCAAGCATTATTATACAGTAAAATGTGGATTGAAATAGTGTGTCGTGTGGTTAATCCCTTGGTCTTCATTTAGAAAACGACATACCATGCTAATTACATGTGGTGTCAATTCATACACATGCCAATTTTTTAAAAATAAAAACAGAAACTCAGTTTTAAAAATACATATTATAGCAAAGTCACATTACCACACTGTTGACCCATTGTTTTCCTATTAAGCTTTTCATCTCCCCCAGTGTTATGTGGAACTCAAACATGGAGACTAGTATCTCGCATATGAAATAAAAAAAATTTTCATGAAAAAAAATGAAAAAAAGTTTAAAAAATTACAATATACAATCATATTTAAAATATCTCAACGATATTTACATCAAGTGTGTAGTCAACTACTAATCTTTCTGGCTTTGTAATTCTCTCGAATTGCACCCTTTAACAAATGAACTGTATTTGTGAGTTCTGCAATGGCCCTTTTTGTTTGCAAAAATCACCTACCCCTAGAGCTTTTTTTAAGAGGAAGTCATGTATCGGCAACATGTGGATGTGGATGTAACATAAAAACATCCCATCCATTTGATGTGGTGAACCTCTCTCACACTATTATCCACATTCCTCATTGATCTGGTGATGTAGAAGTCATTAGAAATTGGTGGTGTCCTTTTGCATCCTCTGTATTTCTTTTCCTCTGATTTATGTATACCAAGTTTCATACGTCGTAATGTCTCAATCGTCGCAGTTTGGCCCAGCCACCTGACATCTCTTTAGCATTCAGCCACGTTATCTTAAAATAGCCTAATGGAAAATACAAGTGTGGTCAGTACATACTTAACCTACACTTCATGATTATAACAAAGTCATGGTTAGAAAAGCTTACCTCACTATCTGTTTCACTACCGTTTACTCCATTAGATAATGAATCCCCTATTTCATCCTCTTCCCCTTAGGCTTCTTGGCGTGGTACTCTACCCTCCTTCACTTGTCAATAATCACATTTAACATGAATAAAATTTTGAATAACGAAAATATAAAAAGAAAAACTTGTATATTATTGTAGTATAATCCCTAACCTTATAATGCGAAACAGGAAAAATTCAATTTTCTGAAAAAGAGAATAAAAACGTTAATTTGGTTGAAAAATAGAAATTTTCTGAATCTCGGGATAGTAAACGAACTTCCTGTTAATTAATCCTCGAAATCCCATTCTGTGTAGATTCGTCAGTTCAGAGACAACAATTTCATGTTTTTGAGGCATCGGGTGTCAGGTGACAGTGGCCTTATGTGGGTGCGCCGTGTGAATGGATCACATTGAGCCAAGTGTCAAGTGGAGGAAATATTGGGAAGAATCAAACAAGAAAAAATTAAATAAGAAAAAGAAAATGAAAAAAAAAATCTCAAAAGGGAGAAAAAAAAACAAAAGAAAAAGTCAAATAAAAGGGAAAAAAATACAGGAGAGAACATATGGAAGGGAGGGAGGGAGAGAGAGAGAAGAGGGGTAGAGAGAGAAAAACTTCTCTCTAAGATCTACGGAAATTGGATTGTAGGTTTTCGTTGAAGCAAAAGGCAAAGTTGGTCCACGCATTGAGAGCTACGCGTAGACAAATATTGGTTTTGATAGACTCTCTCCACGAGGTAGAGGTACCTACTTGGGTTTATTCTAGCCTAAGACCATTTAATATTGGAGTTTCTTGAGCGTAAATGCGCAAAGCCCTAGAATTTTACTAATAATTCTATATATATTAGGATATAATAGAACGAACTTGGGTTTTAAGAATTTGTTAAATGTTAGCATGATTGGCACTGACAAATGTCAGTGCAAATGATATATATGATTGAATGTGATATACTAAGTGATTAAGTGATTGAACCGGAAATAACCCGAGTGTAAAAAAAGAACAAAAATGGAAATTTGTAAATGAGAGACTTAAAGATTCGAATGATAAGCTTAAATGCTAATGCGAAATAAATGATAAGTGAATGTGCAAATAAGGGGCCAATGGCTTTAATTGAGAAAAAATGCAAAAATGGATTTAATGAAACAACCAAAACAAGACATGGAAATGGGAATTAAGACCAAATGTGGTATAAGAAAAGAGCTCATTTTTTGGGCAAAATGGATTTTGGAGGGTAAGAGAGAGAGAAGAATTGGGGTTGAGAAATCAAGGTTTTGGTGGGAGTGTCCCATTTACAGTTTTCCAAGTGATCAAGGAGGAAGAAGGAAGCTAAGACAAAGGTTTCAAAGAGATTTGAGGGTATGAACCTAAACCACACAGAAAATTGTATTTGATGTTTGGGTTAGAAAAACCCTAATCCATCAACGGTTTTTCTCATGGTTGGTTTAGGATATTGGATGTTGTAGGAGTGATTCCCATGTGTTTTGTTTTTAGGATTTTAGGGGTGATTTTGGAAAAATCGCAAAGTGCAAAGCGGAAAATTTAGGCGTGCTCCGGACCTCCTCAGCATGTAGAGACCAGCGCATTGCTAGCATGGACCTACGCGGCGTGGGATACCCTTGCCTCGAGCAAGGCCGAGGGGTATAAATGGCACCATGAAGTGCATACCAGATGTAGCTACTATTTACAGAGCAATTTTTTGGTTTTGAAGTACAGGCACCTCGTATTCGTACACCGATAGTTAAGGACCCTAATAAATTATTAATGGGGGTTCAAATAAGGATAAAACTAAATGAAAAACGTATCGTACCTCATTGCCTCGGCAAAGCTTCTCGTTAAGAGTAAGTAGTGCTAGTTTGCTAAATGTGATGTGTGTGATTTGCTAGGGGCCGGTGAGGATCACTACAACTGGAGTAGGGTTGAGCGAGCGAGAAAGAGATACATTGGTTTGTTCTATCTTCTCCTATTCTAGTTTCGTTGGAAATGTTTGTTCTAATTGTATAAAGAAAAACATATTAATTTGTTTTAATTGATTTGAGGCAATTGATTGTAAATGTTTGCATATGAAAATTGCATGATTAATAGAAGTAATTTATTTTATACAAATGTAATCTGCACATATTATCTTGTATTTTGCTATAAGGTTGACGCCCTTAATAGAATGTTAACCTTTTAATTCACATTAAGGATAGTGGTATACGTGAGTCGGAGTCGCGATCATGCGAATAAGCGTGCGATGTGTTACTCGTCCCGGCGTGGCCAGCGGAACCGGTATCGGTGAGTGTTCATGAATTGATTTTTAATAACCGGTCGACAACCAGCGGCCAGTAGGATCAGATTGTGTTATAAAACAAATGTTTTTATCTTAGGCTGCCCGGTGGGGCGGTGCGGTGATTAGATATCACGTATCTAGAAAGCATAGGTTAAATTCGTTAAGGGCAAAATTGAATTGACTTTGAGATTGTTGACATATTGGAATTGAAAAATTATATTTATAGTGAAATGAAAGAGCATTGTAAAATGCATGAGAGTTTTGTTATAAATGATTTATTGTATATGAAAGTGTATATTGGAATGATCAATGAACCATAAATGATTGTATATGAAATAAGTATATGTATTGTATTGACATTGATCATTCGAAAAGATTTGAAAGTTTTGTTTAGTAAAATTTCATGGTTGAAGCTTAAGCGAAAGCGAGAAGAATGGAATTGTATAGAACCACTAAGCATGAAAATGCTTAGCGTGTGAATGCTATCTATGCTCGGAATGCGATTGAGCAGGCGAAAGGCAAGATCGAGGCGTCAGTCGTAGAAAGATTCGCGAGTATCTTTGCGACATATGCATTCCTCGATTTTTTTAACATGATATTTTGTAAAACAATTTGAACTCTGGACATCTAATTTGTCAGAATCATTTTGAAAAACGATACGCCTTTATATTAACTGTACTTTTGCTCGTACTAAATGTTAATGGAAATTTACCCTTCATGGCTTAGCATAATTGAAGGTCTTTTGTCTGAAATGTAACGCTTTACGTGTTTTTTGATAAATGATTTGATAAAGTGATATAGTGGTATCGAGCATTCGGATCGGTTCGGACCACGGTCGAATTGGGATCGAAGAGTGCTATAGTAAATTCCAGTCCCAAATTTTTGTGGCGAGTGTAGGAATTTTGGGAGCGTTGTTTTACGTGATCGAGGCTGGTCACGGGTTGTTTCGGACCGTCCCCTGGCTAGTTACCGGGGCTGTTTTTGAACAGTCCGGGTTGAATTTTCAAGACTGTTTTTGGGTAGTATCGGACTGGGTTCAGGTTGGTTTAATCCTAGGCGTGTCTTAGGCTTTTTATTGGTGTGTTTTGGTATCCATTGATGAATTAGGTGGCGAACCATGAGCCAATGGACAGGGACACCATTTTTATGTGGATTGAGATTTGGGCCATTTTGTGTGTTATTGTTGGAAAAATAAATAATATGTTGTTGTGTGTAAAAAAAAATCATGTTAATATGTGCTTGCATGATGTATTAACATGAAAGTTGTGATAAATGGAAATTATATGTAGGAAATATAATTATCCGAAATTTATATATGTTGCATGTAGCTCTTATTATGCATGTAGTATGACATAGCATGAAATGGCATATCTGTATTTCGTATGCAGGAATCATGCTGTTCGGTGTGTGTGCATGGATGCTGATCTGTCTCATTAGTGTTGATGAATAGGTAGTGAGCTCGTACTTTGGGCGCGTCAAATAAATATCTCTGGGTTAGAACATAAGAAATACTAAATAATGTGTGTTGGGCGGAAGCAGAAGGGATTATTGGCAGCCATTGAAAACAGAACATGGGTGTAAGAGACCGCGGTGTGATCGAAAAGTTACGTAATAGATTATGCGAGATTTCCGCGATGTGAGCAAAAAGTTCTGTTGCCCAAAGAAGACACATGGTCATGGTTATCACATAGACTTCGAGTTGTGTGATAGGAGTCAGGATTGACTCGGGATTAGTTGCTCATTAGCACTTGCATTGGGTACTGGTGAGCTGGTAAGGGCTCGGTATATGCGTGTGTCATTGGTACTACCAGTGATGGTTGTCACACTTGGCATAGGCATGTGTGAGGGATGTCGGTGAGTGACTTGGGATATGGGCATGAAGACATTCCATGCATGACATACGACATTTATGTAGACATTTTCACTTGGATGTGTATGGGTTGGTTTGATCATTGTATGAGCACTTAAGTGGGGAGTAACCCTTGTGGAATTATACTTCGGCATTGCTCACCCCATCGCAGGACCCCACGCACGGATCTGGGGAGTTTATAGGGCGACGGCTCGACAAGGTTGTGATTATGAAGAGAAGTAGACGTGGCCTTGACAATGCACAAAGTATTTTGTTTAAAAAGTGTAAATTCAATTCTTTTGGCTATTTTATAAATAGTGGTATACCCAATTATAGTAAGAAAGTGCGTGATGGGACTCTTATAGTTTATCATTAAGCGTTTTTCCTTTTCATATTTCGTTTAAATGTGAATAAATGGATCTGGTAAAGGAATGTATATTGGGGATATGGATAGATGGACCACAGTAGGAGTGATATTACTTATGTTCACGACCACCAGATGGGGAGTATGATTATCTGTTATCTGAGATTGTATGTTGGGTAAGCTCCCCCCAACAAAGGAGACTACGCGATTTTAATATGGATTAGATAAATGGGACATAACGATTGTGGTATCAGGTGCCCGAAATCCACCGGGAATTTCAAGGTTGACGAGTTGTCAACGAGTTATGTCTTGAAAATATGCCTTAACAATTTTATAACATGTTTAGGGTATTTTGTAGAGTATAATTGAATTTTTTAAGTAATTTAAATGCAAACATGAAAATAGAAACCTGAAATTTATACCGAGATAAGCAAGGAATAAATTTATGGTGTCAAAATAGAATCTGAAAGGTCATATAATAAAAGATATGATCTTGTACTAAGTAGGAATAATTGATTGCAAATAATGGAGAGATGGAGGGCTAGGTGTAATAAAAGAAGAAAATAAGACCCGAAAAGAGGATAGCTCAAAGTTGGTCTCGTTCTTTAGGAGAGAAAAAAAGCGATGAATAGAGAAGAGGAAGAAGAGGAGAAGAAGAGGGAGAAGAGAAGAAAAGAAGAGAAAGAGTAAAGAGGAATGTTAGGTTTACATGGATTAGTATGGATTTAGTATGGAAGTATGGATTTTAGTATGAAAGTATGAGTATTTATGGATTAGTATGGATTTTAGTATAGAAGTATAGATTTTAGCATGGAAGTATGGGTTTTTATGGATTAGTTTGGATTTTGTATGAAATTTGTTAAGTTTTGTATGGATTTTTATACACTAGTATGGAACTTGCTAATTTTGGTATGGATATTGGACTTTTGGACTTTTGTATGGAATTGTTTGATGAAAAATAAATCATAAACCCATGTTTTTTTTTTAGTGAGTTACAAAGAATCCTACTTAGTATATTGGTTGTGTTTTGGACTTAGGTTGGTTGATTGTAATCCTCAATTGTGGAATCTTTGTATTAAGGAAATATTGGGGTTTTAGGGGAGATGATGTCAAAATTTCTCCAACTTCAAATGGTCATAATTTCTTCGTCCGAATCTATTTTGGATGTTCTTGGACTCTATGGAAATCCCTTTGAGTCTATAATCCATCCATATATAGCTTGATAATATTGGAACTCACATTACGTTCAGAAATCATGAAAATAATAGGCCCTGCTGGTTGCTCGTAGCGCTGTTCATGGAAAGCCTCCAACTTTGGATGGTCATAATTTCTTTGTCTGAACTCCGTTTTGAATGTTATTAGACTCTATGGAAAGAAATTTGAGTCTAGAATCCATCCATATATATCTTGATAATATTGGTAGGAACTCTTGTGTCGAAATCACGAAAGCATTAGGCCACATTGCTCGTGAACCTTTGTTCATAGGAAGCCTCAAACCAGACGATCATAATTTCTTTGTTCGAACTTCCACGTTTGGATGTTCTTGGACTCTATGGAAAATGTACAGTGAAATCCATCCATATATAGCTTGATAATATATTGGAACTCATATTAGATCAAATCATGAAAATAGTAAGGTCTGATGGTTGCTCATAGACCTTGTTCATAGGAAGCGCAAACCGGACGAGTCGCAATTTCTTACGTCAGGACTCAGTTCTGGATGTTCTTGGACTCTATGGAAAGCCCTTTGAGTCACAGAATACATTAATATAGCTTGATGAAATTGGAAATGATAAATAGTTCATAAGCATACATAGTATATAGTTATTCATGCATATAATGAAGATAGAAAATCACAGATACATATAATGAATTGTAAATATATCGCATATGATTCTGGAATGACTTCAATAATTATTCGGGAATATGGGATATTTATTGAATATAAAATACACATGGATTATCGCTTAGAACACAGTAGAGGGATAGATGGGCATGCCTATTAGGGGGAAAAACAAGTCGCAACATCTTGATCAGTTGGCCTGTTTGGATCATTATAGATCTTGGACCATAGATGAATTGTTGTCTCGTACCATGATAACCACCTTGGCCCACCTGCTAGATGGTCATTGTCTCGTCTGATGATAACTGGTATCGGGCCTTATAGACCAGCGTTTTTCGTGCAAACGTGTAACTGGGCCCTTATAGTTTTCCTTTACATCCACTTTAAGGTTTATGCAGACATGAAACATAAAACAAATGACTTGAATATGACATATGAAATGATATGATATGATATGATAAGAGAAGTATAGCACCGCTATGCGATGACAAGTATATTGTGACAAGAGCATGAAGCAAAGTGTAAAATGATAAGAAATGAAGCATGTTATGATAAGTAAATATGAAATATGTATAAAAGCGTATTTAAAATGATATGATATAGTAGATGTGTATGCATGTGTATAGAAGTGTGATGACCCTTATTAGAGGTCATCCATGTAATCTAATTCCCTTTAAGCTATAGAAGCAGCGCGGGTGTTTCATCCAT